>OY978217.1:35370200-35807120 GCA_963854785.1 Vaccinium vitis-idaea | reverse complement strand
AAAACTCCACTGCATCTCGGATAGCAACTTGGCAAAACCTCCACTTTAGGAAATAGGTCTGTGTGGACATTAGTCACTAATATCTGATCAATTTGATTTTATATGCAAATGATAAATACATTGGGACCGATAAAATGAACGATTCAAACTGTTAAAATGATACAGTACCTAGTCTCATTTTGTCTTACATCGGGAATCGTCACATGGCCCACTCTCCGGTTCTCGGAAAAAAAGAAGTTGCACTAACGAAAATCGATTCCATTCCGAAGCACGAAAAAGAAGAAGAAGAAATTGAAGAAAGTCGATTAAGTATTTATCAAAATAAAATGATATGTTACAGAAACAATTAAAAATAGCCATTTAAAAAATAAACAGTTCGGATGTTAAAAGCAATATCGTAATGACTTTGAGTTAAAGATTTGAATCAAGTCTTTTTGTTCTTTTTTAACACAAAAAAAAAGCCCATGACAAAGTCTGATTTTGCGTTTAAACAGAAATTTTTTTCATTAAACAGAAAAAATCATGACAGGCTTTCTAAACCCAGATGGCCTTCGTTGGAGTACTAAATTTGTTCTCTGTTCAAATAGAGGAAAATGTGACAAAAGAGAGAACAATGAGCCAACGACCTGGCACAACTAGGATTCAGTGTGTTTTTCCTACAACGCCAGAAAACTGATTATACTTTACGAACGGAACAACGGTAAATCCACCGGAACTTATGGTGCACGGGTCGGGGGATATTTTTTTTTGGGCTCTGCACAAAAGATCCGAGCCGTTCATTAGTTTTAAAATATTTTTCGAGTGGCCTTGACAAAATCAGCTCAATCGGATAAGTGTAAATGATTGATCTAATGTACCCATTTTTCATTAAGAATTCAAGATCCTACTTTTTGAATGAAAAATAGGTACATTGAATCAAACATTTACACTTATCCGATTGAGCTGATTTTTCACAAGGGCCACTCCAAAATATATTTTAAAATTAATAAATAGCTCGGATCTTTTTTTCGGAGCCCGAAAGTGGGCCCCGCAAACCGATTTGTGCGCTGTCGATACACTTCGATCGGTACCAATATATAGCAAGGCTGGAACAACAAACCAGACCTTCTGAAGAAGGGCCGGCAAGTGGTGGGATCCAAGTCGCACAATTTGAGAGGACGAGCGTTAGCTTGAAAGAGTCTTTAAATCACGCTTCAAACTCCTAAGATCCACAAGAGCGAGGATTGAGGACGTAAGTGCAATGTGAGAATTGAGAGCAAGTACATGTAGTCCCTAACTCACTTCTCTCACCCTCGAGTTCTTCTTGTAGAATATCCAACTGTAGTTGGAAAAACTTCTCTCATTCAACCATAGCTTAAGGTCACCACCAAGTGAATTTTTTTTATTTTTTTATCAACCACCAAGTGATAAGGGACGGAGTCAGGAATTTCGCTATGCAGGGGCGAATGTTTTATCCAAAATACTTTGCAGGGGCGAGTCTATATAATTCTTAGGAAAATTAGTTTTTTCTATGTAATACTAGAGGTTTTTTATTTTCCTTGCAGAGGCGACCGCCCCTACTGGCCCCCCTCTGTCTCCATCCCTAAAGTGATTGGGTTAATGCTTTGTGGTTTTTCCTTAATATTTGTTGGAGTCCAAATCTTTATAGTCGTTTTATTGGGTTAAATACACTTTTAAGCATGAGATCCATCATCCCAGTTCCAGTCTCGACATAAGTGCGATGATCAGTGCACCTACAAATGGCTATGTGTTGATTACAATACCCTGTAAATGGATAATGAGTGTGTGAGGAATGGATAATGAGTGTGTGAGGAATGGATAAAAAAGGGGGGTAAATTTCGATGACCTCCCTCGAGATTTGTAATAAATGCAGGAACCTCCCTTGATGTTCTGGCAATTAGGGGTCACAAATATCGGGTCGGGTTGGGTTCAGGCCGGACTTATACTAGATAATAATAAGATTTGTCAATTCCCAAACCCGGCCCATTAATAATCGGGCTTCATTTAATATACCCAAGCCCGGCCTACTAAAAATTTAATTTCCCAAGCCCGTCCAACAAGCCCATTTATTTTTCTAAAACATGGTATAATAAACATAAATTTATCAACCATTAGGATTACAATTACAATTCACAACCGTAATAATATACTTAAAATTCTAAGTTCTCAAATATTAAAAACAGACCTACAAATTAAAGTGCTCTAAAAAATAGAACTCTAACATGTAAAAACTTCTCTCGAGTATCTCTCCTTTAAAATTATAATTCTTCACAGCAGATCTTGTAGAGCATAATAAAAATAAAAGAAAGAAAAAATTATGAGTTATTACTATAAGACATTAGATTAAGGGGGAATTTTTTTTTTAAAGTTTTCTTAACAAATTGTTGTTGCTTCAAAGGTATTCTCTACATAGATAATACCTGGAATTCATCTTTATCAATGTCACTTTCACCAAAATAAATAAACCCCTAAGCAATTAGGTTCCAGCGATATCATATACACATAGTATTAAATTAAAAAATTATTTAAATCGGGCCGGGCCGTAGAGGAATGTCTCAAACCCGGCCCAATTAGTAAACGGGCTTAAAATCTCAACCCAGCCCGGCCCTATGGGCCTAAATATTTTTCCCAAACCCTAAAAAAAGGGGACTGGGCTAGGTGGACTGGGCAGGCTACCGGGCCAGCGTGCACCCCTACTGGCAATTATATTGCTCTCTCTTACTTTACAAATTATTACCAAGATTCTCCCATTACGTTAAATACGCTTTATGCCATTAGTTTGGACTAAATAAATGACTGAGATACCCGTTGATACTTGGGTGTACTAAACAACTACGCCTCGTTCTTTCTTTCTTTTTTCCCGATTGGAGTTTTAAACTTTAAAATAAAATTAGGCCTTTCATTATATGTGATTGAATTTGTGTAATTATTAGTGCATCTTATGTTTTATTTATTGCATGTTTTATTGTAAAAATAAATTTACTTGACGTGTCTTGTTCTTTTTGGTCGCCAATATATTTTTTTCCAACTGAAATGAATATGAAAATTTCTATCCTACTAATGTCCCCCTCCAAAAAAAAATGACATATTTTCATAAGTAAAATCAATGTAATTGACAAGGTTATTCTACTTCGAATATTCATTTTTCCTTTATTTTTATTCTATTACAGAGTTAATATTGAAATAAAATTACACTTTGGTGGTACAAATCTTAGTCGAAATTATACAGGAACTATGCATTTATATGTTTGTAATAATTGTTTTTCTATCAAACTACTTTTTTTCACATAATGTACTGTATTTTCTCTCTCCTACTTGTGTTTTAACAAATGGAAAGCACTTGTATATTTTTATTTCATCATATGAAAATGAAGAACGGTAAAGAAGGGCAACTGGGCAAGATATACATATGCTTAATGAATCTTGCCTTTTACCCATCTTTTATATGCATTTTTTACAAGATAAATGCACATTTATATATCTAATCCATCGCTTTAATGAATAAAATATGCACAACATCACTGTTTTATTAATGAATTGATTTTGTACGTATGTAGAACGTTAATGCAATTTTTATTTATTTTTTTTGGAGAGGGATATTATAAGTAGAAAGTTGCATATGCATTTCATTTAAAAAAATATTTAGGCAACCAAAAAAGAACGAGATACATTAGATGACACGTATCATTTTGACCAAAAAAGATTCTATGGTTACCAAAATATAACATGTACAAATAATTTAAAAAAAAATTCAATCACAGGTAACTAAAATTCTAATTTGGTTTTAATATTTAAAATCCAATTGACAAAAAAAGAGAGAGACTTGTTTAGACTTTAGATCACCCAAATATCTAGAGCTATTTCAGTCATTCATTACCCTAAAGTAAACTAACGATGTTGGAGGAAACATAATGGAATGGGAGAAGCTTGGTAATAGTTTGTAAAGCAGGGGAGGTCACTGTAATTATCAGAACTTTAGGGGAGATTTCTACATTTGGCAGAAACCTCAGGGGAGGTCAGTGAAATTTACCAAAAAAGAAAAAGAAAAAAGGAAGCCTCTAGTCTAGACATTGCAAAAGCAAATGTATATTTCGTACAGCTGAGCTATGAGTTGTGTTTGGTTTGGTTTTGAGTTTTGATTTTTGTAATGATTAAAGGGAGAAATAGGTATAATAATTAAAAAATAGGTATTAAAGATTGGAGAGAGATAGAGAGAAAAATAAAAATAAAAAATAAAAATAAGGGTAATAATTGAATAATAATTGAGAAAATCAGTTTTTGGAAACCAAACCAAACAAGGCCATGTACCGTATATGACATGTGAACGCACACAGAATGTCAGGCTATCCTGTCTGTGAGGTAGCAGCAGAAGACAAACATATTGATGAGGCGCTACAAGTTAGTTCGATTGGTTAGTTGATTTACTCTTCATATAATTGATCGGGTTCGATTTTTTGTATCAAATTGTTAGAAAATAAGTAGTTTATTGTAAATTCTCTAGTCTCAATGTGGATGGTCAGCCTTTGGTTGGACTGAAAATGGTATTAATTGAGATTTGCGTAAACTGACTCGAACGCTCTTAACAGCTAGGAAAAAAAAAAAAGAACTATAGATAAGGGGTGGTGGAATGGAACCCACCCCCACTTTTCACCATTTTTCTTTCATTTTGCCTAACATAAAAGCATGCCTTTTCCAACCTTTGTTTACTTAACCAATCAAGAATCATAAACCCAAACAAATAAGGTAACATCCCCAAAATCTCCTAATGAAAGCCAAACCTTTTCTGTGTTCATATATACTCCCATGCTTCTTTACACATTACACCTGTACACTTTTTCCTCCCATTGCTTGCACCTGGAGTTTATTCCTCCTTTCTTCTTCTTTATTTGTAACTTTTTAATCCTGCTTTTTGTCATTGTCTAATTACATAGATTGCCTCGACCATTTAATAATGTAAGTATAAGAATCAAACAATCAAAATCTCCTCCAAATTCTTCATGGTTCCTTTACATTGTTCTCTTTGGCATTAATTCAGACAAAAGAAAGGCATTGCTAATATTCTCTCTCTCTCTCACAGTGGGGTTTTTGGGGAGGGTTTGAATAATCATTCTTTCGGCAGATAAATAGCTCATTTTGGCTCTTCTGGTGTAATTGTGGACAGCATTCTACATGGAACTTGTTCTCCGCAAATGGGTATTTGCATTTCTCCTTAGTTGTTGGCTCATCTTCTGTATTGTATACGCAGGTTAGCTATACTACTCCATTTTCTTGAATTCTTACCTCTATAGCTCCAATTTTGTTTTTTGTTTTTTCATTTTTTCAAAATCCCCTTAGCACTGTCACCCATTTTCTTGAATTATTTGCTTGATTCTTGAAAATGCCTTCATTACATTATTAGGGGGAGTTCTTGAATGAATTTTATGAGATAAAATGAGAAATTTGATTTTAGTTGGTGTTTTATGGAGGGGTAATAAAATCAACTTGTTTTCCCAATAAATAAAATCTAGTGTGATAAAATAGTTGTGGACTACTATGGGTTTCAAAAATGGTTGATAAAATCAACCCATCCTTTTATCTATTCGTAAAAGATGACGATAAAATCAAATAATCCATTCAAGAACTCCCCTTAGAAACTGATGATCCATCAAACCCAATTTGGATTCTTGATTTTTTGTTATCTGCTTTAAGTGGAGGGAATACACGGAGATTCAAAAGTAAGAGGAGTGAACTTGGGTGGATGGTTGGTTGTGGAAGGATGGATTAAGCCTTCTCTTTTTGATGGTATCCCCAACGGAGACATGCTTGTGAGCTCTTCTTGTTCTCATTTGTCTGGTTTCTAATTTTGGCATTCTTTTCCTTTTGATTTATTTTCTGATCAATTTGTGATACTCCATTTATGGGAATTTAAATGTAGGACGGAACACAGATCCAACTCAAGTCAGTGACACTGCAGAAGTTTGTGAGTGCCGAGAACGGGGGCGGAATGAATGTTACAGTTGACAGAGACATCCCTTCTTCATGGGAAACCTTTAGGGTGAGATGAGATGCCAAGCCAATTTGCTCGTGCCTATATTTTTTTTCTCAAATGTTCTTTTGTCTTTTGAATGGTTGGTGCTGCATTGCCTAACCAATTGACTTATGCTTATGATGTGTTGATCGAATTCTGCTTTATCCTTTAAATGGTTGATTCAGCATTGCCTAACCAATTTGATCATGCTTAACATGTGTTGCTCAAATTTTCTTTATTCTTTTATTGCAGTTGATTCAGAATTCCCACTTAAGAATTTCATTTCATGCATAATATTTCCGTCCCAGTCTATAATTTTCCCTGACCAATTCATTTGATCCATTTTCTCATCTTACGCAATATGCACTATTATTTTCGTTCCAACCCACTTTCATCTTTGTGTAAAATTCCCTTCTTATATCCAATAAAAAATTGGGCATTGGTGCATAATGCTGCATTAATTTTAAATGTTTGCAACATTAAACCAGTTAGATCATCAATCCACCATTATGTCCAAATCCTTGTGTATCTAGTAGCATTATCTGGGATTGCATTTTAGAAAGGACATCTGTGAGTTTCTTCTCTCACGGAACTTGAGCATGCAATGTAACTTAAAAGTCAAGCTCATTGTCTACTTGCAACAAGTTGTTGTAACCAAAAGCTAACTTGGCAATCTAACAGTTGCAGTACTTACAAAACCATATGCAAATATCCATGGCTTTGTGGGTAATATGCGCATTGACTATTTAGAAAACCCATAAAGCAAGTGTATGATTTATTTTAAAGTGGTACACATATAATTTTTGATGTTGTGATACTCAGGTGATGCAAAAGTATTTCCCTTGAAATAAGTAAAGAAAGCTATCTTGATTTACCCCACAGACTTCGATGTGAACTTTCTGAAGTGCAATTTAATGAGGATTGTAACTGTGATATCCTCCCATTTTAAATGGTCGTCAATCTAGCACACAATCATTGATGCATGGAAACATGTGTATTGCTCCACCTTATAAAGTGATATCTATGTTTAGAACACGTAAATGCGAAACATCCTTTTGATGATGAGAGCTGAGGCTTCATGGCTGTTCCACTCAACACTAGAGACCTATCGAACTTTTTCTGGAGGTTCATGGATACAGTTCACATTCTGAATTCTATTCGAGCCTTTGTTAAAAAAGATGTTGTCTCGTTTTCATGGATGCAGTTCTTTGTAATAAGAACCAAAGGTGTCTAAGTGGGGCATTGTTTTAAAAAAAGGATGAAGTGCAATTGTATTCTTGTGAAACGAAATCCGCTATTTGTTTAAAGCATGCAGGTGATAATGGTTCTTCTTTGCCATTGAATTTTCTAAAGACTATGAATAATGACCGCACCTGCTTGCAATTTGCTCAGAGGTTCCATTTTATCATACATGAGTATCTGTAAGTTGCAAAAACATGAGTTTTTGCATATAAAGATTGTTAGGAGTCACAACATGGAATCTTAAGTAATGTGAGGTTTTACATATGAAGATTGGTTTAACATGTTATATTTTTCTGTAGTTGTGGAGAGTATCAGAATCACAGTTTCAGTTTCGCACCTCTCAAGGCCAATTCCTGACTTGTGATAGCAATGGGGGCTCTGTCTCTGCTACAGCAGAATCACCATCAATTACAGAAACGTTTTATGTCGAACAAAATAACAAGGGTAGAATTCACCTGAAACTTACAAGTGGGACCTATCTCCAGGTATACTACCCATTTAGTTTCGTGATTTCTTTTTTGAAATCCTCTTATCGCCTGATAGACATAGTTAACGATCATGATAACACAAGTGAATTCTTTCTGTGTGGTTAGTTGAAAATGCAGACTCAAACATTATAACCACCCAATATTTCTAGCTTTTCTGTGGTTGAAGTTGAAAACACCCAATAATATTTTGTGGATATTGGTTGCTACCAATGACGACATGTTTCGTTTCTATACGACAGTTAACAGGCCGTTGCTATCATAAAACACCAAACCTTTCGGTATGCTTTCATTCCAAAATGACAAATTAAGCTATCGCTCCTAGAAACTTTTGCTGATGGCACACAAACTTCAGGAATTTTTGTGATCCTATAAATTTTGTAGTACTTCCAGAAGGAAAACAAAAGGGACATAATGAATCAAAATCTGGGGGTTGAGTTTGGCACACAAAACTCTAATCGTAGGAGCCATAATGCTTCTAGAATGGTGTTTCATGATTCGTTTTAAGAATAATAATCCATACTTTTTGTGGTTCTCTTATGCTGTAGTGAAAAATGCTCCCACATTGGGAAGTAACTTACAATCAACATGTGTTTTTTACACAAGCCTGCTGTTGTTCCTGTTACTTGTATTCAAACGATTCCAGGTACATAGGCTTATCTGAAGCAAATGCCGAGACTGCTTAAGCAGCTTAACACAAGAATGGAAGTTTGAGCCTGGAGCCACCACTTATTTGTGAGTCTAACATCTCCGACACCTCGTACTGGAGACACACAAAGACTGGGTTTGGTATATAATTTAGCTTCAAGGGACTTGGCTTTTAGAGAATGTGATAACCATTGAGCAGCTCAGATCTGGAAGATGGTGGTCAGCGGCGGTTAATAACGGCGAGGTCGGGGTTAGGGTTTTCTTTCATTTGTTTCTTTAGTTTGGTTGTTCCTGTTTCCGGTTGGTTTTTTCCAATCTGGCTTTGTACCGGTCTGGTTTCCCCAGATCTGGTGGGTGGTGAAGGTGGGTTAATAACGTTTTGGTTTTGTCTGCGTTTCTTGGCCCTGGTTTTGTTTTCTGCTTGTCATGGTTGTGTGGGCTGTTGGCTTTTGCTGGCTTTCCTTCCCTGTGGCCAGAGACTGCCGTGTCAGCAAAGTCTTGTCCCGGAGTGTTGTCCGGCACTCCACCCTCTGTGGCAGTGAGGGTTCGTTTTGTTTTGACAGCGAATGCTCATTGCTTGTTGGATCAACGTTAGTTTTTTTTAAAATAGAATTCAGGAGGAGGTTTTCCTTTGCTGTTCAGTGTTATCCTTTGATTGGAATTTCTGCTAGCCTGGGGGGATTGTATGTCTTTATCGCAAACTCCTCATGCCCCGCACCTTAGAGTCGGTGAGAAGTGAGTCTTTTATGTCTCGTGCTTGGATTCTGGCATTAGTCTGCCCTTCTTCTTTTTTGTGATGCAGGCTCTCTGTATTTTCCTTTCATTGTATTTGTTGGAAAACTTTGAAAGCGCCGGATAGCTTTATTGGAATATAGTCATTATAATTGGATCAAAAGAAAAAAAAAAAAAAAACCATTGAGCATCCAGTCAGATTCTATGTGAATTTCAAGAATCAATGGAGAATAGTACGTGAAACTATTTGATTCCTGGAATATGAGTTACACAGTTTATGCGTGAGAAGCAACTTGATTATTATGCGATATACATTATTCTAAAATTATTTACCTTCACCGAAAAGGTCCGTCTTAAGACATTGTGTGGTTAAATATCCAGGATATCTGGGCAAACCGGTTGTGTAGGTCATCTAAATGTGCAGCTGGCCGTTTGATTGTCTCCTAGTTGAACTGAATACTTTCTATGAACTTCAAATAATTTGTAAAACATGAGAGGTTTTGTGCTTTACTTTTTAGGCTACTTCAATAGCAAACCAACTCACAGCAGACTATCCAGGGACACCCGGATGGGATGATAATGTGGCCACATTTGAAATGACGATTGTAGCAAATAACTTGCATGGAGATTACCAGCTTGCCAATGGTTACGGTCATGACAAGGCAAAAGAAGTGCTAAAGGTGAACCTATTTCCTGCTCTACTTTTTCTTTATCACGCTTCGTCAACCTTAGGAAAATCACCCAAAATAGGTTTAGAGTGCTCTGTGGAGGACGACTAGAGTCTACAGTGAAATGGGAATAGAAAACCTGCTGGGAGGTTCTTGCACAGATTAGAATAGTTAATGTTACATTATCCCTATATCCACTTCTGCCAAGAGTTAGTGACAGCAAGGAGACCAAATTGTTCCTATCTTGTTGAGTAATTGTTCCACTCTTGTTGAATAATGTTGTTGTTTTCGTTTAGTGTTCTTATTCTGCTCCGTAATGTAGTATTAACATCCTTATTACTTGGCTAAGAAGAGTGGAACTTTTGGATAGCATTTTCTGACATCAATTTAGAAAGAGCCAATTTAATTTTTTGCAATTCAGTTTGTCAATTTAACGCCTATGATTGGACATTCCAGAAGCATCGAAACAGCTTTATCACTGTGGAAGACTTCGATTTTCTGTATAAACACGGAATAAATACTGTGAGGATTCCCGTCGGCTGGTGGATAGCTTTCGATCGTAATCCACCGGCTCCTTTTGTTAGCGGTAGTTTGGAAGCTCTTGATAATGCGTTCTCATGGGCACAGTAGGTCTTACTTCTGATCTCTTCCCTTGACAGATTGCTTGACTTGTAGTGGGGTATTTCATTTTAAGTTCTAAACCTGGAGTTTTGATGCAGAGCTTATAACATAAAGTGTATAATTGACCTTCATGCGGCTCCGGGCTCTCAAAACGGGTTCGAACATAGTGCAAGTCGAGATGGTTCAACTGGATGGCCTACATCTCCAGATAACATCTCGCAGACATTGGATGTTATAGAATTTTTAGCTTCCAGGTAAAATTCTTAATGTTACTACTACAGAAATTTACGTTTTGGAACATGCATTCCAAATGCTTGTACAGCTTCTCAAATAGAGAATTTAGCAGATCCAAATGCCTCATTGTTTTCCCAATAAAGCAAACTTTGGAAGCTAAAAATCTAAAAGTAGTGGGTTTTTCCCTAAACAATTTGAAAGATGAATCATTATGCCCCTAGAGATGTGTTTTGCATAAACAACTTGAAAAGTCATATTTTGTTTTAGTGGTTTTCTATCTCCTAAACGAAGTGCATATGAATATTTTTAATCCATTGAAGCCTACCTATATCGTGCTACAATTTAGGGCATGTGGCGTACCACGTTCTCATCTCGGTTCCTGGTATCGGAACAGTACATGTTCTAGGTGACTTAGCTATAGAGTACAAAGATACCTGAGGTACGTGTCTTCTTGATTGATCATTTTGTAGCTATGAGACACAATTAATCATGGCTGTCGAGAAGGAGAAATACAGCACTTCCTTCAACAGAAACAAACGATTTAGACGAGGAATGGTATGTTGTTGGTAGGAAAAAAAATAAAAAGAGATTAGGTACAACCATACAAGTCTTCCCATGTTACGCATAGTAGAGAGATATGAAACTATAACAAGTTAATCCTTTGGTTTCATTTTCCTTTTCCTAGGTAAATTCTTTTACGAATCCCTCATCCAAACACCGCTTAAGTATATGAGTTTGACTGTCAACAATGATTACGAAACTCAAATTTCGAGTTAATTCTTTGCTACAGTGCTATGCAAATAGGTTTATTTATTTATTTTTATTGGCATTTTGTTGTTGTTGTTAACATAGTGTAATGACAAAATCACAGTTACACATTTCCAGTACCAAGCATCTTGATACCATGTCTTTTTCAATTTTTTTTTAATACCATGTAATACAAAGCATCTTAATTTTGTTTGGGTAAGTTGTCGTTTATAGCATCGTAAGTTCCATTACAATACGCACAAAACCAGTCACGCCCCCAGTTTCAGCTATAAGAGAGACCTCGCCAGTTTTCTTGTGCAGTTTTTTGAAGCAATCTTCTTATATTACTAAAATCTCCTATCCCTCTCTTTCTCTTTCATCTCAAACTAGCAATCTTCATATGGAGGCTGTAGTTCATTACCAAAGCCATAACTGGACAAAAGCCTTGTATATAATGTGATTCCTTTCAAATCACCCGCTTAATCTTTAAGTGTCTTTTGGTTATAGCATGGGCTGTGGATGAGAAATCTTGAAAGCATTGAATTTTGTTTCACCCTCTGAACGTTGTTTCTACGGAGAGTCCAGTTATTCCAAATGGCAGTTTTCTATATTTTTTAGTTTCGTTTTTCTGGTATAGTAAATTTTAACTCGAAGGAAAATGACTTCTTTCTTTTGCAGGTATGCCAAACATCCTGCCTTGCTGGGAATAGAACTTCTAAATGAACCTTCGGCTGCCAATGTTCCGCCTGATATCTTGATTTCCTATTACAAGCAAGGGTATCAAATTGTTCGGAAATACTCGTCATCGGCTTATGTGATTGTTTGCCAAAGAATCGGGAATGCAGATCCACTCGAACTTTATCAGGCTAACATAGGCTCTTCAAACATAGTATTGGATTTGCATTACTATAATCTCTTCGACACTTTCTTTGTCAATATGAGCTCTCGAGACAATATCCAGTTCATTTATAAGAGCAGAGAAGCACAATTACAAGCTCTAAATGGTGCAAATGGTCCACTTGTTTTTATTGGTAAGCCAAGAGTCCCTTTACAATTCTACTCTCTCAAATTGAGCTTTCTCTGATGTTTTTATACAGATTATTGACTATAATTTCATACTCATTCTGTCAGCATCAAACTTCGGTTAGTTTGACAAAAATTCGACATTGCAGGGGAGTGGGTGAATGAATGGAATGTGTCAAATGGATCTCAAAGGGATTATCAAGAATTCGGCCGAGTCCAGTTAGAGGTCTACAATGCAGCCTCCTTCGGATGGGCTTATTGGACGCTAAAAAATGACAGAAAGCACTGGGATTTTGAATGGAATGTTCAGAACGATTATCTTCAACTGGGTAAGTTTCTAGGATTTTCCTTTCATTCTCTTCGGGGAAAATACATATGCATCCCTGTTTGAACAGTCTCTCACATACTTATGTTATCTTTCTAGTTATTGGTTCCTCACTACATCATCACGTAAGCTCTGTGTTTATTTCATAGTTATGACAAGTTGTATCGAAAATGTTCTGTGCAGGGCATTCATCGAATGTGAAAACATCATTTTTTTTAGTGTTGCTTGGATTGGGGTGCAGCTGCTTCTTCCTGCGTTTACTGTGATTGAAGTTGCCTCTCGAGTTCATGAAGAAAAAACCCTAAAAATACAGATGTTCATTGGTCTCTGTAACTCGACCATCTCCCTCTTATGTTGAGAAAATGTCAATGTTGTTACAACAAAGAGATTGTATTCACACAAAATCTGAATGATGCCGCGAAAACATTTGAGGCTACAATGTGTTACTCTCAAATAATACAAGGAGGGAATTTTGTCTCTGTTATCTCTAATGTGAGTGTGATCTTTTTATCTAGAGCCATGTCTTGTACACAAGAATATAAACTCTCTTGACTATCTGACCTACTGTAAAGTACCCTATAAAAAGCACAACCAAAAATCCAAAATACGACAGCGGCAAGGCCACAAACCCCATCACAGATCCAATAAAAGTGTAGGGAATTGTGATTCCGATGGCAGATATCACAACCGTGGAACAAATCACAGGCCACGAGGCTATCTCTTGAATGAAGGGGATCTTCTCCGTCCGGATCAAATGGATAATTAGGGTTTGCATGAGCAGCCCTTCGACAAACCAAGCAGAACGGAAGAGTGTAAGGTCCAGCCGGGAATAAGTCTGGTAGTAAAACCAAATGAATAAAAGTGCTGATACGTCGCAGAGGGAGCAAACAGGTCCATTCCATAAGATGAACGTGGCTAGGCCTTTCAATGACCATCTCTGCGGAGTCTTCACATAATCCTCTTCCATGTTGTCCCATGGAATCGCAATCTGACCGACATTGTACAAGAAGTTCTGTGTGAGAAGCTGACGTGGCGTCAACGGCTCAGATCCAAGAGCTACAGTCGCGATGAGAAGGGAAAGAATGCTTCCAACATTGGCTACGACCGACATCTTTATATACTTCATTGTGTTTGCAAAAGTGAGTCTTCCCCTCTCAACTCCAGCAACAAGAACGTTGAGGTCTTTTTCCAGTAAGATGATATCAGCAAAGTCTTTTGCAATTGATGCTCCCGAATCGACTGTTATCCCCACATTGGCAGCATCGAGGGCAAGAGAGTCATTTACTCCGTCTCCCAAGAACCCAACAACATGCTTTCCAACTGTCTGCAATGACTGCACTACTCGTAGTTTCTGCGTGGGTGTGAGCCTGGCTAGAACTGTTGATCTCTTGACAGTCTCATGGAAGGAGTCTTGGTTGAGTAACTCAAGATCGGGTCCTGTTACGACGTGGGTGGTTCTGATGCCGACTTCTTTGCAAATCCGTATCGCAAGGGAGAGTGAGTCACCAGTCAATACCTTTGCTTTTACTCCCTTTTCTGCCAACTGCCAAAGCGCCTGCTTAGCAGAGTCTTTCGGTGGGTCGAAGAAAGATATAAGGCCAAGGAAAACCATGTCCCGTTCAACAGTCTCGTCGTAGATCCCAGTGCCACTACTTTGCTGTGGCATGGAGAACAGAATCATATGTCACAAATTTGTCTAATGCTAACACAATATGTATGAGTTATGAGTACAAAAAATCAGAAGCACAAACAAGCACAAAAGAACACCAAAATTTTGTGTTTCATCAAATGTAGGTTCATCTACCGTCACCGTAGTTTCAGTATGAGGAAGAAGAAGAACAATACAAATACATCAGAGTTGTCCTGTCACCTTCGTATAGATTGCAATGGTTACAAGTCTGCGGATTCATACCCAAGTATCGGTACCATTCCGCCAAGTCACTGCAGACTTGGATCTGCAACAGGTATGTCTAGTTCTATGGCACTATCTGCCTACAAACTCCATTATTTGAAGTACACAATTATAAGGTCAATTGGAATCTCCTCTAGTTGGACTCTGAGTGAACTTGACCACAGCATTGGTTGTCTGAATATTCAATCTCATCCTTCACAGTGCGATTCAAAGCATTCCAGAAGCTTTGCACCAACAAACTTGTAGCTAGAAATTGAGTTGATAATTCAAGTTGTCGGACCACTGTTCCACCATCTCTCCTAAAACCAATTGGTGTTACGAAGGGCTTCAATTAAGTCTTTTATGGCATTCGACATCGCACCTGCAAGTCTATTTTTAGAGCGGTTGCAGGGAGTTGCATTGTGTAAACAAATTCATGGGGGCGCTCCGGGCCCAACAATCATTCCCCCACAATGACGCTCCCGCGACTCAAATCCATGACCTCTTGGCTCTAATACCACTTGTCGGACCGTTTTTCCACCATCTCTCCTAAACCAATTGGTGTTAGGAAGGGCTTCAATTAAGTCTTTTATGGCATTCGACATTGCACCCACAAGTTTGTTTTTAGAGCGTTCGTAGGGTGTGGCATTGTGTAACAAAATCCATGGGGGCACTCCGGGCCCAACAAGCATATTACAAGGTGCCTACAAGTTTTGCCCTACGACTAACGAATATCCATAGGCATAAACTACAACATACAAGCATATATCCTCCTACCTAATGAACAAACTTGCAAACCAGATTTTCTACACTGAACTGAAATTTTGTCTCGCAAAGTGATTGTTACATCAAGTTTAGTAAACACAAATGGCAAGTGTGAATAAGCTAGACAAGTCCTGAAAGCAATAGATTCATTGCCCTACATTACTTGGTCATACTGAGGAGTGAGGACAATAGATTTGTTTTCTGTGTTACTGCAGGGATAACTGAATTGACAACTTCCTAGACTTGATTGGCCATATGGCTATTTTAGAACTCGTGGAACGGGAAAATATGAGCAGAAAAATAACCGAAGGAACAAAAATTTAAAGCACGAGGGTGACAAAAGGAGAATGAGACACACCGTTTCTAGCCTTTTCATTGCAACTCCTAGAACCCGCAGTCCATCATTGCTCAAATCTTCTCCCATATTCAGAATTCTCTGATGGTCTTCTTCAGAGAAAGTTGAAATTTCACCCCTATCGACATGTTCAATAAGCGAACATACTCTTAGAACTTCTTCTAGTGCTCCTTTAGTTATCACAATCCTGTTGAGGGTATGGCTGCTCTTGTGTTTAGCATTCATATCTGTTTCCAAGATGACAGATACTCTTCTTCGAGTAAAATCAAAAGGTACTTCATCTAACTTTGTCCACTTCGATGGCTCGAATCTATATCCGTTTGTAAATACATATGTCAAAATTGCATCATCCAAAGGATATTTCTGCTCAGTCTTGAAGTAAGAGTTCAAGAAACCAAAACATAAAACTTTTTCCTTGGTTGAGCCCCAACTGTCAAGATGATTAACCATCATTGCACTGTTCATGGTAAGAGTACCGGTCTTGTCCATGCATAGGATATCCCTACAATAGTAGAGCAAACAAAAGAAAAAGAAATCAAATAATCAATTGCAACGTTAAGCTAAGAAACCGTAAGTGCTAAATTAAAAAAAAAAGAGAGAAAGATAATTAAAAAGGATGATATGAAACTACTTGAACAAAAATTTCAGTACTTTTAAGCATCAAATTTCAGTATGTTTCACTTTTGAGCAAGAGGAAACAATCATGCTTGATTAGACTGAAAGAGTATGTGAGGAAACTATGTCTTTCGATGTTCATGGATGTTGTCAATGTCATGTATCCAGTCAACAATAACAAGGCTGGGTTTCCTCCTAAAATTTTTCCTGATACAATGCAGGTTACTTGTGAGGTGAAGGGTATCTTAATATTTTTTAGGTTCCCTAGTACAATTCTTTGAACCACTCCACCTTCAATTTAAGAGGGTAGGCAATAAAAGCTTTACTATTCTCAGGTCTTATCATTTCTAGGGCAAGGACACAGGGGCGACTCCAGAATTTTCATCTAGCGCCGACAAAAATACATAGTGTTGTCTATGATGAAAAGTTGTATGCAAAAAAAAAGAAAAAAAGGAAAAAAAAACTCTGGCTAGACAAAACCAGAGTTTGACCATAGACAATGCTATGTATTTTTGCATACAACTATACATATAAATATTACATCCCACGACGAGTCTGCATATTTTGTAAGCGTTGAATTAATTATAGCTTCATTATCAACACTCTTAAATATGTTCTTTCTCAATGGACATGACCAAAGAATCATTCAACCATTCATCTTCCATCCGGTTACGCAATTGGGTTTTTATCAATTTTAGCAACGAAAAAGCTCTTTCAATTGTTGTTGTGGCGACTGGAAGAAACAAAGTTAACTTCACAAGTTGATAGACTAATGAACATGCATGATTCTTGTTTGTCTCTACAAACACAGATAGAGAGAAAATAAAAGCCATCCACTATCCCCTTAAATGTGTATATTATATATTAGCCTTTAACATGTATTTTATATTAGGCTTTAGAATTTGTTTTGTTTTGTTAGGGCTACAACAAGTTGGTTCAAATTTAGTTGGAAATATTTATTTTAACCTCGTACGAGTAACCCAGCGCTGACAATACTAACGGAAATTTAATTTATATCCAAGCTTTATTTTTTTTAAGTGCATTCCTCGCTGCCAAAGAGGTAGAGTCGCCCCTTGATCTCCAGTCCTTCAAGTTTTTGTTTACCTTTTCTATCCATGCCATGGATTGTGAGCCATGTTACTCATAAATCTATGAAGTACAGAAATACAAAAGTGTTCCCCCTATGCGTGTTGGACAATCTGGGGACACGACAGGTACGTATGGGACATGCCAAGTGATGTGACAAATTGATTTTCTTTATTGTAAGTAGGGGCACGCCGAGAGGCACTCGTGAGACTCGTTTCTCAAGTAAGAGACAATTGGGACACATCGAGCGTCAGTCATAAATTCAGAAACTTAGTTTGGATGTTATAATTAAATGGTAAAATGCAAGAATTGGGAATACAAAACTTCAATCTTTAAAACTTTTTTTTTTTTTTAACCGATCAAATAGGCCCTCTCAGCCTTTCAGTAAAATAAAATAAAAATAGGCCCACTCCGATTTATCCACTCTCTCTCTCTCTCTCTCCAAACAACACTTGCTAGTCCTAATTTCTTAAGAAAGCTTATACTTTTTGATGTTTTGCTTGGTTTGTTATGGTAGTTATTGCTACGGATAGTTCAGTTGCTTATTAGTTGCTGAATGTCGTAATGACCTATTGATCTTTGTCTTGTCTATTGTGCTTTGTAGTTAGTCAATTTGATGGATCATGTACTAATCATGTATGTAGATTAGTATCTATTTATGTATTTTTGTGGTTTATTGACACAATAATCGTATAAATTACAAACACACCCATAAAAATATATAACCTTTGTTGTGTACCCCACCATGTCTGCACAACAATCTGTTTAGAATTTTCCTGTCGCTTTTTGGTGTAGGGATTCATGTTTGTGTCCTTATCCATTCTTGTTAGATATACACTAACACTCTGTCTGCCAAGAGCTTTAGGAGTTGGAGAATTCCAGGAGTTGTGGAGGTGCATTGTGAATTTTAGTAGTCCTGGAACTGCCTATGAATCTATGATGCAAGTGTCCTTTAAGTAACTTCTATTGATCATATACTAAAACATTCTGTGTTTGCGTAAGAACCCCTTATGATAAGTTCTCAGGTTGTCTAACTAAATACTATGTCAGCTGAGCTTTAGGAGTTGGAGAATTCCAGGAGTTGTGGAGGTGCATTGTGAATTTTAGTAGTCCTGGAACTGCCTATGAATCTATGATGCAAGTGTCCTTTAAGTAACTTCTATTGATCATATACTAAAACATTCTGTGTTTGCGTAAGAACCCCTTATGATAAGTTCTCAGGTTGTCTAACTAAATACTATGTCAGCTATCAGAAAAAGTTGTATCAGGACTATGTCAGCTATCAGAAAATTGTAGTATCAGGAGTCGGAAAAACTGAATCAGGATTCGGGCCTACCTTTGGATGGTTAATTTTCTTTTGATCTTTTACTTCTTTTTTTCAATTTTTTGGGCTCAGAATATTAATTGTGTCAATTATTTCCTGACAGTTCTATTACTAGTATTTTTGTTTTCCGCAAAGTTCTTGAAATTTTCCAAAGAATTAAAATTGGGCTTTGTCGGACCGCTTTTCAACCATCTTTCCTAAAACCAATTGGTGTTAGGAAGGGCTTCAATTAAGTCTTTTATAGCATTTGACATCGCACCCGCAAGTTTGTTTTTAGAGTGGACGCAGGGAGTGACATTGTGTAACCAAATCCATGGGGGCACTCCGGGCCCAACAATCACTCCCTCACGATAACGATCCCGCGACTCTAACCATGACCTCCTGGCTTTGATACCACTTATTGGACCGCTTCTCCACTTATTGTGTAACCAAATCCATGAGGGCGCTCTGGACGCAACATGCTTAACTCATCGTACCTATCCGATTCTCTATATAATTGGACCCATCAACAATAGGGAATGCTGATGAACCAAATATAACTGGAAACCCAAAGTACATGCTTAAATCCGATTCTCTATATAATTGGACCCATCAACAATAGGGGAATGCTGATGAACCAAATATAACCAGAAACCCAAAGTACACGCTTGTTTGGAAGAATAAATGTATCAGGATGAGAAGGGAAGAGGTATGGTCTTAACAAAGCATGAAAGTAGAGGAAAGAATAGAGTATTTTCATCTTAGCAGTATTTCCTCATCCAAGGATTATTGGGGTGTTTGAAGGAGAAAATTGTAAAAGAAGACGCGTCCTTTTCCCCATTCTGCCTCCCAACTACAAAACAATCGAAACTATAACCGAGCCCCTTTTCGTCCACAGAATCCATCTTGCTGTTCTTCCTAAGGGATGTCATTGCATTGATCTTAACATATTACTGACATACCGCTTGAATACATTAGACATAAGTGGGGGAGTTCATCTATTAATTTTCACCTAAAGATCAAGAAAATTGAATCCGTTTCCAAATTAACGATCCTTTATTTGTTAAGGGTGTTGCTAAAAACAATCCACTGGAATGTCAATGAGGTAAGGAGAAAAGGCCAAAATAAATGGAACTTTCAATACAGATTTTCATACACAAATACAGTAATACACTTTCACATTAGTTCTATACACTTACTGCACATAGTTAATGTACTTTTTCAAAATCATGATCGACTACTGGGATGTTTTAAGCAATTGACAGTAAATTCGTGTTTGTTTGTTTCACTGTCCTCAAATATGCTTCTACTTCAATGAGATCAGTAGGAACTTACATGGATCCCATATCTCGTATGGCAGTTAAGCTTTTGACGATGCACCTATCTTTGGCCATAGCAAGTGCTCCTTTGGCAAGACTAGTGTTCACAATTAGGGGAAGCATCTGAGGAGTGAGTGCACTTGCAACCGAGATCCCGAAGAGAACACTCTCAGTTATATCACCAGATCTAAAGAAATCAGCTAGGACTATAACTGTAGCTGCCACAAGCATAATACAGACAAGCACATAAGATATACGCCGAATCCCTTTCTCGAAGTCATCTGGTGGCTTCTGCTTCCCTATATTCGAAAACATGGTACTCATATAAGTCTTAGGTCCAGTGGAAACAACTAGACCAGTTCCACTACCTGATATTACACTCGTTCCCTGAAATTAAACGAAGAAGATTTAAAAAAAAAAAATGTTGCTCATTCATATCTAAGCAAAGCAGAGAACAAAAATTAGGGCATTTCCAATACCATAAGAGCCTCACTAGAGAGAGAGAGAGAGATTGCAGAATATTTAAAGCCCATATGCCAGACACAGCTAAAGGAGCCTCAATGTTCAGATATCACTTTGAAGATGCCACAAAAAACAAAATTGTAGTTTCAAATGTCCAGATATTGTCTAGAAGATTATGCAAAATTGACCTACAAGACACTTTTCAAAAGTTTCAAGATGTAGATAGTTTCAGAAGTATATTGTGTGAGTATACTTGTCAAGTAAGAAACAGGCCTTTCAAAGACGTCAGAGTCCTATGTACAACACATACATCTCTCGAACACTCCTAAAAAGCATGCCTGACACTCTTCTACAAGTCTTATTTAAACTATCAAACATCAGATGCTTTTGTTGACAGTTCGGGTACCATAAATCTCTCTTAAGCCAAGAAGCATAAGGAAAAAAGAAAAAAAAAAAACATTTTGCGTTTGGTGTTTCCACATGTGACCGCATAACTATCATAGAAAGATAGTCCTGGATTTTTATGCTTCTTGGCGCATTGCATGATGTTACTACCACCTGATATTCTCTTCAGCACTAAAAGTATGTTTAACAAATATTGGTGATTGAGCTCAAGTCTTTCACCATGTGTTTGAAAGACTCCAAGAAACATTAGTAGACTGTGAAAGTATCCTCTTGTAATCCTCTATTTTAGGCAGTATATCCAGATCATATCATATCATGATCAAATCTTGAGGAAGTATATCGAGATCATATCATATCATGATCAAATCTTGTAATCTCTTCCTTTTTTAGGCATAGCTTTTCTTTATTTAGCCATGTGTTTCGATTATCAGTAATATAACAGTTCTTCTCTCCCTTAGTTTGTCACATGGTATCAGAGCCTAAGTTCTAGGCCAGTCGGAATTCGTTCTCTGGCGGGCGGCCGCCGTCCACCGGGCACTATGAATCTGATCCTTTTGAAATCTAAAATCTGCATCTCTCCTCTCTCCCGTATGAAATCTATTTCTATAATCAGTTATTATGCAACCAGTCTTTCTCTGTTTTTCGGTCTCTTTCAGTCAATCTGAAATCTGCAACCGAAATCTATTCGGCATCCATTCTTCCTCCTATTTGCAGCTAAAATCTGTTCGGCATCGATTCTTCCTCCTATCTATAGCCGAAATCTGTTGGGCATCGGTTTTTCCTCCTATTTGTTTCTGCTCTAGTCTTTGTTTGCATTCTTCCTCTATTTGCATCAGTTTAGCTTTTGGTCGGTATTTAGCATTTTCAGCATTAATGGACGCACTTGATTGGAGTTGGCTTATTTCCTTGGTAAACTCACGATGCTCTCCAGTCTCACATCATGAGTTTAAGCAGAGGTGTGAAAGCATCCTATTGTAATCCTCTATTTTAGTCAGTATATCGAGATCATATCATATCGTGATCAAATCTTTAAGGCAGTTATATCAAGATCATATCATTTCATGATCAAATCTTGTAATCTTTTCCCTTTTTAGGCGTAGCTTTTCTCTATTTAACCATGTATTAGTTTCATTGTTTTGTATTCTGATTATCAGTAATATATCAACTCTTCTCCCTTTTAGTTTGTCACCAAATGACCACAATTTATTCGATATACAATGAAGTATAATTTAGGATTTTTGTTAATTGTTAGGGTTTCAGTTAATTGTTACTCCCTCCGTCCCATAAAGTTGGGTCCTTATTCCATTTTTGGCTGTCCCAAAACTCATGTCCCCTTATGGATTTAAATGGCAAATTTTTTATGAACTTCCTATTTTGCCCTTTTCTTTTCCTATTACCGCCTAAATTTGTGGCGAGAATTTTGTCCACTGTCTTGGATGGTAGGGCCCAGTGGATTTGATTCACATCTGTACGTAATATGAATACATAAATAACCCAATCACATCTGCAGTGGGCCCATACCTCAGCAATCTGCGTCAAAACAAAGCAACCAATCACGTTTTGACAAAGCAGCCAATCTGCAGTGGGCCCATGCCTGGGTCTATGACCATTTCGAATTTTAAAATAAACAAATTTGGTTCAAGTCTGCACAGTGTCAGACAAATGGGTGTGGGTAGACCCCACAAATTTTGTTTGGAAAAAGGCTGAGAAGTGATCCGAACAAAAAGTTGGAATCTGCAAGGGTAATTCTGGAAAAAAAATCTGCACAACATAATAATTATTGTACTAATAAAAAGTTGGAATCCCGAAGATGGTCCAACTTTATGGGACGGAGGGAGTATTTATCTTTTATGTTCGGGGTAATTTAGTCCTTTTGTGTTATTAGGGTTTCGGTAAGGTGATCGCTATTTATCTTTTATGTTCAGCGTATTTTAGTCTTTTGTGTTATTAGGGTTTTTCTAAAAATTTTAGGGTTAGCCTATAAAACCCCTTCATTGTTCTTGTAATAGTTCAGACTTTCATAATGCAATAATACGTTAGTTTTGTTTTCCTTCTTTGCAAAGTTACATGGTATCAGAGCAATAAGATCTAGGCCTATCAGACAATGTTTTAAAACCCAGACTGGTGAGCGAACCGGAAAAGGGACCCGATGGACGGGTCACCGGTTGAACCGCGGTCGAACTGCTATCGATATATGAGCATTTCTTATTTTCCAAAGTGAAAGAGGGGAATTGGACTATTTCAACTTATCCCACATCGTCCAAATGAGACTTGAAGTGTGTTTCAAGATCTACAAAAGGTTAACAATACATCACTACCTCAGTAGCCACGTGTTGCGCAACAACAACTCAAACAGCTGTAGTGGATTGCATTAAATGCAGCGCACAAGAGATTCAACAAGGAGTTAAAAGTTAAAAAACAAGCAGTTCTGTCCAACTGAACCATAGGCAGGTTGAGCGGTTCACCAGTTAAACCATTCCAGTCAAGCGGTTGTATCAAAATAAGCTGATTCTGAAAAATAAACGGTTTTTTTTTTGTTGTTGAAATCGAACGGAGCTTAGACCAGTCGACAATTCAACCGGTTGAACCGGCTGGTTAGGTTTTTAAAACACAGCTGTCAGAGATATTCGCTCTCTGGCGGGCGGCCTACAGCTCGCCGCCGTCTGCCGGGCATTCATATAAACTGTTCATCACAATCGCACTGTTCATTACAGCAGTAGGCGGCCAGTAGCAGCAGCAGCATCACGCACAGCACCAACGACAACAATAGCAGCAGCAACAACCACCTCTCACATTTATGTCATCTTTTGGTTTAAATTATTTAGCATCTCTTTTTTCTCATGGTATTGTTTGCATCGACAATTTAGCATCTGGTTGCCATCTGTTCAGCATTGGTTCTTCCTTCTGTTTACATCTGTTCGGCATCAGTTCTTCTTCTTATTCGCATGTTCTAGTTTTGCACCGCCCAACACCTTTGCAGTAGTTGACTTGCAGCAATTGATTTGCAGTAGTTGTTTCACAGTAGAGGGTTTGCAATAGTTGATTAGTTGTTGTATCTCCTTGGTAAAATTTAGGGTTTTTGTTAATTGTTAGGGTTTCAGTTAATTGTTATTTATCTTTTATGTTCGGGGTAGTTTAGTCCTTTGTGTTATTAGGTTTCGGTAAGGTGGTCGTTATTTATCTTTTATGTTCTGGGTATTTTAGTCTTTTTGTGTTATTACGGTTTTTCTAAGATATTTAGGGTTAGCCTATAAAACCCCTTCATTATTCTTGTAATAGTTCAGACTTTCATAATGCAATAATACGTTAGTTTTGTTTTCCTTCTTCGCAAAGTCACATATACTTGAATAACACCCAAATTGCAAGATACAACGGGGACCACAGTGTCACAAATCATGGGATTGTTAATTCGTCAAATGTGTAATAGGAATACTGGTTATAACTCAAACCGCAAATGGAGGAAAATGGTCAGAATATTTACCATGAAGCATATATTCTTCAAATCTAACAAAGGTGTGCTCTGATCTTCTCTTATGTCAGCTGTTTTCTCAGTTGTTCCAAACTCTCCTGTTAATGAGGACTGACTGTTCAAGAAGCAGTATATGATCATGTGATCCAAAATTGATTGTTGAGGAAAAGTAATAAACTTCAAGAACGAACGAACTTATCTATAAAATGGAAAATGTGATCAGGGAGCCATACCTTACAACTAAGTTCTTTGAAGTTAGTAGCCTGACATCACCAGGAAAAAGGTCGCCGGGTTCAAAAACGACAATGTCACCAGGAACAACATCTCTTTGATCAACTTGAACCAATAATTCAGTTTGAACAACTCTTCCTGCACACCTTTGGACTTTAATTGGGCATCTTACGAATTCAGAGAGCCGCATTGCTGCTTTTGAACTGTTATACTCCTGATAGGAGAACACGATAAAACAATGCTTGTGCAGCAGATATTATAGAATATTTCTGATTGGAACCACTAAAGAAGAAAAATACCTGGTAAAATCGGAGTGATACACTAATGAATACCAAAACGAGCATGATGCATCCGTTGGAACCATCATTAGCTATGTAGGATAGTGCTGACAAAACAATCAAAATAATGTTGAAAGGGTGAAAAAAAGCATTCCACAGAAGATGCCACCAGCTCGGAAAAGTATATTGAACAGGAACATTTGGGCCGTTTTCCTGCAACCGTCTCTCAGCTTCAGCAAAGCTCAAGCCTGCAGGAAAGCAAAACAATTAATATCAGATTCAATAAATGACACTTGGAGTAGGTTATTAAGAGGTGACCGATTTCCTCATTAAAATTATAATATGGCAAATGGGAGAACACATTTCCTTTTTCTTCCTTTTCTTTTTGTGGAGAAGTTACCAAAAGGATCAAGTGGATGGCCTTGAAAAATTAAAATCCATACAGCAAAAATCACAACAGGACAATCCATACCCCAAAGCCACAAGAGAAAATTCCCAAATTATCAGCAAGAAAAGGCTAGCCGAAAGGTCTAGATGAAATACCGATGGACCCCCCAGTCCAGATGTAACCTATGATTATCTGCTAACAAAGGCATATTCCTCCATGAGCACATAAAGGCCTTAATCTTTTCGAAGATCTTCCTTATCGAAGCTGCAGAGCCCATGCCTAGCTTTTTGAATATCCTTCATTTTTGTTCCTTAAGTATTAAATGGGGGCACTAAGCCCAGTTTATAGATTGAATGTATCATGCAGTAGCACCCTTTGCAGTTTTGAATTCTCCAGGAGACTTCCAGAGACCAGGTTCAAAGCTTACTGCCATCACCACATTTGAGCTTAACTTCCTCCCATACTGAAGTGGCAAACGGGTACTCAAAGGAATAAGTGGCTATGAGATTCCATACCACCATGGCACAAAACTGTCACTTGTAGTTTCCCAAGCCACCAATATATCTCTAGTAGACAGTCTACCATGAATGGCCGCCCATTGGATGAAGGCACATATGTCACAGTTCCTATTTTATTCTTCTTTACTTCAATAAGACAAAAATACTTATCTTCCTTACTAAAGTATTAGTTCCGGAACCTCGAATTTGAACTCATGTCACAAATGGCATAACAGTTTGATGAGCAATCCCATGCATCGAGCTTGACTGTCAGGATATTTTAGTATCTATGGGCGTCTAGTAATTTATAAACTTGTTACCACAAGAATGATATTCTTCTCTCTGTGTCAATCAACTTTCCATGGCGTAATTGGATGTTCACATGTGAAGCATGTATCAAACCTAGAATATGTAAAGTTCCTCTTCCCTAAAAATGGGTTTACAAAAGAGAGACTTTTGACCTGCGCATAGCACCAAAGGGATGTTTAATCGAACATTTGGTGGACCTTTCTAACAAAACACCTCAATTTGGATTGTGATCATCAGATTAGTACAGTACCAATTACCAAACAATAAATGAATCCATTCACTAAGCAAAAAAATGAATTCCAATTTCTTAAACTACAAATAATCCCATAAGCAAAAAAAGCATTGACCTGTTCACCCAAAAAAAAAAAAAAATTGACCAGATTTAAATCAACTCACCCCTTTCAGTAGATCGAACATACTCAAACACAATGTATTTTTCCGATTGTGCCAAGGCGTATAACCAAGAGTACACTCTCTCTTCTGCTTCCGTCCGCGATCCCCCATCAATTTTACCTGGACATTTGAAATTTATACCACAAAACCCATTTCATATTCAACTAAAAAACAAAACAAATTAATTTACACCACAAACCCACATCAAATTCAACTCCATAAACCCATTTCAAATTCAACTAAAAGAAAACGATCTAATCTGACATAATTGTCAAAGAAATATATAATTGGTGCTTACGTCTAGACTTGAATCGACGGAGAAGACGAAACACAGAAGTTTTGAACCCATTTGTTTGTGCGTTCGTTTCATCAACGAGGGTTTGGCGAGCTGGGTCTGAAGACGATGGGTTTCTGTGGTTACTTGCCGCGAAAAACTCGAAAACCTTTGACATTCCTATGATTACTATGGACTGATTGAAGACAGCAGATAATTGAGGGATGATTGCACATATTTTTTGGGGGTTGAAGATTTGAAGAGAAGGTAGGGAAAGAGAAGAGAGTCTCAATCATTTTATTGTTGAGATTGTTTAGTCTTTTTTGGTGTGTGTGTGTCTCTGTGAGAGCTCCCCAAGTCGTCGGTCTCAACTCTCAACTACCAAGTTCATAAGACGGTTAGGTGCTTTCTGGAAAATACTATTATTCACTCATCCCGGAGCACCACAGTCCACATATGGTGGTGCTCACGTGTTGCTCTGTTTCACCACATGTCACCTGTTCGTGTGAGTTCCACATAGGGGGGTGTCAAACGGGCCGTGCTGGCACGGGCACGGCACGGGCACGGCACGTCGGGAGGCGGCACGGCACGCCAGAGACACGGCAAAATCCTGGCACGGCATGGAACGGAAATGAGCGGGCACGGGCACGGAAATGAGCGGGCACGGAACGGGCACGGCACGGGCTAAGGTGGCACGTGGCACGGCACGACACGGTATTCTACGGGCACGGCACCGGCACGGTAAGAAGTCAACGTGGCACGAGACACGGCACGGCACGGCACGGGCACAAGCACGGGCACGAGCACGGAAGTTGGCACGACACGGCACGGCACGACACGGAAGTTGGCACGGCATGGCACGGCACGACACGGAAGTAGGACGGACATGGCACGGCACGGCACGACACGAGCACGGAAGTTGGCCTGACACGGCACGACACGAGCACGGAAGTTGGCCTGGCACGGCACGACACAGCGGCTCGGGCTCGACACGGGCACGGCACAAGGCAAAAAAAAAATGTTAAATAATTTATTTGTATGTATTTTTTGATAATCACAAAAATAAAAAAGAATTATTTTTTGGTTGTGTAACTTGTGTTAGTGAATTATATATTTGAGAGAGAGAGAGAGAGAGAGAGAGAGTTTGGACAAAAAAAATAAAATAAGCTTTTAAAAAATATTTCATATGATTAATAAATTTTGAATCAAAATTCAAACATGAAAAGCAAATTATACCACACTGTCCACAGACTCCACACATATACTGATATACATTGCCTTTTATCTAATAAATATTTTGGAAAAAAAAAACAATATCAATTTCGGGAAATTATGAAATTATAGAAATTAAATTATAGAAATTATAGAAATTAAATTATAGAAATTATGAAATTAAATTATAAAAATTATAGAAATTAAATTATAGAAATTAATAAATAATAGAAATTAATCAAATTATAGAAATTATCTTATAGAAATTAATTTACGAAAATACTAAGTTTATTTAACTAAAATAAGCTAAACTTCATATGATATGAAGTTATGAATTATGAAGGATCCCGCTGGGTGTACAAATTCAGACCTCAAACTCCAATTTTTGGATAAAATTTTGACGATCTGAACCGTTAAATGTGTTTAAAATGTGTTTTTAATGTCCTATGAAATTATTTGGCAAAAAATACTACCTGGAAGGGCTTGATCGGAGCAGTTTTTCATAAAATCGCTATATGAAAAATTGCTCCGATCAAGCCCTTCTGGGTAGTTTTTTTTTGCCGAATCCTCTCATAGGACCTTAAAAACACGTTTTAAACACATCTACCGGTTCAGATTTTCAAGAAATAGATGAGATGGCCTTGAATTGGTGCATTATAGTGTTCAAATGCCACTGGAAGCACTGAATGCGTTCGATCGTGTGGTTACCGACATCGGATGATCATCAATTTTGGGGAGAATGGTAGAATTGATAAGATGTTAAATCGTATCGGTTTAGATCAGACATTCAAGAAAACGAACAAGTATCCACCATTCAATGTTATACATTGAACATACTTAGTAATGAACTAATGTATACTGCTATAGTCTAATGTACGTTAGCCACACGATCTCAACACAATTTCGACGATCAACACCGACTATTTTGTTTTTCTTGGTGTTTTAACAAACCTCACCAAATTTTGAGCCAATCCGATTTTGAAAACCCCTTCATCAGGAGACTCGGGACGTGAGAATCATTAGTAGGAAAATATTTGTTAAACTCCGATCGAGCATACAGAGACAACCAATTTACATAATTTTTGACATGAATGATATAATCCCTCCTAGAAAAAAGATAGACGGTTATGATTTTCCCAAAAAAACTCGAAAGGCCCTCGATTGATGCATCGTAACTTTACGAGAATTTTCCATACATGTTAATACAATGGCCTGCACACACACAATCACACACACTATTTTTGGTCCAAAATTCGCTGAATTTTTTCTCCCTCCAGAAAATCCCCCCCAAACCCAAAATCAGACCCCAAATCCCTAACTCTTTCCCCCAAAAATCAGATCCCCAAATTCCAAAAATTGCCCCCGAATCCTCCAATCAGCTCTAGCAAACGAAAACCAGTTGCTAGGGTCGAGCCTAAATGGAAAGTACTACAAAACCGTTCTCGATAATGGGCTCACAGTCGCCGTCAAGAGGCTCGAGCCTTTTGAAAATGGTCCCCAGAAACACAGAGTAATTCGGTCAAGAGGCGGATGCAACAGGAGCTTGAAATGCTTGCTGGCTTAAGGCATAGGAATTTGATGAGTTTAAGGGCTTTTGTTCGCGAATCCGATAGGTTTTGATTGGTTTACGATTATATGCCCATGGGGAGTCTTGAAGACGCGATGAAGAGAGTGAGGGAAAATGAAATGCAGCTTAGCTGGGAACTGAGGCTTCGGATTGCTGTTGGTATAGTAAAAGGGCTCCAGTTCCTTCATTTTAGCTGTACACCTAGGGTTTTGCATCACAATTTGAAGCCTACCAATGTGGTGCTGGATGCGGAGTTTGTACCTAGGTTGGCAGATTGTGGCTTGGCTAAGTTAATGCCTAACTTGGATATGGATGTAACGGCCTACAGTGCTCCGGAGTGTTTTCAGAACTGCAGGTACTTATATAACTATACATTGCTATGTTTACATGTTCAAGTTCATTGCTTTATAGTTATGGAAAGTATAATGTGTTTACGAGGGTTTCGAACTTAGGATTCATCAGTTGCATTCATATTTGGTGTTGATTTTGTTGCTTAATTGGTCTGGAAACAGAGTCCAAACAAGAACCAGTTTGGTGTCAAATCTTGAGAAGAAGCTCTGAAAAATGCTTTCTTTCACATCTTCAGGAATAGAACTAAAAGTATTGTTTTTCATCTTGAACCCATATTGAGTTATGCTGTAATTCTCTTTAGTTGCATTTTCAGATGGCCTTTCTCACTCAATATGTTGAGGTCATCTGTTTAATGTTCAATCAATTTATTGCCCGAAATCTTTAGGTTCATTTTTGGTTCAAAAGCTGTTGGATATTGATTGTGAAGTTTTTGTTCATCTGATTATTGTCTTTAGAAGTTTGCTTTGCTAACTGAGCGTTGCAGTAGGAACACAAGCTTGTGCTTCAACTTGTATTTGATGACCTTCAATCTTGGATTTTTTCCTTCACAACCCGTCCGGTTTTCGATGCCTTCACATTGATTGAAGGTAGACCACGATGGCACAATGTAGTAATTCATGTAGTTAATAAATAAAAAAAGTACTTCAACTATTTAAAAAAAAAATCCGAACTTACAAGTGGACGTGGTGAGTCATCCAAACTATAACACGATAAGAAGGCACGGCGTCGGCAAGACACGACTAAAAAAATGCACGGCACGGCACGACTAAAAAAATGCACGGCACGGAACGACACGACAAAAAAGGCACGACACGCCACGACAAAAAGGCACGGCACGACACGATTAAAAAAAGGAACGACACGGCACAACACGAGTAAGTCAACGGCACGGCACGACACGACACGATTAACTAATCCGGCACGGCACGACACGGCACGTAGCACGCCATGGCACGGCACGCCATGGCACGATGAAGTAAATGGGCACGGCACGGCACGACACGTAGAACGGTTGGCACGGCACGCCATGGCACGATGAAGTAAATAGGCACGGCACGACACGGCACGAAGCACGGTTGGCACGGAAGTTGAATGGCACGGCACGGCACGGCACACACGTTTGACACCTCTAGTTCCACACTTCCACTTCAAAAATCTATGGATCTCACACCGACTGTGTAGGGAAGTCTTAAGGCCTAGTTTGATTAGCATATTGAAATAGATTATTCACGAAAAGTTGATGCAAAACTAATAAAAGTAATTTTTTTTAAATAAGACAACGAATAAACCAAATAATCAGTTTATTAAAGCAAGCCTCACACTAATAGTGTAGGGAAGAGTCTTAAGGCATCGTTTGGTTCGCAGTTTGAAATAGATTGGATTAATAATCCTAAGATTGGTAGTCCAAGACTAATTGTTCTGGTATTAGTTTCATTCCTAATTCTACCAAATCTCATGTTTGATTTTTTTTTTTTGGAAAAAAACGAGTTAAATTTTTTTTTTTTGAAAAAAAAACAATTATTAAATTTTTTTAAAAATAAGAATAATATTTTTGAATAAAAACCACTTATTTAGAAATATTTGTTGAAAATAGTTTTTGAAAAACATTTATTTTGGAAAAAAAATTTTGAAAATACTTTTTTCAAAACAATCACAATCAGTTTTGTTTTTGAAAATGATTTTTTTTTTAAAATAAAGTTTTTGAAAAAAAATATTATTTCCAAAATAATTTTTATTTTTTAAAAGTAAAATTTTTAGATATATTTATTTATTTTTAAAATATTATTTTAAAAGTAAATTTTTTAGATATATTTATTCTTTTGAAAACAATTTTTAGAAAAATAAAGTTTTTTTTATAGATAAAATAGGTATTTCCAAAAAAAAAATTATTTATACGGCAGCCTGATGCGCCTCGGCCTAGTGTCCCAGTAATACGGTCCTCGTCCCAAGCTCGAAAACATGATCCAAACCATTAATGTTTCCGAACTCGATGTGCTTAACAGCCTAGTAGAAAATCAAGTGAATTGGACATCTACAATGTAATAAATAGATCACGTTTTTCTTCAATAAATAAACAGTAAATACTTTCTACAAATAACAGCAAAATATATCAGTTTGTTCTCTGAGCTAATAATGTATGATCAATTTAATTTTTCTTGTGAGTCGTTTTGTTTCTGCCTGTCGAGTTTGACAAAGTGAACGATTCATATTATATTTTCAAGTTCAGGACAAGTTCTGTATGGCCGGCACAGCAGGCATCCAACTCTTACGAGAACCGGGTTTATTACTTCTGTCTATTTCACCAAAAGCAAGAAGCTACAACGAAATCAGGATTCTGCAGGAAAAATAGACACGAGGAACCGGTCCACATCGTTCACATATTTTTTTCGGTTTGTGGTAAATTGAATTATTTCACCAAAAGCAAGAAGCTCCAACGAAATCAGGAGTCTACCCCCGGGGAAAACGGGTGCTTCGGCCGTCTGATCGTGTTTTAGACGGCTCGGATGTATTTGGCAATTTTGATATATTTTTATCGGTAAAAAATCAAAGCACATCTGGGCCGTTCAAAACACGATTGAACGGCCGAGGGGTGCGCCGCACCGTGCCCCCCCCCCCCCCCCCCCCGAGTTCATTAGTTTTGGAGGCCTGAAACGGATTCACGAGATGAGGCCCTCCATGTATTTTGCATAATAAATTTTTTTCACTCATATCTTCGTAAAAAACCATTACAAAATATTTACCATTGCAAAAATTTAAATATATAGTCATCCAAAAATAAACAACCATTACAATATATATGAGGCTTACATGTTTAGGACCCCTAATTTTATATTTTTTGGGGGACCCGAAGTGATGGCTTTACTGGCTTATGCCATAAGCCGGCCTTCCCCCCCAATACTTGAAAAACAACAGAAACACCCGTGACGCCTAAACCCCTGAATCTAAGATCATGTCATGTGGTTTTCCCATAGAATGAGACTCACAACTCACAAGGTTTCACTTAACGATCTAAACCGCCAACTTTTGTCAATTCTAATTATGTATCATTTATGCAATAAAAATCATGTTAATTGAATGTAGGTAAGAGCTTGATCAAATTGTATTCTTCATGTACAAATGAAAAAAATTAATGAAATTACCGTTAAGAGACTGATTGTTCTTTTCTTTTGTATGTAACAATTATTTTTGTTCAGGTGGATATTGGTGTCCAATCAATTCAATTTTGTAAATTAATAATGAAAATATTGAAAGACTATATAATAAACACTTGAATTGTCAAATAAAATTGTGATAGATTTCATTTTACAACTGCGCCTCGTGTAAGAAGTTCAATTCCTAACCCTTACAAATGGATAAAAACGGAAAACGAAGGACCCTATTCTTTTTAGACCTCAGTTTGGATCTAAACAAACATTTTAGACAAACTCCACATGTTGCCTTTTTAAAAAGGGAACTTTTGACAAGAATTTGGGCATGGAGAGGGTACCACGTGCTACCCTCTGGGCACATCTGAGTTGTCTAAAAATACATTCGACAGTCCGGATTGAAACACATTCTTTCTTTCCTTTTTTCCTTACTTTTTCTTTTTTAAATCCACTGACACTTTTAATCCAGTCAGTCGGATGCATTTTAGATAGCCCGGACGTGTCGAGAGGGTACACGTCACCCATACTCTGTTTTTTCTCGGAACTTTTTCCTTCATTTTTGGCTAAATGGAACATGTTTTTCATTGATCTAATGAATTAGTTGTTCCTACTTTGCAACCTAACAGTCAATTATTTAAGTCCACCCCCAAAGTGGTCATCCTTTAACGAAAAAAGTCAATGATTCATGTCCAAGTTTAATCATGTTCTCCAAGAACAACACATATACTCCGGATTTTTATTAATAGGGAAATTCTTTACTCTGCCGTGACATTCCACCACGATAGGTGCGTTGACCTTGTGTTTGCCATCTGTCCATTTCACCTTTGTCAAGTGATTATTCATCGGCTCACATTTAGAGACACATCCAAACTTACATTCATTCTTACAATAATACATTCCTCTTAGAATAGATGGTGGGATCCACAATATTATTTTAGAATAGATGGTGGGATCCACAATATTATTGACAAAGGCAATCGATCGCAAAGGTTTGTTTGGAACATGCGGAAGAGAAAGGAAAAAAAAGAGAAAATTAAAGCTATGTTTGGAAGTTGGGAAAGATGTGGAAAAAAAGAGAAAATTAAAAAAAATTCCTCTTATTTGTTTGGTTTCCATGTAGAAGGTGAAAGGAAGAGGAGGAGAAAAGAGAAGAAAGTGAAAATCAACGACTCTTTTTCTCTTCTTCTCTCTTCCATGAGTGCATATTTTCCTTTCTCTTTCACAAAATCAAACAAAAGAAACAAAGAGGAATTCTTTTCCATTTCTTTCTCATTTCTCCTCTTGCGCTTCTCTTCCACAAGTTCCAAACGCAGCCTAAAAAAATTTCGCTCCTATTGTTTGGTTTGGAGAGAAAGTAGAGAGAAAATAACAAATTGACTTTTTGTGAAGAGTAAAATTTTCCTTCCATTTTTCTCTCATTTTCTTTTCAATTCTTTTCTTTCACTCAGCCTCAATGGCTTCTCGACCAGATGACACAATAGCCAAAATCACTCGGTCACATACTAAACACTTCCATGACACCCCACCCCATATATATCAACCTAACACAGCTCCAACAAATAATTAATAGATTTCAATGAACACAGCTCAAAACGAATGACCACAAGGAAATTGTGGTCATATACGTCCAGTACCTTTCACAACTGTTAACATGTAGAACTCGCTACCGTGGTTAAGAGCATACTGAAATTGTGTCCGAATCAAATATCATATCAGTGTAGTTCGTCGGCTCATGGCTCCTCAACTAACGGTTTCCTATAACACTAGAAAGTAGAAACCCATCTCATGCACGTTATCTCTTGCTCTCTTTATTACTAAGATGTCTTGGACATGCTGTTGTCGGACCTTATACGAGGATTAGTATTGTCTCTTGCTCTCTTGATTACGAAGATGTTTTGTGATTTTTGTATCTGCTTTTGCTTTATTTTTAGTTGTTTTAACTCATGTGAAATTCCTGTCACCAATGGCTATAGGTTGATTTGAAATTTCTATCACAATGGAGATAGAGGGAACATGTGGGGTTTATGGGATAATGGATGTCATTATACGAATTTTGGGATTATTTATATTGTCTTTGTTTTGAGGCAGGGACGGATCTAGGAATTCCCCACAGTGGGGGCACCAATTTCTATTAAGTTTAACAAAAATTTAAAGCGTAGCACAACAATACAAAACTAGTTTTCAACTTATGCAATTTTTCACCGTATGCAATATTAGCATATTGTATATCAGCATATGTATCTGAAAAGCCTTAAACTCTCAATCAAAATATCGGTTTTGCGACACGTAACGGTAACGGTTTGGGTGTAACGGTTTCGGTAGTATCAAGCGTTACGTAACAGGAATCGGGTGTAACGGTCGTGAATTTACTAAAATCACTAGCAACACCTATAAATCTCTATGTACACTTTATATTTCTCCTCATTGACAGATCTTGTCACATTTTAATTGTTATTAAGACAAACAATAACACATTTTATCCATTTAGTACTTTTTATACAAAATGAAATCTACATTAAAAATCTATCTGATTTATCAAAAAATCTACATGAATGGGTTGTTTCATTTATTGGCTTCAGCCTCTACATCTAGACCTAGTGACAGCCGACTGCTTTTTTATCTCGAGAAACTCACTGCAGCTACTCACTACAATTTACACAATGAGTAAAGGAAAATGATATGGGTACACTATCTAGCACACCAAGGTGATGTGGGCAGATGAGGAGAAATCCAATGTGTGACCCACCTAAAAATGGACTTCTCTTCATCCTTCACATCACCTTAGTGTGTATTTAGTGTGAACGTGTGGTGTACTCATAGCATTGTTGAGGAGTAAATTACTCGTTTATTTATCTCGAGAATCATCTTGACAGCCAAGCATAGCATAGTCCAATTTGTACACCTGTTTCAAACTCACCACATCTTTTTTCTGTATTCCCCTTCCACTCTCACTACAACAGATTTTTTGTTTCCAAAAATCTGATCTGAAAACCCAGCGATGAGTTGATTCGGCGAAGGGGGTTAACTTGAAATCAATGAATCCATGTTCGCTTTGAAGATTCCAGCGGCATCGAACCCTCCTCACCGTCATGCTTCTGCAGAATCAAGGTAAAAGTACAACTTGAAAGTTGAAATCAATGAATCCATTTTCGTTATTTGCAAAAAAAAAAAAAAAGACTGAAATTGAGGGGGGCACGTGACCCCCTTGCCCCTGTGTGCCTCCGTCCCTGTTTTGAGGGGATAAAGATTAAATAAACTTGGTGTGAAGTCAGTTTAAAAAAAAAAAATGGTTTGAAAAGATCACGATTTTTTTTTCCCCGTTGTACGAGGAGGGAGATAATCCGGAGAGGGGTCTCGCTAACCATTGATGCTAAGATCAAGGACGGAACCAGGATTTTTGCATTATGGGGGCGGACTATATATGTGAAGGAGGGGCGGAGTCATATAATTTGATGATATAGATATTTTTTCAATGTAATAATAGTTTTTTTTTCTTCTTCAAATTGTAGCAGGGGCAACAACTCCTACTAGCCACCCCTGGCTCCATCCTTGGCTAAGATTGCAATCGCTCTTCCATGGTGCAAATGAACATGTAGCCCTAAATTTTCAATGGATTAGCTTGTTTGCCATGTTGTAGGATTAGACTCCCACTTAGTAATTGATGTCAGGAATTATTCTTTGGACCTTTTGTACAGTATTATTTTTCTCTACATTCAATGGGCAACAATGTTTCTCCACAGTCCACTCTTTATGACATCCTTTGTCTCACCCGAATTATATTTAGCATAACGAGTCCGGTACTACAATCCATCGCATCGGGACACACACCTCCCCTCTATCCCCATCACTACTCCTATCTTTCGGAAAAAAAAAAAAAACAATTCGACAATCAAACGTGAGATATTGACTAACCCGCTTTGTGGGGTACTAAATGGACGAGTACTAAATGGACAGCCGTTTGTCCATGGATAATGATATGGGTACAGAAAAAATGGGACCGAAAATGTACTGATCGCCTTCGGTGAGACTTTGGTTCGAGCACTTTCAACCGTCCGATTGAGCTGAAATTTTGTGATCCCCCTCGAAAAATGTTTTAAGAACAATGAACGGTTCGGATCACTCGTGTGGGACCCGAAAGTGGGTTCCCAAACGCGATCGGTACATTTTCTGTGCCCCTATTCTGTACGGGTAACACTGTCCATTTCCCCTCCCTTATTTGAGAATCAAACATGCTTGCGTAAGGGAGGATGTTTCCTGCGTTTATTGCTCATAATAATACAAAAGGATTAAATTGTGTACAATCCCCTGTTTGGTTGTACAGGGGATTGATAGGGAAAAGAGCTGGGGCAACAATTATTAATGCAAAATAGTCAAATCCCCTTAAAATCATCTACCTCATGGTATTTTGATTGTCTTCCGCATAACAAATACCCATAAAACTATATATGGTTAAGTGTTAAAAAAAGTTTAATGATGGTAGTTTTTAAAATTGTATATAATCTTGGTAGACTATTATTTCTTCGCAACTTTATATTCTATTTTGTTTTAAATGGTTGTTTTTGTCAGTATAGGGCACATAAATTAGATCTTATCCTCTTTTTTTTTTTTTTTGTTCAATTAGTTTGGATATGGATTTACCCAAATATACCCCGATCCCCAATGAGAGGCGGGTATGGTGTCCACTATCCCTTTTGGGTATGGAGGTGGGGATGGGGAAGAACTTCTCAATTGGGGATCGGGGGTAGAATAGGGTCCCTCGATCCATACCCTACCCGTTGCCATCCCTACATGTAGTTTTTGACAAAAAAAAAAAGAACCATATTAGTTAACTTCAGTATAGTTAGTTAGCAAAAAGTTTTTTATTATTATACTTACGCCCCAATTGTCATTTTACCGAACTGCATATCTTAGGCCTGTCAAGAGTCAAATTCTTGTCCTACATTTTTAGGAAAATTATAAAATACGGAGAGAAATGAGATTCTTTCCCATGTTTGGATAGTTAAATAGGCAAGAAATGGTGGGGGAGGATGTGAAACAAGAACCCCTTAACGGGCCTATTTTGTTTCTCACCACTTCTGATGAGATTTGGTGATGGAGGAATACTGATTTATAAAAATATGCAATTCTTTTATGATATTGTATCAACACACGAGCCATCTCCCTATCATTTTTCGCCATTCCTTCCTCTTCCATTCACTTTCTCTCTGTTTCCCCTCCTCAACCAAAGGTTAATTTTGTAAAACTACAAATGCACTTTCTTCTCTTATGTTGCCTAACCAAACAAAATTGGTAAGAAAAGATGAGAGTCCACTCTCTCTTTTGTATTGTCTATCCAAATGAGATGGTGAGAAAATACAATTCTTTTCTCATCATCAAAAGAAATCACTATAATTTCTTCTCATTTCTCACCTACTTAGCCCAAGGGGCTGTAATAGTTATTCAAAACCGACTTACCAGTTTAAACTCATCTTGTCCCATGTTTAATATTGGCAACTTATAAAAGAAGCATGCTCCAGTATTCCTTTATCACCAAATCCCATCAAAAGTGGTGTGAAAGAAAATCGGCTCATGGGGTTCTTGTTTCTCACCCTCCCCATTCAAACCTGGAAAAGAATCTCATTTCTCTCCGTTTCTTTTCTTTCCTTTGATTTGGAATTCAAGTGTGTTTTTTCTTATTCTATCATTTTACTGGAAACGTAAGACAAGAATTGAACTCTTGACAGGCCTGGGATATTCAATTCGGTAAAATGACAATTGGGCCGTAAGCATCATAAAAAAAAGCTTTTTGTTAACTTACTGTACTATAGTTAACTAATATGAATATTCTTTTTTTTTTTTTGTCAAAAGTTAAGTGTTATATCTTTGCAGCCGTTAGTCTTTGTGAGAGTATTTATGCTCTAGAGAATGAACAAAGGATTAAGCTATCTGTTCAAGATATCCTGAACTCCATTGTTCCACCCAGCGGGCTGAAACGAGGAATGTGTCCTGGGGTATTGCTCTCATGCCCAAAGGCATGTAAGAAACTAGGGAAAATTAGTCTAAAGTACAGCATATTTTGCCATTTTTAAGCATAGGACACGCGTTGTTTCCAATGGGTTATAAGGATAGCTGTGGCTTGTAATAGCCAAAACGCCCTTCTGGCCTTATATGCGTGTAACAAATACTTTTGGTTGCAGCAATCGTCGTCATCGTGTGGATTTGGGTTCGAGAAGAAGGAGATGAAGAAGAGCAGAGAGCTTGTTGAGAAGGACTCGAAGTTCGTCGTCTTCATCTTCGTTGTTGTCTACTTCTTCTAGTCAGGGCCGGCCCCGATGTTTAAGTTGCCCAAGCCCGACCGCAGGCTTGGTTGCCCACTTACTATGTCATACAAAATAAAAAGATATAAAAGTTAAAAAAAAAATAAAAAAATCATGGTTACATTGTGCATTTAGCTTGAATTATATCAAATGTAACCACAATTATAGTGTTTTATGATTCCGATTAAAAGAAACCAACTCCTTCGTGCATTTTTTGAATCTGGATCAGATTTGGATCCATTCCGGTCCATTGACAGGCCTAAAACGAAGGTAATTTTTTTTTATCAATTTCAACTTAGAAAACTTAAAAAGATATGATTGTAAGAGTTTTTAAAAATAATAATAATAATAAATGTTTGCTTCATAGTTGAACATGTGAGAAAAATAATAAACCTGGTCAATTTTTTTTTCTTTTCCCTTTGAAATCCCACCATGGGGACAATTTTTTTAATCAAAATTTAATGGTGCACTTGTTAAATGCAAATTTCTAACTAAAGTAAATTATTAATGTGATTTTTGAAATATTATGGACCGAAAGAAAAACTAAAAGAGCCAGAACTAATAAAAATGGAAAAATAAAGGGAAAAGAAAAGGCAAAGTCAAAACATTAAGAAAGAGTGCCTAGGGAGTCTCGAACCTGAGATGTCACAAGTGGGGCATCATCCAGTTGCCACCTTACCAAGAGCAAGCTCTGTGCTTGATGTGGAAACTATTTTAAATTTATATCTAAGTTTCAGGATTTTTTTTTTTTTTTGTTGCCCCAGCCTGGGGGGTTTGCCCAAGCCCGGGGGCTTGCAGGTGAAATTATGTGGAAGCGTTTAATTTACTCCTAGAGGGGGGGTGAATAGGAGTTTTGATAAAAATTACCAGTTTTTAAGTTGAATAACCGATTAAAAATTATTAAATAAAGAACTGGTTAATTGTCTTGATTAATTCAATTTAACCAAACCACAAGTAGTGCAGTGAAAATAAAAAAGAGACAAGATACGCACGATTTACGTGGAAAAACTTAGGGTCCTAAATAACCCTAAGCCAAAACCACGGCCTAACACTACTGCTTTATTCTATTAATAAAAAAGAAGTACAGATTGCGAAATAGTAAAAACCTTACTCCAAGCCTTTACCTATTCTCGCCAATCTCCGATGCTCCCAGAGCTTCTTCAAGATTCAATAGATGAACCACAGACTTCACGCCCGATCTCCGGATTCAACCGGCTCCGAATCAATCTCCAAAAGATTCGGCCACAGCAGTGTACGGTACCACGAAACACGGACACCAAATAAATGAATGATGTGATACGAAAAATGCGTGGCTTGAAAGTATTAATGCACAATGAAAAAAGTGATATTTAATTTCTCTCGATTCTCTCAGGAAAAAATAATGCACGTTAAAAAAAAACTCTTTGAAGAATACCAAATATTATACTCTCTTTTTCCGTTTAAAATATGTGCATTGGCTTATCTAGGTGGTGATCCCATATATATAGTCAAGGAAATGCCGCCCCCCTTAGGCAGTTATACCTCTGTGATCCTCTCCAAAAAGAACGCCTACTATGTTCCCATAAAAAAAAAAAAAAATCTCTTTGAACCCTTTTCCAAAAACAAGTTGAGAAATCTTCTTAAGCAAGGGAGTATTGTAGTACAAACTAATATAGGATAAATGCCTAGATTGACCGAAATATGATTTTGAAAGATGATTCCTAAATTAGAGTTAATCTTGAGACGACACATTCGGGAACTTTCTTATGATTGATTTCTTTTCCAAAAAAACTTGTAATGATATATAAATGGAAAACACAATTGTTTTTCGAAAAGGTAAAGAAAATCAAGCGAATATTGGGTGACTTAAAAGAAAATTATTTGATTGATATGGAAAGTGAATTTTTCGGTGAGTTTTATAGGAAAGGTAAATGAGCAGAAATATAATCTTTTAATAAAAAAAATATATGCGTGATATGTTGTGCAATGCATTTACCTCTCGTAAATAGATGGACTTCGCAATGGTCAAATTGGCGTAGACAATGGGAGGAGCATCGAGCTAGCAACTACCCTCTAAAAAATCTACCCATACACGAATGATGGTTTTGGACAACCCCGGAAAGTGCCAAAAATATCTAACAATCTCCCCCTTTGGCATTTCCGGGACAAAACCAACTATACTAACACAAACAACTGAAGGAAACAAACACTAGCCTAAACTAGGTCTATCCACTGAAGCTTGAGTTGATTTTCCAATACCTGTAAAGACAGCTCAACAAAAACTATGCGACCAAGTATATGTTACGAAAAATAGAATGGGTCAGCATATATAATAAACTTTTCCCTTATAAATATCTCCCCAAAGAAACAGTAGTACTTGAAAATTCTCCCCCTTTTTGTCACGGAAAAACAAAGGAATTGATGATATCAGGGTGAGACACATTCAACTAGAAAGCATACGAGAGACTTATATGATATGAAAAAAACAAGAATTACATAGGCAATATGGCTATAAGAGAAATACATCAAATGAAATTTAATACCATATCCACAAAATGTGAAACCATAATGACAGAAGATACCCTTTTTTTTAAATAAAACAAAGTGGCAAGGCAACATATAATCCGAAGAACAAGTATTCAAAGATGAGGCTCAGACAATAGGACAAAATTCAAGAGTGCATGAACAAATTTGTATTAAACCAATTCAATGAGAGAATTCGAAGATAGAGTGTAACACACAAGATGAATCTATGACAAAGTGAGTGTGTGACACGTCATAAGATATTAAGATCACTATCCAAATATTCATCAATTCTCATGTACCATTGGACCGTCAAGCACTCTTCCCCTAACGAAGTCAAACTAAGCACCCATCGATACTAAATACGTCCCAAAAATATATATATAAACTCCCCCTCAACAAAGGATATTTTTTTTTATAGTATTCTCTTTTACCCCACTGCCGTTTGACGCGAACCTCCGGACTGGATAGAGCCGAATGGATCCGGTTACTAGGCAAGTGGTCCAATACGAATGTCTTCACAAGATCTATCCACCTTTTTACGCGAACATTCGGACTGGATAGAGCCGAATGATCCGGTTACTCAGTGAACGTCCGGATAGACATGTTATCTCAACCACAACAAATGTATTTTCTTTTTTTTGTTTTCCTCCCTTTGTTTTTTTTTTTTTGTTATTTTGCGTAGCATGACATATAAAACTTTGTATCCAAGTATGAGGCCAAAAAAGTCAATCGCCTAGGGTAAAGACAAGACAAACCGAGGTGCATGAGAATCAACTTTCTTTTTTAAGAAATCTCTCTAACCCAGACGTGTAAAAGTGGCGATCATAGAGTCATAAAACATGCTACACCAAATGTCCGAATAAATCTCATGAGTGGAGTTAATAAGAACCGTGCATGCATTCCCAAAGAAGTACATCGGCGTGAGTCCCATGAATGACTACTCATCAAAAAAAAATATGCTAAGCCCCTTATTGTCATTTTTTTTATTTTTAAAATGAATGTTTATGAATTTTTCATTTGGAGCAAAAAATAAAAGCATCAACATGCAAGATCATGAACCTAAAACTCGCATATACGAAAATAAATAATTAAATTAAATTAAATTTTTTTATAAAAAAAAAATATATAAAAAAAAAAGAAATTTTTTTTTAAAAATAAATAACTAGAAAGACATGTTCACAAGTGTATATATTTAAAAAAAAATAGCATACTAGGATGACAGGCAACACCAAACTTAATCAAACGACGTCGACTCTCTTCCAAATTTGTTTTGTTTTAGTGTTCGCACGTGAGAAGTGACCATGTGTGGTTGGTGTTTCAACAACTTTATCAGTCTCTCCATTATTTTTAGCCAAAGTTGATATTTTTTTTATTTCCTCGATGAGGTGAGAAGTTTGATTTGCCAACTGGCTCAATTTCTTTTGAAAATTCTCATTCTTAATGTTTGTGGGAGACTGGCGCACAAATTGAGCTCTTCCCAAATTGGGTTGACCATACCAAACACTTTTATTTACAGAAGCAACAAACAAATTCCCTTTGGTTCTTTGATTTTCTTTTCTAAGAATATTGCAAAAAGGTCGAATGTGACCTTGGACACCACAGTAGTGACAAATGAAAGGAGTTTTCTTATCATGTGCATGATTACTGTTGTAGACCTTTTTAATGGTGATGGGAGATTTAGTAGAAGATTCGGGTTTATCGCACAACACCTTTTTCTTTGCAGTTTCAGATTTTACAAACTTAATTTCTTTCTCATTAGCCTTAGGTGTCAGTGAAGGTGGATCAACAAACCCTAAGCCGCTTCTATTTCTAAAAGTACGTGTCATCTCGGCAATACGGGTTGCACCACACTCATTACGCTTTATGGCCTCAGTGGCCTCCCTAAGGTCACGCTCCAATTCTAGAATCCTATCCTTAGACCCTTCAAGGGTCTTCAAGGCATCCACACGCTCTCTCTCAATTTTGGCAAACTTGTCTGCTAGATTAGAGTTATAGATTTTTAATTTTTCAAGCTCAATGTTCTTAGAATCAATCTCACAACTAAGAGCGTTCCTCTCACTACTAATTATGTCGATGATACTCACGAGTTCTTTATTTTTCTTTGCAAGTTTGACACCCTTTTTAAACAATTGATTATAAGCTTCATGAATAGAATCTATATCATCCTCACTATTCTCACAGTCTTCGTCAGTTGATACATATTTACTATCATCGCTAAGAGTTGTAGAGAGATCAACTGTTTTAGGGGATGTGGGAGAGTTGATGTTGGCAACAAGCACAGAATATCTAGAGGGTTCAAAACCCCCATCACTACCTTCATCACTATCATCATCCCACGAAGCCTTGTACCCTTTGGCTTCTTTCTTTTTAAGAGTGTTTGCACACTCTGTTTGAATATGCCCAAAACCATGACACTCATGACATTGTATACCTAGGGATTTCTTGGATTTATCAATAAAAGATTTCTTTTCATTAACCCTATAATTATAATTTTTACCCCTACTAGTTGAAGACGGAAAATTTTCAGATTTACGGAACTTGACAAATTTTTTGAATTTTTTAACGAAAGAGGCAAGCTCCTCTTCATCAAGATCATCGTCACTCTCTTGTGTCACAGAGGATTCTTCTTTAGAAGTTTTAAAAGCTATGCTTTTATTAGGCTTTAAAGCAGGTTTCTTCGAAAGATGATTCAATTCAAATGTTTGAAGTTTACCAACAAGTTCCTCAAAAAGAATGTCATCAACTTTATCACTCTCTTCGATAGCAACTACCTTAGCCCTAAATCTCTCGGGAAGGGACCTAAGCACTTTTTGACAAACTTTAAGATTTGGGATTGGTTCTCCTAAAGCATGGAAGGAATTAACGATGTCACTCAACTTAGTGATAAAATTATCAAAAGTTTCATCTTCTTGCATTCTCAATTCTTCAAAATGTGTCGTAAGCATTTGGAGTTTCGAAGTTTTAACAGTCTTTGTACCCTCGTGGGTGACTTGGAGAATATCCCAAGCCTCTTTTGCAGTGGTGCACGCAGAAATACGACTAAACTCAGTTTTACTTAAAGCACCATAGATGGCTCCTAAGGCCTTGGAGTTTGCCTCAAAACTCTCATTGTCAGCAGAAATCCACTCAGTGTCCTCCTTCGGCCTCATTTTTTTAGTTGTAGCATCTTCAATGGTTGGGGCCTCATAGCCGTACCTAACAGATCTCCAAACCCTAACTCCTAGGGAACTCAAATGTGTGGTCATACGGGCTTTCCAATACGGATAATCATTTCCGTCGAAAAAGGGTGGCCTCGAGTTTGAGGCACCCTCTCGTGGTGCGTTCATGTCCATTTATACCCAGAAATAAACTCAGGTGGTTAAACCTAAACAGAGCAACCGAGCTCTGATACCAATTGAAATTATGTGGAAGCGTTTAATTTACTCCTAGAGGGGGGGGTGAATAGGAGTTTTGATAAAAATTACCAGTTTTTAAGTTGAATAACCGATTAAAAATTATTAAATAAAGAACTGGTTAATTGTCTTGATTAATTCAATTTAACCAAACCACAAGTAGTGCAGTGAAAATAAAAAAGAGACAAGATACGCACGATTTACGTGGAAAAACTTAGGGTCCTAAATAACCCTAAGCCAAAACCACGGCCTAACACTACTGCTTTATTCTATTAATAAAAAAGAAGTACAGATTGCGAAATAGTAAAAACCTTACCCCAAGCCTTTACCTATTCTCGCCAATCTCCGATGCTCCCAGAGCTTCTTCAAGATTCAATAGATGAACCACAGACTTCACGCCCGATCTCCGGATTCAACCGGCTCCGAATCAATCTCCAAAAGATTCGGCCACAGCAGTGTACGGTACCACGAAACACGGACACCAAATAAATGAATGATGTGATACGAAAAATGCGTGGCTTGAAAGTATTAATGCACAATGAAAAAAGTGATATTTAATTTCTCTCGATTCTCTCAGGAAAAAATAATGCACGTTAAAAAAAAACTCTTTGAAGAATACCAAATATTATACTCTCTTTTTCCGTTTAAAATATGTGCATTGGCTTATCTAGGTGGTGATCCCATATATATAGTCAAGGAAATGCCGCCCCCCTTAGGCAGTTATACCTCTGTGATCCTCTCCAAAAAGAACGCCTACTATGTTCCCATAAAAAAAAAAATAAATCTCTTTGAACCCTTTTCCAAAAACAAGTTGAGAAATCTTCTTAAGCAAGGGAGTATTGTAGTACAAACTAATATAGGATAAATGCCTAGATTGACCGAAATATGATTTTGAAAGATGATTCCTAAATTAGAGTTAATCTTGAGACGACACATTCGGGAACTTTCTTATGATTGATTTCTTTTCCAAAAAAACTTGTAATGATATATAAATGGAAAACACAATTGTTTTTCGAAAAGGTAAAGAAAATCAAGCGAATATTGGGTGACTTAAAAGAAAATTATTTGATTGATATGGAAAGTGAATTTTTCGGTGAGTTTTATAGGAAAGGTAAATGAGCAGAAATATAATCTTTTAATAAAAAAAATATATGCGTGATATGTTGTGCAATGCATTTACCTCTCGTAAATAGATGGACTTCGCAATGGTCAAATTGGCGTAGACAATGGGAGGAGCATAGAGCTAGCAACTACCCTCTAAAAAATCTACCCATACACGAATGATGGTTTTGGACAACCCCGGAAAGTGCCAAAAATATCTAACAGCAGGGCTTACCCCTTGGCCGGCCCTGCTTCTAGTTGTAGCTCTGTTATGGAGTGGGAAAGTGTTGAGGAGAATGAATTGAAGGATCCTTCTGGTTTCTCTCTCCTCGTTTATGCTTGGAAGAGATGATGATGATGATTGCATATGGGTTCGATCAATTTTTTCGATTCCATTTGGATTTTGGAATTGGTTAATTATGCTCTGTTCTTCTTCTATCTTTTGTTGGTCAAGTTAAAGAGTTAAAGTCTTGGATTAAAGATGTTGTGTTATTTCAATGTGAACTATACGATAATACAGCTTTGCTATTCGTGTAGAGATGATCATGCACAGACATCATTGTGGGGTTAACCTCGGGTCTTGTAACGATGATCCGAAACACTCATTTTCAATTTCATATACAAAATTAGACCTTTTAAAAATTAGTGAATTGTCACTATTTTTTTTGGTCACCAGAAGTGGATAGTCGGAGGTGGGGCGGTGGTCGGCCGGAGGTAGGAGTTATTTATTTTTTAAAATTTCCTATACGAAATTAGAAGTTTTAAAAATTGGTGACATTTTACAAATTTTTTTGGTCGCCGGAAGTGGTTGGCCAGAGGTAGGGTGGTGGTTGGCCGGAGCTGGGGTGGTGATTTTTTTGAATTTCATGTGCAAAATTAGAATTTTTAAACATTAGTGACATTTCACTAATTTTTTTGGTCGCCGCCAGAGGTTTTGGGGGGGGGGGGGGGGGGATTTTTTTGAATTTTAGTTCGAAATTAGAATATTTAAAAGTTAGTGACAATTCACTAATTTTTTTGGTCGCCGGAAGTGGTCGGCCAGAGGTGGGGTTGTGACTTTTTTTGAATTTATGTTCAAAATTAGAATTTTTAAAAGTTAGTGACATTTCAATAATTTTTTTGGTCGCCGGAAATGGTCGGTCAAAATTAGTAAAATATCACTAGTTTTGAATTTTTTTTTTATTTTGAACATGAATTCAAAAAAATCACCACCACCTTTGACTGACCATTTCCGGCAACCAAAAAAATTTGTGAAATGCCACTAATTTTGAGAAATTCTAATTTCGAACATAAAATTAAAAAAAAAAATCACCACCCCACCTAGGCCGACCACTTCCGGCGACCAAAAAAGTTAGTGAAATGCCACTAATTTTGAATGATTTTTTTTAAATTTTATGTTCAAAATTAGAATTTCTCAAAATTAGTGACATTTCACTAATTTTTTTTTGTCACCGGAAGAGGTCGCCCAAAGGGGTGGGGTGGTGGTCGAATGGAGGCGGGGTGGTGATTTTTTTGAAGTTCATCTTCGAAATAAGAAATTTTCAAAATTAATAACATTTCACTAATTTTTTTGGTCACCGGAAGTGGTCGGTCAGAGGTGGGTGGTGGTCGGCCAGAGGTGGGGTGGTGATTTTTTTGAATTTTATGTTCGAAATTAAAATTTTTAAAAATTAGTGACATTTCACTAATTCTTTTGGTCTCCGGAAGTGGTCGGTCAGAGGTGGGTGGTTGTGGGTCGGAGGTGGGGTGGTGATTTTTTTGAATTTTATGTTCAGAATTAGTGACTTTTCACTATTTTTTTGTGTTTGTGTTCCATTGTAAAAGTTCTTTCTCCTTCCCTTTAAAAATGTCAAATATTTTTTGTTTTTATGTTCGATTACAAAAATTCTTGTCCTTCCCCTTAAAACGGTCAAATGTTTTGGATTTTTGGCTAAGTGACCCAAGAAACTATGGGATGTCTTTTGGAAAAAGACAATCCTTCTGAGGTTCTTGTCCGAGATTGTCAATTTTCACTTGGATAACATATTTGGCTTTTCGGGTTATTTCATTGGGATAACAAGCTGAATACTATTTTAACAGAATGAAAGAGAAACAATAGCTGAAACATACACACAGTGAGTTGCCTGCCCCTGCCTCCGGCAGTCTCTAATCTATCATCTTCTTCTCTCTACAGTCCTACATATTTTTTTCAAGAGTGCCGCTGAAAATGGGCATTTTTTTTTTTTTTTATTTGTATAATTTTGTGTTTATAAATTATTGATTGAGGATTTCTATCCATTTTGCCTATTGACATGATACCATCGTGGTGACCGGAGTATGAGGCATCTGGTCATGGTTGCCTGTGGTGCATTGTCATGAGCTATGTAGCACGGACACGGATACAAATACGGACACGGACACGGACACGGACACGGATACGGCAATTTTGAAAAAAGGGACACGGACACGGCGGGGGACACGGCAATATATATATTAATATATATATAAATATTATAAAAAATTTAAAAAAATTTAAAAATTTAAAGATTGATAATTACAGTTTGACCCCCAAAAATTTTAAAAAATTACAAATTGACCCCTGAAAATTTTAAAAATTACAAATTGACCCCAATTTTTTTAAAAAATATTACAATTTGCCCCCTGCCGTGTCCCCCAGCCGTGTCCCCCACGTGTCCCCGCCGTGTCCCCCTAAAAAAATTCAAAAAAATTGGGGGACACGCCACGTGGCGTGTCCCATACGTATTCCGCCGTGTCCCCGCCGTGTCCCCGTGTCCCATAGGGCAATACGGCGCCTCCTAGGAGTGTCGGTGCTTCATAGGTCATGAGGCATCCTTTAGTGAGCCCTCGGCCTTCCAACCTTGTCTTGAAATGGAACCCTTAATCTTTTCAAATATCATAATAACATAGGGTACTGATGATCATGAACCAGAATTTTTTTTGATGGTCTAGTGAGTAGTCTAAACTCTAGAGTTTGCTACCTTATGGTGTGATATCGAGCCGTAGATATGTAGGGTTGCAGATTTTGAGCTCTTCATTAGTCAACAATTTGTTTTGATTCTCACCGGTATGTTGGTTCATATGTCACCAATAGCTAGCTTGTAGTTTTAGTGAAGTGCTAATTCGTAATTCTAGTGACCTCTTCTCGTACAGTTTGGATCAATAAAAAACAGTGTTGTTGGATCTCCTCACCACAAGTCTCCGTTCTGGTTCTTGCTATCCAGAAGATTGTAGTTTGAGTTTGATCTCATAGACTTCCGTTGCCTTGTGATGTCATGGTTGCTATGTTATATAGCGTTGACCGAATAGATTTCAAAATGCAGGTTCCAAATGGGAACCCCATCAATGGATTGATATCCTTCCTATTCATCACTCTTCTTTTTTTCCTTTTTTTAGTGGTATGTCCTCTGTTGATATTTCAATTTTCTCTACAATCTAAGCATTATTTAGTTGGGGTTTGATTGTACTTTCTTGGCTTCATATTTGTAGCCCATTCTCACTAGTAACTACTTTCCATTGACCTTCTATACATTTGTATACATTTTGGCTACAAGTTATTCTTAATCCATAGGTTATAGACCCCATTGTTGATACTTCTTCGATCTTCATAGATAAACAGATTTGCGAAGTTGCTCCCTGTTTTATGGAAGAGAAGCCCTTTATACAAGTAAGCTATAACCTTTTACCTTCAATGAGTTCTCGATGACTGGGTAAGACAAAACATGATTGGTTAGGAATCATAAAGTGCGTCATTTTAACAATTTTTGCTGCTTATATTGGTTTTATTATGGCTGATGAGGTTATTGTTTACTGAAGTTTTAGGGGAAGAAGTTAATTAATAATTATCCTCGTTCTGATGCTTTTTTAGAATACTTGATGCATATTCTCTTCTGATGTGAAGAAGTTGCTTTGGTTTTCTTTTTCTTGAAAGCAGCATAAAGACCCATCTAGTGTCTGGTTTTCTTCCCCAGTCTGTTTCTTATATGCCCGCAAACATGCCTACCTTCTGTTTCTCTACATCTGTAGTTACTATTTTTATGGCTTCTAAGATAATCTGTTAAACAATAGGCTGTTTCGTTTTTATGGCTTGACCATGAAGCATGGAAATAGGGAAGGGTATGGATATGATATGATACGGTTAATCTGTCAAGACCGAAGTGATTGTGTGATAAATTTTGCATGATGAACTCTCTTTCCATATGAATTTGCCATATTTTCTTAATTTCCTTGCTTTTTACTGTAGGATTTGTATGGCAAATATGATGATATATTCTCCGGCAAACATTTTAGTGGACACACCGATACACTGATTCTTGTGCAGGATAGTATAGTTGGTTGTATACCTTTGTATGTCTACATACGGGTTGGTTTTCCAAGAAGCTCTTTGGATGCCGGAAGGTGCTCCTCCACCATGGCTCATCAATATGCAGGTCAATTGATCCTCTTTCAAATTTTATTGGATGAAAGGTAATGAAGCTTAACGGTCTAACTTTTTCATTTTGACCGGCTAATTTTTACTCACAGAGATATCGTCCACCACCTTTTTATCCACACTTGAATTCTTGGGCGGAATACTCCAATCCCTCCTGGAGCTAGTTTTGGTTATCATCCTGGAGGTTGGGGCAAGACTCCTGTCGACGAAGTAAGTTGCATTCTATTATGGTCTGTATTCCTGTTCTCGTCTTCATCATTTTTTTTTTGTCATGTTTTTTAAGCTGTTATTTATCATTTCTATTTGTTTTCCGTTCTTGATGTACTTATTCCTGTATGACATAATTTGGCCGACCACTTTACAGGGAAGTCTTTGGGATTCAGCAGCAACCAGCAAGATCAGCCAAACTACGAGGTACTTCTCCAACAATGTTTTCTGCTCTTTCTTTAGGCTGTTAGTTACATTATTCCTGTGGCCATCTTCATAAATGGTCGTTTCTTTCCAATCTCGCTCCCAGACTGGGAATACCGGAAATGGCATGTTTTTATCTAATTCCAAGGTCATTTGCTTTGACTTGTTGCTTCTATGAAGAATTTTAGTCCATCTCAGGTTCAATAATGCAAGTGAAAACTAAGCTCATCTCATGTGTCCCACTTATATTTAACTCTTTGCAGTAGACTGTAGACACGGAACTCATGACTGTGTTTTCCATGCTGCTACCTTTGAGAGAGGATGCTTTGGCTTGATGGAGGATGCATCGTCAGTTCTTCCTTCGTTAAATGCAATTACGATTTTCGCAAAGATATGTAGATCACTCGAAGAACAAGTGATGAATGTCTTGTATTTAGAAGAATTTTCTCTCTTTTGTATGAAGATATGTAGACGCCTTCTGGGACCATTAGATATACAAACAGTTTCTGGAACTTTTGGTGGTTCATTTTTTTTGGGGTTGTGAAAAAACTTTGGTAAGTTTTTGTAGGAATCACAAAGCGTTATTGTTAGTCTCCCTCTCTTTCCACACTTGAAACATAAGATAGCGGCCCAAAATGCTACTGCAGAAACCAATTCGTAACATTCCTTGAAAGCTTTTAGTTGGTTGATCATCAACAATGTGCCAAAAACGCTATCTATGGCTCCAGACTTTTAATAACATGGGTTGACACGGCGGATTTTTAATAACATGGGTTGACACAGTGTTTGCAGAACGCTATATAGTACTTTCTTTAACAGTCATCGACCGCTATGGAAAGCCTCCATGGCCCCAGACTTTTAATAACATTGGTTGACACAGCGTTCCGCACAATGCTATATAGTAGTACTTTCTTTAAGATTCAACTAGTTGATCTCCTAAAAGATAGCGAGATATCCTAAGTCTGATATATGTGTACACCATTTTTTGGATAAGTGTGTTATATTCATATTGATTCACTTGACAGGTAGGTGGATACATGTAATCATTAAGATTTATAAATGATAATAATGGAAGAGGCCGCCGTGGGGCAGGGAAATTTGGCTAAAAACCAAAAATATGGAATTGATTGCGTATTCTCTTTGATTTGATTGTGGTTTGATTTCTTGGCTCAATATTCAATTTTGGTAAAAACCACCTACATACTATACTATAATGAAGTTGAGGAAATTAACTTTTTTTTACATTGGCTTTGTTTAAACAATGTAAGTTTCATTACAGAGTGGGGAGTTGTTATTACTTATTCCACTACAGAAGGTTTTTTCTTGTAATCATACATTTTCTGTTATTACTTGTTCCACTACAGAAGGTTTTTTCGAGTGTACGTCATGAATTTTGGATCTAGAATTGTATGCGGCTCATTTAGTTCGCTCCAGAGCGAACTTGATCTCTTAGTATTTGTTTTTTTGTTATTCGTCATTCATAATCCCTTACATGGAGGGAGTCTGGGGGGTGTTGTGCACCCCAATGCACAGTACCATGCTGATGCAGCCTTATGGCGAGGCCGCGCAAGCATTTTTCCGACGATCGGAGACGTTCACTACGTAGAGATCGTCAAGTACTTCAAGCGTGCCAAAAATCAACTTGATCGAATATCTTTAAGTGCCTCATCGGAACACAAATAACTTGAAAAAGTGGTTGTGATCCAGTGTTTGTGTCCATTTATGTTCCATTTCTTTTCAAGTTATTTGTGTTCCGATGATGTACTTAAAGATATCCGATCGAGTTTATTTTTGATACATGTGTAGTACTCGATGAACTATACGCGGTGAACTTCTCCGATCGTCGGAACGAGGCCGGCGCAACCGCACAATGGCTGCACAGCACGGTGCTGTGCATCCCATGCGCAGCACTCCCCCAAGGTCCTACATGGAGAATGGGGGGAATGAAACTCGGTCCCACGATGCAGTGTGCGGCATCCAAAACCTCTACTGCATGAGCTAGCCACCACTTGCTCTCTTGGGACTTGCTGATGGGTAAAATATCACATATTTGAACCTTGAGTTTGTTATTATCCCATAATCCATTTTATCTCCCTCTCTTTTTTGTTTATACTTTTGTACCATTATTTTGGAATTAGAAAACCTTAGCCAATGGATAGGGAAACGGGGTGCTGTAGGACGTCCCTGTAATGCAACATTCAAGCTATTGATCTTGACAATCAATGGCTCAGATTTCATCTTGGCAATGGACGGTTTGGATTTGCAAAGTACTGAGATAAAATAAAAAACGTTGAAAACACATCCGGGCTGGAATGCCGCACTATAGAAGCGTCTACAGCACCCCCGGATCCAACGGATAGGTACCACTTGCCGACACATTAGGCCTTCTCACTAATCACCCCTTTTGTTTAATAGTAATTAGCTCAACTTGAAAGCTTTGATTGACTGTTACAAGCGGCCAGCTTCATTTTGTTTTTTGCAAGTTTCACGTCGTACGTCTTTCCTAATAATTTTAGCGTGTGATTAATTACGGAGAAGTTTCAAGAAAATTCATCAATTCTGTCCACGGTCCGGATTGGTTCGAATTCCGAGGATGGAAGCGCGAGTCACGTTTTTAAAAAAATGCAATCTGTATCCGAACATAAAGTCTTACGGTTGAGTTCTGAATCAATCCATGAGTCACGGTTCAGTCCTGATTTTATCCACAAATTATATTCCGTAACGGCTAAATGCAACTAAAAAAGCCACATTTTTTTTCTTTCTAAAACAACCAAAACTCATAAAAGAAAAACAGCAACCAGCATGCACTAATATTACGTATCATATTCCATGTTCAGCAATCAAATTCCAAACAATAAAACAAAGCAATATATGTAGAGCACGGCAGATGAAACAAAGTATTATGTAAAACAAATCGTCATATTCCAGATTCAACAACCAAACAATAAAATTACACTTCACCCCCTTAGGTTTTATATGGTTACACTATATCACATTAAGGTAAATAGTTAAAAAATAGTTTATAACAATAGGTAAAATTACAATTATTTACCAAATACTACATACATATATAATTTTGTTATTATAAATTTATAAATGTCTCAATGTTTGGTTCAGTTAATCTACGCTTTCATAATGAAAATCCGCGGACCAAACCGTATCTCATGATTTTCTAATTTTTTAATCCGTGTCCAAACCAATAACCACGGATCTAATCCAAAACGTAAGGTTCGGTTCGGTTCGGACCGGATTCACAGTTCACGGGTTTTTTTGGACAACCCTACTTCTATTTTTTTTGGATATGTTTCATGTCAAGAGCTTTCTTTTTACCAAGGAACATAAGAATTTTTCTACTTGCTTGGTTTGATAGTGATATTCCTTGATAAGAAAAGGACAAGAGAGAACTTCACACTACAGAAGGGGGAGCGGGGGATGGAATGACATGTATTCGTGAATTAACAATAAAGTATTATTCTCATATATTAACACAATTGTGAAGGGATCTTTATCTATAACTTTTTTACAAACAAAACCTAAACTATTGTACAAGTAAAGGAATAACTGAGAGGTGTGCAGGAAACGAGGCCCCCGCTTGCACTCCCTACGTCCGCCCCTGAGCAGATCGATCATTCACTTGCAGACTTGCTCACAGTTAGTGAGTCAAAGTCGTTAATTTAGAAAAGAAAAAACTTGCATTGAGAAAACATTAGAAATGATGTGCAGTGTTTTATTTAAAAATGAAGAACCAAATTTTTAGCGAAATTTCTTAAGCTTTGTACATTCCTGAGACCAAATAACGAAATTATTCAGGAAAACAATTAGTTATCAATCTTTGCTTTTGGCAATGATTGGGTTTTCGTATGATTGTGGGGGTTATGTATCGTTTATTGTAAATTACATCAATGGAGATTGAGAAAAAACTACAACTAATAAAAAAGAAAAATAATTTTGGCGCTCCATATTTTGATAACCACACAATAATTTTTGTATTTTAGTGTTCATGCTATGTGTATAAAAAAAAATAAAGTACCAAAATCAATTATCATTAAAAAATGAGAAAATATATTTTCCATGTCATATAGGAGAGGATCTTTTTATAGGGGAGAGAGAGAGAGAGAGAGAATCTCAGAATGTTTCGTGGAAATTTGGATTAGCATAGAAAGGTTAATCATCAAATAGGTGATGAAAAGGTGGGGTTGAACACAAAACGGGACACACATCTTTGGAAAGGGGGAGGGGAAGTTTACCTTTTATCATGCTATTCCAACGTCCAATATTTCTTATCTGTTTTCACTATTCATGACACCTAAAAAAATTATTTATATTTTTTAATGTATAATGTATATATTCAATATCGATCTTGTTTGATATTTTCTCAATGAGTTCTATTAAATAAAAACAACGTTTTCGGAGTTACGGAAAACATTATAAATTGAGAGATTTAAGCAATTAAAAAATGACCCGCGTACCAAAAAATGAACGAGAATTTTGGGACGGAAGGGGAGAGATTTGCAGGCTACTCACTACTCCCTACTGCCTATTTGCTTGTGATCTGTCACATGGATGGCCAGCATCCCTTGCTGCATCAAAGAGGCCCAACACAACCTTGCTACTCTCTCACTTTTTTCTCTCCTCACTTTCCATCCAGTGCATCCACGTATTTTCTTTATGCAAACAAACAAAAATTGCTGACAAAGTAGTAACGACAAGAAAAGTATCATTGAGAATTTTCGCAAACTTAAAAAATCATTAATTATCGAGACGAACGATTTAGATGAGACAGTTTCCCTGCAGTTCAAAGTAAGACCGTAGACAGGGGTGACTCTACTATGATCTTACTTTGACAGTTTCCCTGCAGTTCAGTTTAAATTTGACATTGAAACTGATAGGAATTTGAACTGAAAATTGTGTGAATTAAACAAACAGTTACCGATAGCCGATTGCGTTGATTGTGTGGAGGGTTAGTTAAAAATATCATGTTCTAAGAGATGAACTGTTCTAGTCATCAAAGTAGAACCTATAATGTTATGACATCCACAAGTAAGAGAATAAACAAACCAAGCAGCGATAAACCAATGACACAAAGATTTACATGATTCTACTCAAGCACAAAACAAAAACGTACTCTAAGGATGAAGAGCGAAAGAGATTTACTATGAACGAGGAGAGAATATAAAGAGCCAGCTATACTTATAGGTGAATGAATAAAAAAGAAGTCATGTGTAGTTCAATCATTTATGATTTTCGTAAAAAAAACGTACTACTCAACAAGCTTCACAAAATTAAATATTCCCTTCATCCCTTTTTAAAAGTGTCTTGTTTCATAAATTCAATTTATTAAAAAGACATCATCATTACACATTTTACATCAACTTTTACCTTTAGTTATCACTTTTCACATCAACTTTTACCTTTAGTTATCACATTTCACATCAACTTTTACTTCCACTTTCCAAAATTATTCTTCACTTTACCTACGCTATGCGCAAGGAAGCTTACAATGAACTATACACAAAATATGAGTGAGTTTTTCAAAACCGTATTTGCAAAACATGACTTCATGTTCTCACATTATTCACATTTTGTGTATGGGTCGGTGTATGCTTCCTTGCGCCTAGCATTTTTTTAACTCTTTACTCATTAATTTTTCAAAGGAATAAATAAAAAGTGGACAAAATTTTACCCATTAACTTTTCAAAACAAAATCTTATCAAGAGATTGTCCAAAATAGAATACTCTACCCTACAAAAGGGACAGGGGGAGCAGTACGTAGTACAATTTGTAACTTGGGTTGAGGACATTTTGGGAGCACAGTATGAAATTTTGTAGCTAGCTGCCTCGAGTCCAATTAAGTCGGTGAAGGTCCCAGAGAAATATATTTTTGTCTGTTTTTTATTTTTTTATTTTTGTTCTACAACCCTGTCAATAGTGGCTCATGCATGTATCGGACAATAATATCGGGATATTTACACAGTACCTGGAAATAACATACTCAGGGACGGAGGCAGGACTTGCACGTAGGGGAACGGGCTACATCTGTAGAGGAGTGGCAGGGTTATATATATTCAGCGTAATTGTAGGATTTTTTCAAATTGTATTGAGGACGACAGTCCCTACTAATCCCCTGTTGTATCCATCCTTCAGCATACTCCATTATATAAGCTTTTATGAGGTATTATTGGAGGTCTACAACTATGGTACACTATGTATTACTCAATATATCCGACCTGAATCCAATTAAGAGCAACCGCAGCAACTACGGTAAACCTGCAGTTCAACGGAAAATGGAGAAGAGGAAGACGAAAATGGAGGTGCAGCAGCTTGGGTATAATACTGTACACCATACATATATGAACAGTACCTAGGTAAACATACTGTGGCATTGTTCATCATCCATCCCAATATTTTATTGTTTCTCTCTCTCTTCCCCTATAGCCAGAATCGATGGCGAATGGTCGACAGAGATGGAGATCGACGACGTGAAGAACCGACGATGCTGTAATCAACATCGACAGCGAACCAAGATCGTGATAGCTTTCGATCTGAGCAATGGAGGCTCTGTAATCACGATTGATTTCAATCGATGGCGACAGCGACCATCGACGGCAAAGAGGTAACGATCGGACGATGAGATTCACACACACACATTATATTTAGTTATATTCAAAAAAATATTATTTTAATAAAAGATAGGTAAAATAGGTAGTATTGTTGGAGTGTTGATAGTGACAGAGTAGCTATATGCACCGTGCATCAGATTTTTTGGCCAAATATTTAGAGTAGCTGTTGTTTTTGCTCTAAGATTGGGTTAGTTGATCACCTTTACAGACTCTTTAGAGCGAAGGACAGATGGGTTGTACCTTTATAGACTCTTTAGAGCGAAGGGCACACGCAAGGACGGATTAGCTTAGGTGAGTGTTCTACTCAAGTTTCAAAATTTTCTTATAAATAGAATGATAATTTTTTAAAAAATTACAGCTGTATAGGCTCTTCCGCCTAACTAAATATTGTTGTAGTGTTCTCTATATACACACTCGAATCCTCTGCCCGTCTCTTTATGCTCAATATGTCACGTCTTATCGAAAACAAGATACTATTAGTTCCGAAAATGTTAAGATCCATAAAAAAAATTCTTGAAATGGTCCAGGAAAGATAAATAAATACTCCAGATTCACAATTTCTGGAAAAGTTCCTCTTTCTCCTAAATCATTGATTTCTCTTTCCTGAACCATTTCGGCAAAAAATTTCATGTATCATATTGTTCCTCTTCAGTTCTCTGGCATAGGAGTATTCCATTGTTTTTTGGCTGTGAACTATTTATTGCGTTCTTCTATTTTCAACTCGATTTACATCTCTATTCCAAAAGGACCGAGCACTATCTGTAGTCAAAATTTACAACTCTATTCCAAACTTGCAATCTAGTTGAAGTGGTTGAGCGTTTATTCCAAGTTCATCTAGCGTTAGATTCATTCAGACTTTCAGAGGCAGCTCCACTCTTTGCGAAGGATGGTCACTTGAACATCCTAAAAAAATTATCAAATAAAATGTGTAGTAATTTTAATTTAGCTTTATTTGAACACCCAATTTTCACACTCTTGAAAAATCAATTCAAAAAAAGAAAAAAAGAAAAAAAAGAAAGAAAACCAAGCCCAAAAACCAGTCCACAAATTACAAAAAATCATCGAGTGTGATTTTAATATCTTGTGTATTTTGCATTTTTTGGATGACATTGCTCATATCGATAGATAAATATTTTATTCATATAGCTGTGGTCTAGAGGTAGTACATCATAGAATTTTTAAACACCCTTCTATGATTTTCTGGAGCCGCTACTCGATTCAACTCTTTTGACCCCACTAACACACTAATTCTTCTTGATTTTCCTTATAAAAAAATTTATTTGTTTATTATAGTCGATGTGTGCGCAAACTGTTGGCATGGAATCTGCCAATCTGGATATCTAATTATGAAAAAAGAAAAAATTCAGTATTGTGTTGTTGGTTTTGTCTCCTCTTTGCTTCTTCAAAAGCTTTTCAATGGAAAAGGATCACCTTCCACACACTCCTTCCATATATATGTCTCTCTCCATATGCCTTTCAGAACACATAAGAGAGGAGAGAGAGAGAGAGAGAGAGAGAGAGAGAGAATGGTGTTAGAAACTGTGGATTTCCAACAAGACCCATTCAATTATGGCAGCAAAGATTTGTACAGCATAGGAGGAGCCTCCTATAGCTTTTGGGACTCTCCTCTTTCCAATTCCAATTCCAATTCTTGTTCACCTAATCTTGACATCACCGGCAATGGTGAGGCCACCGGAAAATGTTCTCCTCCGGTTGGAGCTCCGGTGGCTGTACAGGGAAGGAGAAAGAGGCGGCCGACTAAAAAGTCCAAGAATAAGGAAGAAATGGAGAGCCAGAGGATGACTCACATTGCTGTCGAACGAAACCGCCGGAGGGTGATGAACGACTACCTCGCCGTGCTCCGGTCGTTGATGCCTCCTTCTTATGCTCAAAGGGTACTCTCCCTCCCCCCCATCCCTCTCTCCATTATATTGTTATAAGTTTGATAAATGTTACGGTGACCACAATTGAGTATTAAATCTCGGTATAAACTGATGGCGGGGTCATTTTTAAACGGAGTCAATGTTCGGATTAAAAGATAACTTATACGAGAATGAAAATCTCAATTTACATAAAAGAAAATGAAAATTAAATACGAGAATGCATTTATATAAAAGCAGTGTAAACCAACTTTTTCGATGTGTAATATTTTTGGCTAGCTAGGTAATTTTTCAGATATTGTCTACTTCCCCAAGATCATGTACCGAAGTGGGTATTTTATAGTCTATTTCTCACAAATATCCCATTGCAGTCATTTTTCTAATATTAATCGCAAAAAGTTTTTCCGGTTCACATAACAATCGAGAACTTAAAAGTAACGCATTTCTTGTTGGAAAAATTCAAACTTTTTTGCCATTAGATAACTAAATGTATTTTTGTAAATTCTCGTTTTGCTAACGCCTGACCGGACAATTTTTTTTAAGACGGAGGGAGTAAATTACTGAATTTGATAGTTAACATATTTCTCTCTTAATTTCAAAAAGCAGGGGGACCAAGCATCAATAGTAGGGGGTGCCATCAACTACGTGAAGGAGCTTGAGCAACTCGTCCAATTCCTCGAATCTCACAAGCAAGTACTCAAGCAAAACTCCAACAACTCTCCTCCTCCTCTCTTTGCCAATTTCTTCACTTTCCCTCAGTACTCAACTCGATTGACCGGTCACAACAACAACATTGCTGTGACCGGTCAAGACCAGAAGGGGTCGACGATTGCGGACGTCGAAGTGACCCAAATAGAAAGCCATGCCAATGTGAAAATACTAGCATCAAGAAAGCAACCAAAACAGCTCTTGAAACTGGTGGCTGGTTTTTACTCTTTGGGACTTCCCATCCTTCACCTCAACGTCACTACTGTTGATCAAATGGTCCTATATTCTCTCAGTGTCAAGGTTAGTTACTGCTCCATCTTCGATCTGCTTCTCCGTTAAGAGTATTAGTGCTACAAAATAGGAATTTTGCACCAATTTTTATCCAAAGAATTGCGAAACATCTGGGAGTACGATTAACACTTATTAAACGGGCGAGCTAAGATCTCATCCGGGATCCTTCCGTCCGGCATCTGTCTGGGACTCGCCTTTCCTGATCAAATTTTCCTGATCTGGACCGTCAAATGTGTTTAAATCGTGTTTTTAAGGATCTATGCGGGAAACCATAAAAAAAAAAAAAACGGGGAATGGCTTCATCCAAACATTTATCTATAAAAACTGCATATGTTAAGTTTTATGAAAAACTGATTTCCCAGTTTTTTTTTTCAAATGAGTTCTTGTTGAGGCCCTTAGAAACACGTTTTCAACACATTGGACGGTTCAGATCATGAAAATTTGATTGGGAAAAGTGAGTCCCAGACAGATGCCAGACGGAAGGATCCCGGATGAGATAGTTCGTTGCGGATCTCATAGTTCTTGGCCATATTTAAATTGATCGGATCAAGTCCTACTCGATCAATTTTTTTTATGATTCCACCCGTGGACCCTTAAAAACACGTTTTAAACACATTGAACAATGCAGATCATCAAAATATGAATTGGAGTTATGATGTCCGTATCTTAAGCCAGTCAGAGATCCCTAACTGGTGTCTATATTTTTGTACTATGTTTTATGTACAAAATTCACGTTTGAAAATCGTTTTTCTGCATAACATCCTATCTTCTGAGACAGGTTGGAGATGATTGTCAGCTAAATACGGTGGATGAAATAGCAACTACAGTGCATGAGATGATGGGCAGGATCCAAGAGGAGGCCATTTATAGCTGAGAAAAATCCCCAAAAGCTCTATTTGTAATGGGAAAATCATTCCAGACTGATCAGCACATATTGGATCATAATCACTAGCTAGTAGTACTAATTATTGCTATTGTCCTTCGGTTTCAATTTTTATTCTTCTATCTTTTTTTCAAGTTTTTGTACTATGAAATTGCTTAAATGGAACATTACTGTCTCAAGTGGTAACGGGAATAAGCAGTAAATCCAGACATTCTGAAATTGAGCGAGGCAGTAAGATTTTTTCTTGTGAATTTTCTAATCCCGGCGTAGATAGGCGCCTACCTTTGATTGGACCCCGGAGGGAATCTAGTCGAGGTGCACACAAGCTAGTCCGAACACTCCAAAGTCCTGACCGACAAACCAGAAAAAATAAAGAAGAAAAAATAAAAAATTTGCCCAAAGAATTTGGCTTTATAGGGACAGCATTTGAAGTTTGTGTATGACTAGACACAACATTGATCAAGTAAACGACATGCAAGTTTTCCATTATTGGTATAACAATACCAAAACTTGGGCCTATAGAGTGGGCCAGGCTTACTTAGGTTTCGGCCCAAAGATTACACGGGGGCCCACCGAGCTACTACATAGATTTTCATCGCAGGGCCATTTTTCTTTGTTATGCCCGGTTGTCTCTTTCTGAAAAGATATTTAAACAGAAAACAAAAATTTAGGAGGGAAAAATGAAGTAAGAAACATCGTGGTCTGAATTGTGGGCACATAGCCCTGGGCCCTTAGGGCATGTTTGTTAGGTGAATTGTTTGGTTATATATATGAATTCTTGTAATCCAACTATGAGTTTATGTGGTTCAAAAAAGTTGGCGAAGAAGTTAAAAGTCGGCACCATAGTACGATTATGAGAAATGATTATTAACCCGAAAATTAGAATATGTCTCCGCTATTATTAAGGATCCGTTTGATTAGAAAGAAAATTATGTTGAAAAATGAAAACTGAGAGAAGGTGAGAAAAGAAAAAGTGAAGAAAAAATTTCTCTATGCTTTTGATTAAAATTAATGAAAAGTTTTTATGAGAATCTTGCAAGAAATTTTTTAGAGTTACTAACTTAGCCTTGACATTTAATATGGATCATGATAGGGAAGACAAAATTATGAATATAATAGGAAGTTTTATGAGGGGACAACTTTCACAAGAAAATAAAATTTTCTTGTGTTTTCATAAAGAAAATAAAATTTTCTTGTGTTTTCATAAAGAAAATGAAAGCTATATAGCCATGCTTAAATAAGTTGTACGTACAAGAAAAATTATGTTTTAGCACTTTCTACTGTTTTCATGCTAATAAAATAAAAATCTCTTCTTTTTTTTTTTTTTTTTTTTTTCTCTTTCTTGCATTTTCTCTCATTTTCACTCTAATCAAACCAGGCCCGGCCCTGAGATTTTCGGAGCCCTAAGTAAAATTTGATAATGGGGCCTCTCATTTGTTTCTATATGTATTAGTTGTTCCATATGAAACACAAGAAAACTTTGTAGTTCAGTAGTGTGTTGCTCGGAACATTGGAGCTCTGCACCCTAAGATCGTGAGTTTGAGCCCTTGAGCTGTCAAGATGAAGCCTTTTTTTTTTTTTTTTGTAAAATTTGAAAAAAAGTACGCGTGAAAACTAGAGGAAGTAGGAATTGAAGTCTTCATGGATACACAATGCGAACCCAACTACTGCTGCTAACTAACGTATTTGTAAAACTCACGAGTCACGGCATACATAATATTTATTATGATTTAGGGGGCCTTTTATTGGGATGAAAATCGGAGGCCCTAGGCGACCATCTTGTCGGCCTATGCCCAGCGCTGGCACTAAATCAAACGGATCCTACCGAACTTGTGTTCTAAAGGTTGGAATCCTATCTAGTCCAAAGTTGTGGACAGTATGGTAGAGTCCAAATCTGAACTACACATTGGTATAATCAATAGTTTGCGTATAGTCCAAATTTAGACCATATATTGGTATAATTAATGGTTTGCAACAAATGAAAAGTTCAAATTTAAACTGTTTCCTTCGGTCCAAATTAAAAACCAGCGATGATCAAATTTTCATGTTCTAATCATAACATTGTGGCAATAAAGAGAGCATTCTACAGATTCACAGCTTTTTGCCCCGTTTGCTTTTCTTTTCTTATCTTTTTTCTTTTGGTCTTTTCCTTCATCAAGTTTGGGTTGATAGGACTTGATTGAGCGCATGATCTTAGTACAACTTTGTCATGGACTCCTAGGATTTTCCTCTCCAGTTTTGGCACATCGGCTATAGACTCAATCTTCCTTTTCTCTTTTTTTTAATCATTTTTTTCGGCAAAAGAACCTCAAAAGAAATTTAACAAATTGTAAGTGGGGTCATAGCCAAGTTGGGACAATGCCACCCGTACAGAATGGGGGGCACAGAAATTGCACAGATCGCGTTCGGGGACTCACTTTTGGGTCCCACGCGAATGATCCGAACCGTTCATTATTCTTAGAACATTTTTCCGAAGGAGCCACAAAATTTCAGCTCAATCGGACGGTTAGAAGTGGTTCAACCAAAGCCCCACCGTTTCAATGGAAAAATCTTTCGATTGAAACGGTTCCATTGAAAGGGTGGGGCATTGGTTGAACCACTTCTAACCGTCCGATTGAGCTGAAATTTTGTGGGCCCCTTCGGAAAAATGTTCTAAGAATAATGAACGGTTCGGATCACTTGTGTGGGACTCAAAAGTAGGTCTCCTAACGCGATCTGTGCAATGTCAGTTCCCCCATTCTGTACCTGTAGGTTTATCGGCCAAGTTGGAAGGTATACTCTATGCACAAGATCAAGGGTCAAGTCTATCTAACAACTACTACTAACACTTTTTTTTTGCATGTCTTCAACAAAAAAAAAAATACTCTGAGTTCACCAGGCTGAGTTTTTCAAATGATTTTAGCAATCCAGTTGCTAAAATCAACCCTGATTAGCAAATAAGTTCACCAGGTGCTAAAATCATGGTTGATTTTAGCCTAAAATTAACCATGATTTTAACACCTGCTGAACTCATTTGCTAAAATCAGGGCTGATTTTGGCAACCGGTCAAACGGAAAACTTAATTGATACAGTTCCATTTACTGATCTAAACGGTTTATTTTATTCATAAAAAAAAAAAAAAAAATCAACAACATTGATCAATCCAAAAAAATTTGGTCCAATCATCTTTGTCTGAAGAATACTAAACATTCAGAGAGCACTTTTAGAAAGAGGACATCACTTTAAAAGAGTCAACTTTTTGCAGGACTTTTAGAAATTAAAAAATATTTAGAGAGCACTAGTACTAATCTGCAGGGATCAAATGGAAGTAACCCATCATACTTGGGTTTTTTTTTTTGTTGTCATTGTTCATTCCTTATCTATTACATGGGGAAGGGGGAACGACACTCGATCCCGAGATACAATGTGGAGCATCTAAGAGCTCTACTACATGAGCTACCACCACTTGCATACTTAAGGGGTGTTTGGGAACCTCATTTTTAGCATTTTATTTTCAGTTTTTTGGCCTTTTGAATTATGGTTAGAATATATTTTGAATTTGGTAGGAATGTTTTGGAAAAATGTGCAGAATGCACTTTGCAACAAGAATAAACTATGGATTGTTTTTTCACCATTTTGCCTTTGTTTATTTATTATGGAATACTGATTAATGGTTTTTTGTTGCCAAATAATTTTTGTTCTCCCTATATTTTTGGTAATTGAAAGTCTCCAAATACATTGTTATTTTTTGTACTTGATAAAGATTAAGTAAAATGGAACTAATCGTCCAAATATAAAAGGACTTCGACCATCATTTAAAAAAGAAAAAAAGAAAAGAAAAAACAACGTACGAACTTAAAAAAGAATAGACACTTAAACATTGCGCCAATTAAGGCTACAAATTTAAGTAACAAGAAAAACATATTTCAACAATACCAGAATTCGTGTACAGTTCTTTTCTCTTTTTCTTTTTTCGTTTGAACAATACCATTACACAATTGACATGCTACCATTGGAAAAAGTAGAAATAATTTCCAATTATATAACACCACTTCATTCCTGTGCATGTTTTCCTTTAGAAAAAAAAAAAAAAAAACTTATGTAATTGTCCCTAATGACAATGTCAATATAATAGTTACTCCATGAAATAACGTAAACATATATGTAGGAGGGTTAACATTTGTGAGGAAAATGAGAAGTAGAATGAGAACCTGAAAAGCTCATCTTGAGCTCTTTTTCACTTCTCCTCTCTAATATGAAAAAAAATTGAAAATTCATTCTCCCAAAATGTGTTTTGGTGAAAGGGCTTCCAAACACCCAAAAGCCAAAAACCAGAAATTGAAAATGCAAAAATCAAGCTCCTAAACACCCTCTTAGGGGTGTTAAGGTAATTAAGAAAGTCCAGGGGTCACGTGCCTACTCTAGACTCTTCATGGATCCGCCCCAGGCAGAGCTACCTCCCTGGAAGTGATTATGAGACTCGACACCAATATTTAATTATAAATCATAAGATTGCTATCAACCCTGCAACTGCGTGAAGAAGAGGAAACACTAAATGCAAGGGCAGATGCAGGAGTATAGTATTGGGTGGACGAATGTAAACTATAAAAAGAATTGGGGGATGGTGTTGTCCCAATCTGGGCCGTCCATGCTCGGCAATGGACGGCTCGGATTTGTTTGGTAGCGGATGGATCGGATGTGTTTGACAAGATGTGATCCGAGCCGTCCATGGCGGAGCACAAACGGCCCAGATCGGACTACATGCAACATGTTGCATTTTGGACTTCACAAAGAAGCACATTCTTGTGTTTTATAGACATGCACCTCCTCTATGAAACGGGCCGAATCATTTTCATCCAAGGGCTCACATTTTTCTTCTAGAATCCTCCTAAAATATATGTTCTCTTCTTCATATCTCCACAATATTTCAAAACTTCCCACACAAGTTTAGAATATAGTAGAGTTTTCTACAATCTTCTAGAATATAACAAAATCCTCGGCAACTCTCCAGAACTCTTTAGGTTCCTCAACTTTTAGAACCTTCTAGGAAGATCTAGAACATTGCTCCAACAGTTTAGATCGTTTTAAAATAGTCTAGACTATTCTTCAATCTTCTAGAAAGTCTCCAACATTCTAGAATACTTTATAACAACCTCAAATCTTCCGGTCTTTTCTAGAATTCTATAGTCTGTTATGGAGGATTCTAGAGGTATGGAGAGTGAAGGTTTGTATTTAGGGATGGCAATTTCACCCAAAATCGATGGATACCCGAACCAAACCGAACCTATCGGGGAGGTTGTTTTTATTTTTTCCTACCCATGGGGCGGGTTTGGTTTTCGAAACATGATAGCCGACGGGTTTGGATTTGGGTTTGGTCTTAGCAAGTATTCGGCTAAATCCAAACCCAAACCAAATCCAAACTGATCCATATAATATTACTTATAGGATATGTTAGCTATCCTCATGTCTTCTATTGCTTCTGAGTCGGCATTTAACACTAGTGATAGATTGGTGACTCCGCATCGTAGTCGACTTCATCCCAAAATAATGGAGGCATTGATGTTCCTTTTTGGTTTTAATATATAACATTTTTCCTTCATATGTTCATTAATGGAATGAATATTAATGCGCGTTTGGTGCAGTTTGGATAAAATCCAAATCCATATGGTTTGGTTATGGTGCACTAAAAATTATACCCGTCGGATATCGGTTTGGATTTGGGTATAGATAAATACTTTGGGTTTAGGTGTGGTAATCACAAAATCCGGACCAAACCGATCCATTGCCATCCCTATTTGTATTTAAAAAATTATATCAAAAAAATTTATTGCATATATTTATCAATCTACACAATTACAAAAATATAGACATATAATTGCAGATGGATACAATATTGCACCCCATACCCATTTTAGATGTTAAAATATTAAACTTTGTGCTAAATTTTGGCATACAATTTTAAGACACTTGAAACTTTTCAAAAAATGTTAGGTGGATGGACTTGCATAATTTTAACGTTTGTAAGGAAAAAAAAACTACTGAGATTTCAAAGAAATTTTTTAAAATTTTGGTAGGACGGTAAACCGGGCTCATCGCTCCGCCCCTCGGCCTGTCCTTCACTTAATGCAATGCATAACTTTAGCAGTAGCTCAATTTAATCATTTCCCTCCTTTTTTGTCCTTTCATTTTCTTTTTCATCCGTTGGTCAATGAATACTTCATCTCTGCTAAAGGACCAGACGACCTGTAAAGCTATACTGAGAGTACTGTGGAAGTCATGTTCATGCATGTAGCTTGGTACAAAATGAGGAAAAGAGAAGAGGGTCATGAATATTTCATGGACTAGAAAAGATCTTACATTTGCTTAATTCATGGACGGTATAATGCACCTTTGTGAAAGTTTCAAATAAAGACAACCAGAAGAATACAATGGCACAAACTCATCTTGTAAAAAGCCAATATTGAGCAGATTTGCTCCCCACATGGCACATGAAGTTCAAAACCAAGTACAAAAAAGGCTATAAATGGTCAAGAAGCTGTAAAGCTGCCTATGAAGAGTGAAAAGTACCAGCAGTTGCCTTGAATTACACCTGAAGAACTTTCTTTCTAAGGTGCTATTGATTCATCTATGTTCTCTGAGTGTATCACGACATATGCATAGGACAAACAAACTTCATGTTTAGTAACAAATCACACACATGCACCCTATCACGAAACCGACAAAAAAAAAAAGCCGTAGCACGAAAAAGAATCAAGCAATCGCGATAAGAAAACACAAAGTAGCCTACGCGTCTCACCAGATTTCAGTAATTTACAAAGAGACAGCTTGGTTGACGATACCCTAGATTACTAGGGGTTTAAGAACAACAGAATTGCCAAATCCCCCTTCTGCTAATACCATCGCGTTTTTTTGCACCCTACTGCCTTTAAACCGCGTATTGGTCAACTACAGATTCGTAGCTAATTCGCAACATGATTCAAAGTAACTAAGGACGGTTTTGCTGTAAAGTTCTTTTCGTGGATGATGATTAAAAAAGTTATATGAAATGCATATCATTTGATACTTCTAACACCACTCTAATTCGACTACTACTGTACTGAATTGTCTCCTAAACTGCTAGTTAAGACCTTGAGAGCAACTTAATCCAATACACTAAGATCATATCCCCTACAGGTTCTGTGACAAAATGAGGTGAAAGAACATGTGAAGTATCTTAAAACTAAGTGAGACTAAGAATATGAAGAGAATCAAGGAAATAAATGGATTCGTGTGGCTAACGAGCCGAGCCCAAATAATCTGGACAAAGACTGGTTGAATTGAGCTTTGAATAATGAATGACTTAGACTAGAAATGCAGATATTTCTGGTGCGCTGCATGTTCATCTCTTTTCATGCCTGTATAATGTCATTCATGTGCATGATATACAGAACTGCAATTCATGGTTCAGCTTTCCTTTGCAGACTAAGACAGCACTCATCTCTACCTCTCTGCTATGCTAAGCAGTTAATTTGTTTAATGGAAAGGATCCTATGCCACCCTCAAGTAATTTGGGTCCAATCTGGTTCGGAACATCTCTGAATCTGAACTATCTGGTGCCTAGACCAGATCTTAGCACATGCAATTCTACACAAACAATCGTGCTCGAAAAAAGGCTGAACTTATCAGGTGATCACCCCTTCGAAAGAGTTTGTTGGTGTCCGTGTCCCTAAATCTTGATTTCAAAACGTGCACCAACCTAAAGAGGATATTTTACACTGAAACCCTGAACTCAAACATATGATACAAGCAACAAAAAATTCCAAGAAAACCTCCCATATCATGATGCATCACGATCTAGGAATGCAGTCTACCCTGTAGAGAGTTTTAGAATACTTCAAAAAAAAAAAAAAAAATCCCTGAACCAGCTGCTTTGTAAGCGCAAAGAGTAATTAGGTGGAGCCCAAAGAAGGCCCCTTTCTGAAAGGGGCCAAGCCATCAGTGAGATACCACTCTGGAAGAGCTATAATTCCACGCGAATGCCACATGGATCTTACAATATCCTTCAGCAAATACAGCATTTTATGATAACAAATGCAGAAAGTTTTTGTTCTCCTAAACCAGTTCCTGTTGGGATAAACAGTTTCTCGACTGACAAAAGATGGTGCTCATTCTACTAAGGGTCTACGCCTCTGCCTAATGTCCTAGGCTTCCATTTAAAAAAGATAAAAGCAATTTTTGTGCTCAGTGGCTGCCAATTATACCAAATAGATAGCGCTTGTTTAATTTCATATACTAAATTCCCTGAAACAGGTAATACCGTAATAACTAACAAACAATGCTTTGCGCTTCTGAAGCTATTTTCACCATCAGAAGATAAGTAGCCACAGAACATCTAGACTCTGGAAAACCGGAAAGCATGAGATTATACAATTTCGGAACTATCGTCATGACATATACTATGAACTCAAATATATGATTCATGCAACTAAAATTTGGTATACTAAAGAAACCCTCTCAAGTTGCAATGCTTCATGATATCCATAAATGTAGTCCAGAGAAGCCTGTAGAGTGTTGGGAACACTTGCGCGCACACAAATTCTCGGACCAGCTACCTTAGGAGCAGGAAGAGTAACACAAATGGATCCTGGATCTTGCAATATGCTTCTGCAAATGCAGGATTTTGCGAACATATGCAGCCAGTTTTTGTTGTCCTAAACCAGTTCCTAGGATAAACAGTTTCCTGACTTCGAATAGGTGTGCTCACTTTAATAAGGTTGTGCTAATGTACTAAGCTCCCATTTACAAAAGAAACAACACTTTCTGTGCTCACTGACTAGCAATTGTACCCAATTAGACGGCACTTGTTTAGTTTCATATACTAAGAGTCCAAGAAATAGGCAATAAACTAACGGCAAATGTTTCACACTAGCGCTTTAGCGTAGAGCATATGTTTGAATAGCTCTTGTGGCTATTTTAGCCATCAGAAGATTAGAGGCCGAGGAATAACTAGGCTCTAAGAAAAATTGGAAATCATGAGATGATAGAATTTTGCCACAAAAAATAGCCACAAACTTATTGGAATGCAATTCAGCTATCAGCCTGACATATACTATGACATTAGCCCATAGAACGCGGTCAGAAACAATGAACACTATGATTTTAAGGTCTAATAGATTCACCACATGTGGAATCATTTCCTTTCAGCTTGATTTCATTGGTGGAAATTGTTGTGAAGTGATGAGAAAACTTGAAATCTTACAACAGCCTCTGAAAAGCTCTGAATATACCTAGGCTTAAATACCACATGTCATTTAAGAACAAAAGTAATTCATAAAAGCACAATGAGCAAGGTCATTGCTATAAATAACAAAGAAAGTTGTAGCACAAAAAATTGAAACTTTCATATGGTAGGGTTTGGGTATCAAAGTTCCATATTTATAGCACCTTCTAAATATTCATGAGTTTCAACATGGAATTGAGTATAATCAAACCCAAAAGTCTCTTTTACAATGAACAATACCAAAGCAAACAGAAATTGAATACATCCCATGATTACTGAAGCCACAATGTAGCAAGATACCTTACACCTTACAGCATTTTTCCACCTTCAACACCTTACAAGAATGAAAAAGCCAATTACCAGTTTCCCATTAGGAAATTGAATGATGGGCTGCACTCACTCAGGTGTACTTCGACTCAGATCACGCTTTCTAGAGCCATTTTCCCAATTAAGCTCTTCCAAAATCGGCCTCTTTCAGCCGTAATATCAAGGTCATATAGCCTTGCCAGACTTATTATAGCATGTAACATATTAGAAAACAAATATAGACCCAGAAAAGTGTCCAGAATGTTGTGCTAGCACCACTGCAATCATTCTAGACGGATTCACTCTCTAACAAGATGAATGCAATAACGTACATTCTAGACACTTCCCTGAGAAATTTTTCTGTAGCTGTAACACATTTGAATGTGTTTTGCTAGCTACTTACCAATGGTACATTTGACTTCTCACCTCAAAGCGATGAGAATTAGTAGAGGGGCTGAGCTTCATATTCACAACGGTAAAATTGAGTCCTGGCTTCTACTGTACTTCCTAGGTAAAGAGAGCTTTCCACTGGTAGAAAAGGACCTCTTCATGGAAACAGGCCCATTGCCCAAAGAAAACCGCATTGAAGAATTATTCATCAGTTTCGATATGCTTAAATTTCTTCTCACCCTCTTATCAACCTTCTCTGAATTGGGTTTCTTGAATTCTACTAATCGAGTACTCGAACTCCCTTCAAGTTCCAATTGAGGAATATTAGCCACCTCAAGATAAATCTTTGAAGCAAAAGAGGCATCCATTGAAATAGATCTCCTCACTGATTGCAATTCTACTTCTTCCACTCTTGGCCGATGATCAGCCAAATCACTTTGCACCCGGATCCTACAATCTTTTGCATCAAAAAAACGCGGATTTTTCCTTAACATCTCGGGAATCCTTCCCTGTTCACTTGGCAATCCACAAAAATATTCACCTGGCAAATCTCCTATCACTTCATCACTTCCCATCTCAGCACCAGTCTCTGAATTCTCTACCCGGGTTTCTTCCCCTGGGCCCAACTGACTCAAATTCGGCTCCAGTGCACTCACACGGGGATCCCCACAAATAATTGGCGCGCGACACAAGGGGCAATTCTTGTGTGACGCTAACCAAGTATCAATGCACTGAATATGAAAGGCGTGGCTACACTTGGGCAAAAGCCGAAGAGTCTCATCTTCTTCAAACTCACTCAAACAAACAGAACAACCCGTACCATCAGTCAACCCTTCATCCTTTCTGTAGTTAAACACCGAAATCGAATCGATAACGGACTGTGGGAGGCCAACAGTTCTGATATACCATATGGGGTGGTCTAATACTGGACCGCGATTTTCGTCCACAAAATCCTCTTGATTATCAAGAAATGGGGGTGGGTTTCTGTTTCTCCTCCTAGAATTGACAGGGTCTGTATAATATCTCTTGATATATGTGAGATAACTAACGACAAGAAAAGCAGTACCCAGTGCACAAAACAAGAGGATTGCAATAAGTGGTATATGGGATTTGCGTGGTGGCGGAGGAGGAGGAGGAGGAGGAAGAGGAGGAAGTGGCGGAGGACATAGTGCATAATAACAAGAAACACCCGACCAATCTCGATCATTGTCTAGCAATCTCCTGTGATAAACTACCATATTTCTATATTCAAGAACTAGGGGGGATAACAGAGGATAGGGTTTGATACCTTTGTAGACGAAGAAATCAGAAACCCAGATCAATTAGAACTGTTCAGATCAGATGCGATGAAGTTTCCACCACTTGTTATCTCCATTGACCTGATTGTAAAGGAGACTTGATTCGGATTTTGATCTGGGTTTTTGCGATTTGCATTATATTTCGCTTTCAGTGAAGACTTGGGGGAAGTTTATTAGTCGGTTCTTTTTTGTTTGGGTTTGGTGAAAGTCAAAGGTGTTGCGTAGTCGTTGCCGCGTTAACGTAATCGTGGGGAGGATTAAAATAAGAGGGTAATGAGCTGCGTTGGATTCTCCCTTGTTTGATGGTTACATGCACTTGGGTCTGTGCACGGGGCCCACTCTAAATCTATTTTGATCCGAATTTTTTTATTTTATTTGTCTCGTCGAGCATGTGTTCTACGTAGAAATTCGAGTCGATCGGACATCAGTAACTATATTTTTCAGATTGCATTTTTCATGAAAACGAAATAGTTAAAGAAAATGTTCTAGGTATTTTTTTTTCACAAAACTATAAGTTAAATGGTGACCGATCAAATTAATCCAATGTCTAATCAACTTGAATTTCAATGTGACAGACATACTCATCAAGACAAATAAAATGAACGGTTTGAATCAAATAACAGAACCCGCCATGGGTCCCACAACCGTTGTTCACACGCAAGACACCCCTTGGGTAGCATGTTTATGTAGTATAACACACCATACGGCCCCTAATGAAGATCCTCTAGTGATCGTCTCACGTGCGATGATTCCTCACGACAGATGACTCAAAAGTGTTCATTTTGTAAATAAAAGTGAGGAATTGTTAATAAGCCATATACGTCCTAAGATGTATGAACGGTCGAATATGCGATCAACTTAATTTTTTGAATAAATGAAGATATTGAGATCTACGATATAGGATTGAGATTGATTCCATCATACATCAGACCGAAGATCATATCATATGCAGGATTGTCACTTGATAACTCTTTTTCTAGGATACAAGCGTTATGCACAGTTTAATGTTAAAATTATACACCATGAGATTAAAATTATACGCCATAAGAGATAAAAATATACATACAAATACACATTCTACATAAAAGAAATGTTCCAAGTTGGCATGTTGCATGAGGGATATTTCTAGATGAGCTCAAATTGATGAGTCCGGATCCTCTCATGTGAACCCTATTATGATATTCTCCCTTGGCGTTTTAAGCTTGACACTTCTCCCTTTTAGTAAACCAACGGCCAAGATTGTTCTTTGTTAAAATGAACCAAAACGATGTCGTTTTGAGTTTAGTCTTAAACAACAACTATAAAATTAAGGAAAGAAAAAATAACACACAGCAAAATTAGGGTGTACATGATTCCCTGTGTCATGCATAAACAGACTTTCTTCAATCAATCAACACAAGAGCCCATCCATGGTGGGTATCAACCCAAGCTTTTGATCTCCCTTATTGAATTGTTTTTTGGTTATTAATTACAAATATTAAAAATATAAATACCCTCCAATTGAAATATTGCCAATGTTAAACATTTAGAAATACCAAGATCCTCAAAACCAAATTCTCATAGTTTGATATATTTTTTAAGAATTCAATTACAAATCCAAATGGTGCAAATCAAATATCTTAACAATTAATTCCGGAAATTAAATGAGGATACGGTGAAAAAAAAAAACTCTGCAAATTAATCACAGCCCAGAAAGTCGATAACTTAATTAACCATGAACAAATGTAATATAAAAAAGGAGGATAACGAGGCAATCTCCAGGCATTTGTTGAAGTAATTTATTGTGCCATTGAGCTCAGCCATCCGTCTCGAGGGTTTGGGGGGATTTTAAGATACCAACGATTTTGGTAGTCTGGACTGCACTCAAAACAACGTTGTTTTGGATTTTCATAATGAAAGAGCAATTTTAGTTTAGGAGGATGGACAGTGTATTGCTTGAAGCAGTATACAAGAGTTTTGTAGTGAGTTGTATGTGATGTGTTGTCTTTGCCAAATGAGGCCACACCTCTTGTACAAGCACCAAGGGAAAGTTATAAAACAAACTCTAGAATCTTCTCACCTCCTCAATTGGGGCTTTTTAGAAGGTATGTGGAGGGTTCTTGAATCCTTCAACACTTAAAAGAGTTCTATAGATTATTCACCCATCTTCTAGAGTATTCGACAATATTGTACAATTCACAAAAATTCTCTAAAATAGTCTAGAATATTCCGTAAAGCCACATTGCTTTCGATCTTTTTAGAAATTTCCACGGGACATAACAGTGTGCTTTTAGAAGACTCCAAGTGTCTTGGTTCGAATTCCAAGAGGGCCTTTTGTTGCTGAGTAATTTTTTAGCTGTAGTTTTTTAGGGGATTTAGTATATATACAACTCTTGCACCACCTCTGTTATACATTAATACGCTTTTGTGGTTGTTAATGTTACTCAAGTCCAAGGTTCAAATATTTTGCAGACTACAAATATTCTAATCATAAGTTTTGTTTTAATTTTCTAATATCAAATTCACAAGTAAATCACTTTTGATGATATGTAAACATAAATTATTTATTTTCACTCAACAAACTTCGATAGAATTTTATTTTTTCTGGTGAATAGTAGTATTCTTACGATTATAGTTAATAACATGATTAGTTCGAGAAAACGATTGGTATGAGCGATACTTTGTTATATATTTTTTTTCTATCAAATGATGGCAAAAATTTTAAAGTTTATGTTAGTTAAAATACAAAACTAAAAATGGCATGTTTAATCTTTTTACATTGTATTGGCCATGTATTTTTAAATTTTCCTGAAGAAAAACCCAGGACCCTCTCTTTTAACTTGGCTTTAGGCCTTCAAAATATCAGGGCCAACCTTGCTTCAACTAGAAGTGTATACTCCATATGCATATACAGAAGAAAGTAGAATAGACTACCATTGGAATGAACATATAGTTCAACAATGATTGATTCTCAAAACCCTTAAACCACATGCATTATTATATGCAGAAGAGGGTATACAAAACCTTTGGTGCCCCAGTAACAGTTCCCACAGGGTGTGCAGCCCGCAGAGCATCCAAGCTAGTCAAATGATCAAGCAACTCTCCAGTAACCTGCATAGGCAGGTATAAATTGTCACTAAATGCCATCAATTGTGAAACATACAACAACACTATCATCTATCTCCAACTTGCACTCTTTTGAACGATAGAGAACCTTTTATGCTAAGGTGTCTGAATGTCTATGCGTTTGCGACTTCCCTATTATATAAGGCAACTGCCCGCATAGGGGGACTACTATCATACCAAATGTATTTCAATCTATTAATTTCCGTCTCCCAAGGATATGATGTCGGGTGTCATTGATCAAGAAATTTACGAAATTTGAATAGCAAGAAAAAAAGTACCGTTGAGCTGATGTGCATGACATGGGAATATCGTTCAATGTCCCTGAGTTTATCAACACACACAGTACCAGGTTTTGAGACCTGCAAATATAGCATGTATCAGAACAAGATAATGAGAAAAAATAAAAGCTTCCACCGGTGGAAAGAAGTCAAAGACAAAGCACCTGGGTAGCCAAAATGCATGTATATGAATCCACCAATATGATGTATTACCATGTAACATGACGCAACCAGCAGTGGAGCCACCCAGGACCAGTACGGGTAAGGGCCCTCACTGAACTTTTGTCTTACAATTTTGTTTTTCGGGAATTTGGTAGTTTTTAGTTTATTTGAATCAAACAATTATTGCTTTCAATGTAGTTCAATCAACTAGCTCGCACAACTACGCGAATATTTTTTTTTGAAAAATAAGGTGAATATTATCTACTTTATATAGGATCCATATAGGTTCCACTTGAATAGTCAAAGTCATTTTCTAACGTCTTAAACTTTTAATTATGTTTTAATATCTCAACTAGATATCCATTTCATGCTTAGTCAAACTATCTAATTTAAAGCAAGGCACATATTATTCGTTCAAATATATATGAAAACAAGAATGACTTGGTTGAATTGTTACAAAATACGCGCCAGTGTTTTGAGATCATCAAAGTAAAAATCTATCTTGAAATTTTCAAAAGTGGGTAATTTTCACCTAGTATGGGCAATGAATAATGTTCATCCGCTGCTTAGGTGGGTGAACAAAATAATACTCTCAAACCTGAAAACTCTCTTTCTTCTCATGATGTAACAACCAGTATGCAAACCACTGTCGCATCGCCAACAACCATCAAGTCGTGGGTCAGTGGCATATTGTCGGGGGTTGGCTGTCACCGGATATTTTGTTTTTATAGTGCCCCCAATGATGTATTTTCCTACCTACGCCGCTCGATGCAACGTTACCTCCAATGGATTTCCTAAGCAACATAAATTTACTAATGCACGATTTTGATATTCCCTATCATTGATGATGATTTTAGATCAACATCCAATGTCTCTCATGGTTTTCTATCACAATACTGTTCAAGGAGGGTGACAAGGTGTTTTTTGAGGATAAAAATTGCGACTTTAAGTCAGCCCTACAATAGGATAGATAAAATATTCTTGGCCCTCAATCATGCAGCACAGTCGTTCGAGGAATTTCGCAGCATGATTCACAGTTTTGGGGGTTTCCATTTCCATATATATAGAGACACCCAGGGGCGGATTTACATGGGGGCATGTGGGGGCACGTGCCCCCACTGAAATTTTATTTTATTTTTTTTATTTTTTTTTTTCAGGTAACAAAACAAAAGATGCGTTACTGCTTTACTGGGTTAGCCCTAAAAAACAAACATACTTCTCTCCTTTTTGGAGAACCCATTCACTAATTCACTGCTACAAACCAAAGAACCCAGTCACCGACAGAGCCGGCTCATACATTTTGGAGGCCTAAATCGTACTTATTAAACGAGGCCCACCCACTGGGGAAAAAATTTTTGTTGTTGGTCCAGATTTTCATAATATATCATTTGAACATATATGTCTGCGTTTACACTAATCACAATTGAAGTATCAAGTCTCTACATAATGTGTTCTAGTTCACCCACGAACATGGCATTGAAAACTGAAGCTTTCTATATTATCTCATTTTAACTCTTGTCTTTGTTGTCTGCATTTGTTTTGCATTTTGGATCTTCAAAACCTTCTTTACAATCTCTTTTCTTTTCAATGATCTTCTTATTCACAAGATGTGTGGGTACTTAATACTCAAAAGTCTCAATCAAAAATCACTTGAATTCTTTTTTCCAGCAAAACGCAAATAGTGCCACTTGCTTCTAATGTTCATCTAGTTAACAAAATTTCTCACCTAACTATTTACAGCAAACAAAAAACTACAGCATGAGAAACACAAAACACAAAAATGTTTGTTTTAGACTCTAGACTCTGTAGACTCTGTATAAACCATGAATCCTCGTTTTCTAGACTTTGTAGCCTTCCCAATAAATAACCAAGAAAGCAAAGAGTTGAAATAGTGAGAGGGGGTGACCACGGCCCTAATTTGTGCTCCTAATTGCTTACACCTGAAGAGACAAACCAAATAAAAATTTGTTCAAGACATTAAGATGCAACGCAAGCCAAAGAGAAGGCCCTGTGACAATAATTCAAGCCAACAAACCTTCAAAATTAAGACTGAAAAAAGAGAAGAAAAGAATAATTCAAGCCAACAAACAAAGACGAGTTAAAATGTTGTTGGTCTTTAATTTGTTAAAAACAATTGGACCAATAAAGTGTCTTTATAAAAACTATTACAAAAGATTTACCATTACAAATGCAAACCTATAGTTATCCAAAAAATATACTACCGCTACAATATTTCAAAATATATCATTTGAACATTTGTCGTCTTGCACTTTTAGCGGCAAACGTACAAAATCTGCTGCTAGTTATGTTTCTTTGTTTGTTCTTCTCTTTCCCTTTAAGCCTTTATGTTAAATACTATTTGTTCCTGGTTTTTGTTTTCTTTTCCTCGATGTACCGTTCGTCGAATTATAGTAAAATTTTGTTTCCGGTAAAAAAAAAAATTTGTGCCCCCACTATAGCAAATTCCTGGGTCCGCCACTGGAGACACCCTGCATATCTGATTGGCAATGAAATTCATCAATTTATCACAAAGTTTATGCTGAAATTCAGGGAAAACTTAATACGTGAACTTTTCTTTAAAGAAAATTTAGATTTAGGCTCCGTTTGTTTCAACGTAAAATAATTTTCGGGGTAAAATAATTTTCACGTAAAATGATCTTGGAAAAAATAACTTTTTTCGTTTTTGTGTTCTAATGTTTGGTTGACATTTGCAAAATATTAGCCCAAAACAATTTCCTACAGGTGGAGAGAGAGAGAGAGAGAGAGAGAGAGAGAGAGAGAGAGAGAGAGAGAGAGAGAGAGAGAGAGAGAGAGAGAGAGAGAGAGAGAGAGAGAGAGAGAGAGGGTTTGGTAGTGGAGACTTACGTGTTGAAATTGAATTCAGGTGATGAGAGAGAGTGAGAGAGTTGGTTGGGTTAGGGGATCAAACCGCATGATGGAGGAGTAAATGCTGGCATTCAGGAAAATAACTTACCCAAGTTTTAGATAAAAGTCATTTTACACCTCTTAGCTGAAAATGTTTTACCTTGTAAAATTTTTTCCTCATGTTTTCTGTAACCAAACAATGAAAACTAAGTAATAATATTTCACAGGAAAACATTTTACGTCCAAACAAACGGAGCCTTATACAAACATAACGTAAAATAGTAGTATAAACCTTTCCAACGTCATTCCTTGCCAAGTCAACCAGCATAATGTTCTCTGCGCATTGCTTTTCATCACGGAGAAGCTGGTTTTCCAGAATATAATCTTCTTCGGGTGTCTTCCATCTCCTAAAAGTCCCAGCAAGAGGTCGACTAGTGATCTTTCTCTGTCAACAAGAGCGCCAATGTTGCTGATCAGAAGGAAAAAAATTGCAATGTCCACAGGTGAAAAATGGTTAAATCACTTATCTAGGTGTGGCACTCACTAGTTGAGTGAGCAAGTGCAGGAGGGTGGTTGCAGGGTTAACAGATGTCAAGTAAATTCAAAGTTGGGGGCTTTTTTGAAAAGTGAGAAGGCTTCACCAAATGGAGAGTAGTTGCTTTATAATGGCAGACATTAGCATTAATATTGCAAAGTATATGTTTATGAAACACAATTGTTTTGTGATGAAAGACAGGCGGAAATTGGAACATACACACACAAAAATTCTGTGTCATCAAAAGAAGAAAAAATAAGACAAGATTGATTTCTAAACACTTCTTGGATTGTTGCCATAGTTTACCTTCCTCACACGAGTAAGAATTTCTGGACTTGAAGCAACCAAAATGCACCCTTTAGCCTGATCATCGGAATACTCAGTATAAAATCAGAATGAAATTGTAAATCAATCATACAAAATTACAAACAAGTTTCAAATAAGAACAAACGGACCTGTAAATAAGCTAAAGGTGATCAAACACGATCACCTGGTCATAAAGACCTAAATGAACATCAGGAAGGTTTCGATCATCCTTTGGGGCTCTTGAGAATGGCAGCATCTTCTCTACTTATCGCACTGTGTCGTATGAGAAATAACCAGCCCATCCACCTGGTTAAGAAGAATGCACATTTGCTAAGCACAGTTGACTTGGTAGTGCATCTTCTACAAGGTGTGACTCATAAATCTCAGGAGAAACAATAAATCAAACAAGATACAGAGCTCAACAGAGAACACAATTGCAATATATTAAGGAACAAAAAAAAGATTATAGGACTGAAAAAGGGAGCTATATGAGTATATTCTTTGCCAATTCAAAAAAAAAGTCAGAATATGTCTTGAACCACATTTAGTCATGTAGTAATTCAATTATTCCCTATGATACTCAGCGTGTTTATAAATCCAAAGATCTTACGACAAAATGCTTCAGGGAGCTCATCAAGACGTTGTGGGTTCAACTTTCCCATAATCCTTTGAGGAACAACCATTGGATCCTCTACAAACTCCTCCGTTCTACGCCCTTCCCTATGGTTGATAACCGTTACCATATTTTCGTATGCCACGATTTCCATCCTCGGCTGAGCCCCAACCACACTAAACCGCCCCTGAAATAATCAAGCCAACAAAGAAGAATCTCAGTAGCAATATTCTACCTTTGTTAATTCCCCGAGAAAATGTCAGCAGGAAATTGAAATGTTTTAGCAAGGTGGCTTGAACATTGGTTTGCCCCCCAGCTTTATTTCTTTCAAACCAAAATTTGCTTAGGAAACAAGAAAACTACTTTCCAAAATATTACATTAACCATGAAACTTCTTCATCGTCCCACTTTAGGCATCTGCATCAGAGTAGCTAAAAATGTGTCCGTTATTTGACAAAAAGTTAGAAAAGTGGGACCAAATTCTAGGTATTAAGAGTAATTTGTTCATATTTGTTTGTAAGTGAGTCAAATGGGTACCATACTGGATATGTTGAAGTGTCGTTAAAGTGTATGAGAAACTATACAATACATAAAAGGTAAATGATTTTTGCGATAAGTAAGCCCAAGTTTGGACACGGAGCTGGAGAGATAGACCAAGAATTAAGGGGGAGTCAAGTGGATCGCATCGAGAGGGAGTGAGGCCCAATGGTTCACACATGAGGGGGAGAATGTCATGAACATGTGTGAAGGATTGAGTCTCACGTATCATAAATAGAGAAACAGTTGAACCTCAACAAACGATTGGATGACTCACCACTTACAAAGGCTTAACCTTTTAAGTGGTTATGGGTCATTAATGAATATTGAGTCAAGGTGATGTGGTGTGGACTTCGTGGACACTCGTAAATGGATTGGGCCTACGCACACATGAGAAGAACCTTAGGCAGATCGGACTCTCCAGTACACCACCCCTTTTTGATATATGCACCTTTTTTTTTTTTTCTTTTAGTAAAATTTTGAGGGAAATATTTTCACTAAAAGACAAAAAAGAGGTGCAAATATAAAAAAGGAGGTTTGAAAATCATTTCCCTACGTAAAAAGAACAAAAATTAAATTTAAAATCCACTTACATACTCTCTCTTTCTCTTCCCTCCACCTCTTAGGGGTGTTTTGGACAAATAAGCAATTTGACTTATTTTTGTGTCTTCATTTAAAAAAATCCCGCATTTGTTAGTTTCGGCGCCAATTTTTTGTGGATGTTTAGTCCAGTAAGATTTTTTTTGCTGCATTTAAAAAATTCTAAGTTTGAATCACAAGTTTTTACTTTTCCGATTTCTCTTGTCGAGAAGAACCACCAATTCACACAAATTTGACGCGAAACTAACAACTTCTATAACAATTTAAAACACCCCTTAGTTGGACACACCTGCTGCACACGAAAACAAGCCAAATAATAAAATGTTCTTGCTATTGTGTGCCCCACACACAAAAACACGCACTTCAATGCACGTTTTACACTTTTCAATATATTTACACCTACTTTTGTACATTTTTCACACATTTTAACACACTTTTTCAACCTTAAAATAAGCCCATTGGGCATGTGTTAGCATTTTCCATAATATAAAGGCCAACTATAAGACATTCGAATCACAAACAAGGGACTGACTGGAGCATTGGATCAATAATTTTGTATAACCCGAAAATTTAACCCGAAAACACCATGAAAGTGAAATCAGTAGTTCATATTCACCCGGAGGTGAATCTAAACCACTTCTGGGTGAATCTGAACCACTGAGGGTGAATATAAACCAATGATTTCACTTTCGGGATAGTTTTCGGGGTACCTAGCATTGTTTTGTAGTCTGTACTAGTCACAATGTTCAGGGGCGAATCTACTAAGGTCACAGGGGATCACGTGACCTCCCTCAATTCCAGAAACTTTTTTTTTTTTTTTTTTTTTTTTGTGTTTGGAAAATTAGAGCGTTCAATAACCTTAAAATAATTTTTAGATTAGTCTTTTAAAAATTCAGCTCAAACGGAGAATTATAGGTACTTGATCAAAACTTTGAGTTTTTCATTCGGAGTTTAGGACCCTAAGTACTTAATGAATTTTGGGAAAATAGTTTAATAATAATGTGTTTGGTATGATCATGATCTGATCCATAGATATTATAAGGCTTATTGAAAAGAGTATTCATTAGAAGAGTTATCTTGATGTTTAGTTCATATTGTTAAAATAATATTTGCATTTTGATACCTATCGATGTCAGATCAAGATAATTTTTTTAAATAAATGTTCTTCTCAACATGCCCTATAATATTTACAGTTCAAATCACTAAGATAATGAGCACACAATTATCAAACTTTTCTTCAAAATTCATTTGGTACTTATGGTTCTAAATTCTGAATGAAAACTAAAAGCTTCGATCAAGTACCTATAATGATCTCCGATAGAGCTAATTTTTTACAAGACCAATCGAAAAATTGATCGAGTACCTATAATTACATTAAGTTTGAACTTTTTGGCTTAATAAAGAATGTCTAAACATTTTATCTTCTCATCATATTGTCTGTGATTTTTTTTATATAGTTATGCTTCAAATGTGACCCCTGTGTGAAATTTATGGATTGTGGCGACAATGTTGGACACATACCTGCTGCAACCCAGGCTCCACCGACTCAAACAAGAAGCTAGGAGCATCTCTTTCATCTTCCTTCACCCACTGATGGTATGCCGTCTCCGGTGTGTGATCACCAAAAGGGATACTCCGGTACAGAGGAATCAGATTCCCCCGTGCTTCGCAGCTTCCTTGAAATTGCTCCAATGGTCCACTGCACCAACAAGAATCACTCTTCCAATTAACGCACATTATTACAGGCAATAAATAAATAAGAAAAAAAAAACAGAGAAGGTAATTACTATCAAGTACTAGTACAGTATAAACTGGTGGAAATTGGATTTGCATGGACCTGATGATGAGAGAGTTGCTGAGCATCGGAGCGGGCGGAACTGGACCGTCGGAGGAGGGTGGAAGAGGGTGAGAGACGAGGTTGTTGGCGCGTAAGTACCGGAGGGCTGGGGTTTGAAGGAAATTGGACGGTACAAAGACAAGGCCAAGGCTTCCATTCGAGATAAACAAAAAAATCCTGATAAGAAAGCAAAGCAGTACGAGTGATTATTTAATTACGAGGAGGTCAATCCTGATCAGAAAAATAAAAAATAAAAAAATTTGGGCCTTTTCAGTCCATGGTCGATCCTGAATTCAATTCTTGCAAAGTCAAAGAAACAAACAATACATGACTGTATCTCTTAAATAGTCTTTTTCATCCCCAACATCAATCTCAAATCTATATGCAGAAAAAGAGAGAGTGATGGGGAAGGGGGAACAAACCTGGCGGAGGACGACTGGGCGCCGAGAGGATAGAGCGGTGGCGCCGGCAAAGTTGTCGGGCGATGCAGAGTTGTCAAACGGTGGTGCAATGGGTGGGCGCGGTGGTGCGAACGGTGGAGGAAGACTGGGCGTCAGTAATGGTGCAAGATCGATGGGGCTGGGGATAACTCTGTTTTTGTTCACTTGTAGGGAAATACCGAGATTTATGGGAGGAGGACGTAACAGAATAGGAAACACAATCTCTTCTCTATATCATTTAAAGCAAAGATCTTCTTGGACTCTGACTCTGCTTCTGGCCCAAACAAAATGGAAACCCTAGCCCTGTCTCACCGCCCAATTCCCTCCACCTCCTTCCCCCACCTCTCCACCCCCTCCGGCCACCACGCCCCTTCTTCTCTCACCCTCTCCCGCTCTCCACCCTCCCGCCTCTGCACACTCCGATGCTCTGCTTTGTCATCTCGATCACAAGGTCCGAATGTGTGTATATATTTCCATTGATTGCTTTTGTAATGCGCAATTGGTGTGGTGTGGAGCAGCTGGCGGGGCAGACGACCATTGGGCGAAATTCAGGGAAGCTGCGGAGCACGGGAATTTGATCCCGCTGTACCAGATAATTTTCGCCGATCACCTGACGCCGGTGCTTACCTTCTGGCGTCTGGTCAAGGAGGATGATAGGGACGCCCCCAGCTTCTTGTTCGAATCGGTGGATCGTGGATTGCAGGCCTCCAGCGTCGTGAGTACCTTTTTCCCCAAAAGTGAAGTCCTTGTTTTTGTGAAGCAAGGATTCGAGAAAGTTTTATTTGCGGCCTCCTACTTTTTTTTTTTTGATTGATGTCTCTGTTTCTACACATTTTTTTTGGAGTTTTTTTTTTTGAAGCATCCTTAAATTATTACTCATTTCTTTACTTCCTTCTTGAATTTTCAAAATCCTTTAAACTACTTACTTAAAGCGCACGTCACGGGTCATCATGTCCCCAAAACCAAGGGTAAAAACGTCAGTCTCATTTACTCTCGCCAAATGGCGCCAATACACTTCCACATTTCCCTCCAAATTCTGCAAACCAGGCACCCGTGGCTTAGGGGAAAAAACAGAGTGTAAAACAGGCCCCTCTTTCTCTCTCTCTCACTCACTTCTTGGGTTTGTTTGGAACATGGGGAAAAACAGGCCCCTCTTTCTCTCTCTCTCACCCACTTCTTGGGTTTGTTTGGAACATGGGGAAGAGAACGGAAAAGAACATAAAGGCTATGTTTGGAACATGAGGAAGGAAAGGAAAAGGGGGGAAAATAAAATGAGAGGAAATTAGGAGGAAAGTGGGAGGAAAATTTTACTATTCACAAAACTTAATTTTTTTATTTTCCTTCCTTTTTCTCTCCAAACCAAACAAGAAGGGGGGAAATTTTCCATTTTCCTTTCTTTCCTCATGTTCCAAACAGAGCCGAAATAAAATGAGCGAAAAGTGAGGAAAATTTCACTATTCACAAGTTGGATTTTTTATTGTCTCTTTTCTCTCTCTCCAAACCAAGCAAGAGGAGGAAAATTTTTTAACTTTTCTTTCTTTTCCCTCACTTTCCTAAGTTCCAAACACACCTTAGGCTTAATTCAGATTGAGACATTGTTTGGGCATTTCTTTGAGAAATAGCATCATCAAACTGAGTTTACAATTGTATGCTTTTGGAGAAACCAGGCAGTGATGATCCATTCGAACATATATCTTCTACAGTTTCTTGATTGGCTCCTAAAAATCCTACGTCGGCCTTATTTGAGGGGCAAAGTAATTTTGAGTCCTTTTCTTTTTCAGGAGCTGCAAAATGCCAAAATCATTTAAAGGAAATAATATAACATAACCTCAACAGAAAAGGCAATAACTACAAAAAAATATTAATATAAGATACACGAATCAAACCCTCAAAGGAAGGCTTTGAATTTTCTCCTCCTGGCAAAGCCCAAGATTTTGCTTCCGTCAATTCATCATCTGAACCATTCTCGTTATTGCTTGGGAACATATCAGCCAAAGCATACAGTCTCTCCCAAGATAAGGGATGGAGAAACCCTGTTTCTCCACCTGAACTCTCTCTCTCTCTCTCTCTCTCTCTCTCTCTCTCTCTCTCTCTCTCTCTCTCTCTCCCTCCTGGAGGAAGCGTCAAATGGGGAGTGCAGCCAAGGAGTCTGATGTTTTAACCTTTGGTTTTGGGGCCATGATCACGCGAACACCACTCGTTTTCCATCCATGAAACCTGCCTTTAAAAAAAGGACCACATGTACTTCAAGTAATTGTTGGAATTATTGTGTTGCTCCCATCCACATTGATTGAGGGAGTGGGAGAGAGTGTCATGGTTTAATGCCATCCATGACTTGCCAGCAGCCCATGACTTGTAATTGGGATTCTGACCTCATCCATGAGGTGTAGTTAACGGCCATTTGGCTATAAGAGATAGCCTTTGGGCTTTGTAATTGGTATCACCAGAGAGTGGTCTTGGTTCTCCAGTAACGGAGACTTGTGTCTCTGAGTGTTGAGACTTGTGAGGTTGCAATGTAAATCACTGAGAGAGAGTGTAGGGAGCTGAGAGAGTACCCTTGTAAAGCTTTCCAAATAGTGTGATTGTTCGATTCCTCCGTGGACGTACCCGATTTTGGGGAACCACGTAAAATACTCTGTGTTTGTGTGCGTGTTTCTTTGTTTGTGTGTTTGGCTTGATCCGTGGGCACAACAAATGGTATCAGAGCTTCCGGGGGCCAAAATACAGAGCACAGCACTGGTTTCGGACACTCTGTTCGTTATCACGGATTTTGAAGTTACTCCAATTCGTGATCTGTTCGGTTCATCTTGTTCGTCGTGAAGAGATGATTGCAACGGTGGCGGTCCGGTCGCCAGACGATGAACAACGGCGCCGCATGCGCTGCTTGAAGTCGGCGCGTAGGATCGCGTCCGTATCACTCGCAGTGTGTGATACACGCGCGGGTCAGAGGTTGAAGACAGCCACGTGGGCTCCACGTTAGTGCCACGTGGGGGCACGTCAGCGCCACGCCAGCGCCAGGTGGGTGTCGCGTCAGCGCCAGGTGGATTCCACGTCAGCGCCAGGTGGGTGCCACGTGGGTGCCACGTCAGCAGGAGGCTGGCGTGTCAGTCTAGTCAGTAGACCGGCGGTGCTGCTTCAGTCCGGTTCATTAGACCGGAGCTTCAACCTGTTTTTAGCCGGTTCGGTCCGGTTTTGGGGTTTGTTGAACCTCAGTGGCTTTGTTGTGACCGGTTCATCCCGGTTTTGAGCGGTTCGGATCCGGTTTGGACCGGTTCCCGACTTGTTTCGACGTTCTAAATCCAATCGTGCGCTCCATTTTTGAAGATTCGATCTTGGTGTTGCTGTCCAGTCCGTTTTGTGTACGAAACACGCGTTTTCAGGCGGTTTTTGGGCATTTGTTGGCCGATTTCAACAAGTGGTGACTTGTTTCTGACTAAATCAGCCGTTCCGGACGCAACCATGGTGTTTGTTCTGCGAGATCCCGACCCGTTTGTTGTCCAGTGTTCTTTTGGAGCCTTGAAACGGCCATTTATGGCGTTTTCGGGCATGGAGGACTTGTTCGGGATGCTCTTGTGATCGACTCTCTTGTATGTAAGGATGGTGTATCCTTTGTTAGCGGCGTTTTGGAGTGGAACTTGTCTTGTTGCCTTTGTGAAGCTCGTTGGAGGTTTTGTTTGTTATTTGGTGAAGTCTTGGTGTGAGCAGGACATGTCTTGGTGTGAGCAAGACATTGGTTCGACCTCCTGGAGTGTTTGGCATTGGTTTGTTTGTCTGTTGTCGCTTGTTTGTTCGATAGCTTGGTTAAAACCGTTTGTTCGCGGTTTTTTTGACGACGGAGATCCTGTTTTGTCTGTTGGTGTTCATCATTTGCTTGCCATTCGGTGGAGTGGTATTGTTGGATTTGCCTGTCAATTCTTGGCGTTTCTGATCAAAGCGCAAGTTGTTCTTGTGGATACTGATCACATCTACGGGACTTGGCGATAGGTGGAGTCCGTTCGTTTTCATGGTGGAGCCGTTTCTGTTCGGTATGGCCCGGACTTGGTGTATGATCTCGTCATGGCCTTTCGTGGCATTTGTTCCGTTTGCTATTGGAACTTGTTTTTTGGTAGTCTGCAGCGGTTTGGATTTGTTTCTGGAAGTTGTTTGGAACTTCAGAAATCTGGCTCTTTTGTCCGTCTGCATCGGCGACTTGTATTTTGGGATTTGTACTGTTCAAGAGCACAGTTCCACGTTGGTTAAGATCTACTCCTTGGCAATTTGTTTTGCACAGGAATTTGGTTGAGATAGATCTTCTGGAGGCTTAGTCGAGTCTCGCTTGTATCTGGTTTTGCTGAAATCTGTTTGGTTAGCCTTGGTGATGATGACGCATCTCAAGGATTTGTTTGGTATTATCGGAACCGGCATAAATCTTGGATTTGTTTGTATCTGTTCTGGAGTTTGCTCGATACTCCGGAAATCGGTCTCGTCTGAAGTGTGTTCCGGTCTTCAGAAGGAGTTTGTTCAGCATTTGTCTTTGTGAGAGCTGTCAGCTCTCTTGCCCATGATTTTTGGTTCTCTTGTTTTTGGATCGAGTTTTGTTTCGAGAACATCGGTATTTGTTTGTCCGTGGTTGTACGGACTTGTGGCGACGGTCGTTTCGTGAATTGGTTCGTGGATTGTCGCCAAGGTGGAGATTGTTGGAATTATTGTGTTGCTCCCATCCACATTGATTGAGGGAGTGGGAGAGAGTGTCATGGTTTAATGCCATCCATGACTTGCCAGCAGCCCATGACTTGTAATTGGGATTCTGACCTCATCCATGAGGTGTAGTTAACGGCCATTTGGCTATAAGAGATAGCCTTTGGGCTTTGTAATTGGTATCACCAGAGAGTGGTCTTGGTTCTCCAGTAACGGAGACTTGTGTCTCTGAGTGTTGAGACTTGTGAGGTTGCAATGTAAATCACTGAGAGAGAGTGTAGGGAGCTGAGAGAGTACCCTTGTAAAGCTTTCCAAATAGTGTGATTGTTCGATTCCTCCGTGGACGTACCCGATTTTGGGGAACCACGTAAAATACTCTGTGTTTGTGTGCGTGTTTCTTTGTTTGTGTGTTTGGCTTGATCCGTGGGCACAACAGTAAGTAGTTTAGAGACTACATAAAAGGATTTTGAAAGTTCACAGAGGAAATAAGAAAAAATGGGGGTTACAGCTTAAGGGATGTTTTGAAAAAATACTCTTTTTCATGGCATTGCAACTTGGTGAGGGAATTTGTTTGTCTTTGTTATTTTGAAAACCTAGTTTGAACATTTTGGACTGTTGGATTGATTATCTTAGGGCCGCTATAGTGTGATTGGAGCTCAGCCATCTATGGAAATTGTGGCAAAAGAAAATATGGTGACAGTTATGGACCACAGGGAAGATCGGAGAACGGAGGAGTTTGTAGAGGATCCGGTGGTTGTTCCTCGGAGGATTATGGGAAAGTGGAAGCCCCAGCGTCTTGATGAGCTCCCTGAAGCATTTTGTGGCAAGGCATTTTGAGTCGTCATTGATCCTTTTTGACGAAAAACTTGAATTGTTGAACTTCCATGTCGCAGTGATGTTCTTTATTAAGAGAAATATTATTGTTTTCTTTTGATTTGTAGTTCGTTGTAGAAATTGTCGTTCTCTATCCACCAATCTTTTTCCTTCTTGATCAGGTGGATGGGTCGGTTATTTTTCGTTTGACACAGTGCGTTATGTAGAGAAGAAGAAGCTGCCATTCTTAGGTGCCCCTGAGGATGAACGAAACCTTCCTGATGTTCATTTAGGCCTTTATGATGATGTGGTTGTGTTTGATCATATGGAAAAGGTTCACTCTTTGCTCAGAAAAGAAGTTATTATTATATTTTTAGTTTTGGGTGCATTTTTGTGTATGTTTAATTGTTTATATGTATGTGTGATTTTACTGGATATGTTTAAAAATACAGTTTGTAATGGATTCTTTTGTTGCTAAGCATGTTTAATGCTTTAACTGTTTTAAAGACGTGGAATGTAAAGCGCATATAATGAATCGTGGTTTTTCCTTCTGATCCGTTTATATGATTTATGAGAAATTGGCTAGTCGTAACTTCAAATGTGGATGTAATTTCAGATTTGGTGGTTTTCTATTAAGAGGATTGAACTTTGGTTTACTTGCATTTTGTTTTAACTCAGAAAGCGATCTTCATACCCTGGGAGCGATCTTCATACACTGGGTGCGATTAGATCAATTTTCTTCTGTTGAGGAGGCGTTTAATGATGGGATGAACTGGTTGAACTCCTTGGTCACTAGAGTGCATGATATAGTTCCGTGAGTAGTCGGACTTTTATGCTTGGTCATACCATTCTATATGTTTATTTTGTACTTAATGTCGAATTGTCATTTACTTCAGTCTTTTTATTGAATTGTCAATTTCAGCCCGAGGCTAGGTGCAAGTTCAATTAGAATATGTACAAACCTTTCTGGCCCATCCTCGAAGAAATCAACTATGACGAGTGAAGCATACAAGGAGGCAGTGTTGCAAGGTAAAGATCATATATCGGCTGGTGTTATTTTCCAGATTGTATTATGTCAGCGATTTGAACAGCGGACTTCTGCAGACCCTTTTGAGGTCTACAGGGCATTGAGAATTGTTAATCCGAGTCCATATATGACTTATTTGCAGGTCTGTCTCTTCTTCACTGAAACTTGTTTGGTAAGTTTATTTCATTGGTGAAGTATGACTATTCTTTAAACAATTCTGATTTTCAGGCTAGAGGGTATATTTTTGTTACTTCAAGTCAAGAAATTCTTACTCGTGTGAAGAAGGTAAATTAGTAGAACAATCGAAGGCTTGGTGAGCAATCAATTTTCTTTTGGTTTATGTACTTGAACAAGGCAACATTAGTAACCCCTTTTTTGTTGTATAGACGAGTTCTGATTTCTGCCTGCTTTTTGGCCTAAAATGATTCTGTGTTTTTTTATATAATAAAAATCTTCTTTACAACAGTTAAGTGAAGTAACTATTAACAACACCAAACATTCATATCGCACTCTGGTCACTAATCAACCCCTTGCTGGGACTTTTAGAAGAGGGTAGATTCCCAAAGAAAATTGTATGTTGGAAAAACAACTTCTTCATGATGAAAAGAAATGAGCCGAGCACATTATGCTGGTTAACTTGGGAGGAAATGATGTTGGAAAAGTTTGTACTCTTGTTGGCTAAGTAGAGTTGGTATAATTTGGATTTACCAAAACTTGGTCAAAATTAAATTCATATGCAGAATTTGACCTAAAGTTCTGTGGAAACCAAATCATAGGTGGATGAACTTACTTGCCTACTAGGTATTTAGGGTTTCCTAGTGTGAATATCCTTGACACAGCTCCTGACATTTGATTTCTTTAAATGTCTTTCTCCTAGATTAGAGCCTCTATAAACGCTTTTTGAAGATGGATAGTTGAATATCATGGCACTTCAACCCCATGTCTTCTTGTGGTTTGAGAATGCTTCTTTAGTTGAGAACTTGAAATGTGGTTTCATTTTTTGGTTTTGGTGGTGTAACAATTTTGTTCATCAATAAATTGCACTCACATGCACGTGCCTCTATGTGCACTCTCCTTTGGAAACCTGCAAAAATTGTGCATCAACAACTTTCAAAATATGCCTATGAGTGAAACTGTAGTTGAATTAAATGCTTTAGGTGACATTGCATCAACAGATACATGTGTGCATGTGTTTTTGGTGATCATCTGTAAGTACTTTAGATTACACGCTTTGTTATCTGTATTTGTTTTGTACCACTGCTCGAAGCTTCTATTTTGTTGCCTTTATCATATGACTGATGAATGACATAATCTGCAGGTCTCTAACCCTGGTTCTGTGAATGTTGAGAAGCTCATGAACATTGAACGTTATTCCCATGACATGTACATCAGCTCCACGGTAACTGTTTCATGCTTTGTTAACAATGAGGGTAAAGGAGATCCTGTAAATCTTAATCATGTTCCTCATATCACGTAAAACTCTTGATAATTGACACCAAACAAATTTTATTTTTTTTCCCTCAAAGAGGGATGGAAGTTAAGGGAATTCAAAGACATTCGGTGTGACAGTGATACCATACAAAACAGTAAATGTTTAGAGAAATGGATTAGCTTGTGCCTTCTTGTACTCTTCAAAATTGAATGCATTTTGTTACAATCTATACTTTACTTTGCAGATCCCTGGTGAGTTGCCCGATCATTTAACTAGCTAGGATGCTCTGCGTGTTGCACTGCCTTTTGGAACAGTTAGTGGGGCTCCAAAGGTTTGAAATGTCACTTCTCCCCATTTTGCTTATAATAATGCATGTATTTGAAATATGTGGATCATTGGTGGAACTCTGTGGTCACTCTGGTAGTTAGACCAGTTAGTTAAAAATTTCTCAACCACTCTGTAGAAGCTGAAAATTACTGAAGCCTTACTTTATATGAACCGGTCAGTTCGGCATGATGAGTGACGTTGATCTCTGCGGATCTTCCTCATTTCCCTGAGGGGGTAGGTCTTTGTCAAGTCAATCCTAAGATTGAGCTAGTCCAGTTTGAAAATCCATCCCTGACTGCCGAATTAACTTGCTATCTTCCAGCCTTGCGGCCATCCCCTTTCCTCACATCCCACCTATTCAGAGCATCTTCTTTTGTTTGTATGGTTTTAGGGCTTCTTCAGCATTGTTTGGCACTTCAGGACACATACGTGAATGCTGATGTCGCAGTTTCCGGGGTTCCATCCTCAAGAAACTCCTGTTGGATAAACTTATTACTTTTCTGATCTGCATTTGCTGTCAGAGGTTTTAGATGGTTTGTGGAGTATTAGTAATTCTTGACGAGGGTATTCAAGCGTCATGCCAGTCATTGACTCGGTTGCGGTGATTTTATTTAGGGGTTTGCAGTTGCAACCCTTTGAGGTCAGTGATTTTTTTTTTTAGAGAGTTTCTGGACTCTGTTCTACAATCACCCATAGTTTTTAAAAACCTACTATACAGGATAGGTATCCCACCATGTATCCTTTTTGTATAGAAATCCTACTCTACGATTGCGTCTCCTATAATTTATACGCGTATCCTAATTCAGTATGTATCCTACGATTACTTTTCGGAAAAAAGTCGGACCTTTTTTAAGAATTGGAACTCCTAAATGTATTAATTTAAGCCGTTTGATGAGCAGGGAGAGTGCGAGGAAAAAGCTAAAGCTCTTGCCCAGGCCATGGATCCTGCAGAGTCTTTATTCGTGGCCAACACTGATGCTGATGAGGAGCAGAGAGAGTGCGAGGAAAAAGTTAAAGCTCTTGCCTTAGCCTTTGATCTTGCTGAATCTTCATTTGCTGAGGAATGAAGAAATCTTCTGCAACTGTGGCTGTAAATAAAATAGAGTTGTCTGCTATTTGCACCGAGCTGTTTGCAAGCAGGATCTATCTCGGCTCGTTATGGGCTTGTGTAAGCTCATTTTGTGCTTGGTTCGTTTAGTAATCATGGTGAGGTCAAAGTGTACTTTTGCTCGGCTTGAGTAGGCTTTTGAACAGTCACTTATTAGTTAATTTAATTAATACTAGGATTCAAATCCTTTCCTTTTTGGCTTGATGTTGTAAAGGTAGGGGATGGTTGTAAAGTGAGGTTTTGGCTTGATGTATGGGTGGGGGATGCTCCTCTTAGTACGTTATTCCCAAGGATCTTTAATGTATGCTCTCAAAAACTAGTGGTAGTGGCAGATGCTTGTCATAGCAATGGGCCTAATCAAGCTCTTCATTTGGATCTTAGAAGAAATATTTTACCCTGGGAACTTGAGGAATGGAATAATCTTTTGAACATGGTGAATTCGGTGGCATTGCAACCACACAAATCTGATTGTTTGTGTTAGGAGGCAGATTATTCGAAAGTTTATTTGGTTAGCTCTCTTTATAAATGTAGAGAAGCAGAGCTGGGGGCGTCCTAGAAGGGAATTAAAGTTGATGTGGAAAAATCATGCTCCTCCTAAAGTTCAATTTTTGGGTTGGTTGGCAGTTCTAGAGAGGGTTAAAACGTCAGAGTTGCTGTTCTCTTTAGGTGTGCTAACTAATCTGAATGACTGTTTATGTAAGTTTTGTGGTGATGCTCTGGAGACTGCTAACCATTTGTTCTTACATTGTAAATTTGTGTGGTCTGTGTGGTGTATGGCTGTGAAGTGGTGGGGCATTAAATGGGTGGTTCCACCGTCTATCAAGAGCTTATTCATTTGGTGGCAAAGCTGGAGATTCAAGAAGGCGAAAAAAGTGTTATGGGAGCTTGTCAGTTTTGCAATTATCTGGAGCATATGGAAGTTCAAGAATGATCTTATTTTTCAAGGAGTAGTCCCGAGATGGGGGGATATGGGGGATATTATCAAGTTCAAAGTGGCGAATTGGTTCAAAGTTTACCAAGGTTCAAGGGTCTTCTCTACCAACGATATTCTTCTGAGATTTCCGGCCTTAATTCAATCTAATCTCTGAGATAGGTGTTCTGTGTTTTCTTGAAGTTGAATTCTTTTCAACTTTTTTTTTTTTTTTTTTTTGTCGTTCTGGGTTTGCGATGGGTTTGCCGTTGGTGGTCCTTGTTTGGGTTCACTATCCATCCCTATGCAACCTTGAATTGTAATATTTGCTTCCTCTCCTTCATCTATATTATTCTTCTTTGCTGATCCAAAAAAAAAAAAAAAAATCCTTTCCTTCTTTAAATGGAATAGAGATCTTCATTTCATCTTATGTGGGTGTGAAGCACTTATAAGGTCACATAAGTTTTTTCTTTTTTTTTTTTTTTTTTTTTGACGCAATGAGAACGTTAGTTGTTCGTATGCTAGATTATCATAAGGGCTAACATCATCTCTAACCACACCTTACTATAGCTACACGACCATTGGGCCAAATCCCAAGGCCATTATCCTCCCTCGGTCTCATAATGTTAGACGCTTTCGGAATTGCGTGCCATTATTAAATTGCCAATATCTTTTAATTTATAATGTTTCCTATGTGATTTTTAAAACTTTGTTTGATAGAATTAATTAAAATGTATCAAACAAGATTCATATTGCTTACAAAGACATATTTTTCATATGGTTGGAATAGTGAAAGTGTCCAATTTTTTGATATACTAAGGGGCTATCTAGCTAAATTAGCATGTTTTGCATTTTTTTTTTTGTCTTCTCTGAACTTTTATTATGTTTTAGTAAAAAATGAATTTCTTTTCGGTTCGCCTCAACGATCTAAATGTAAAAGTATAATTTTTTTCATAAAACGATAAAAAGGTTTACTAAAGACAAAAAAAAGAAAATAGTTGCTAAAATAAAAAAATAAAAAACAAAAAAAAAACATGTTTTTTCTCTATTTGTGTCTGTTCGGAATATTTTCAAATTTTCTCTTTATTTTTTTACTTTTCCAGTTTCTATTGACACTACAAATGCAAGAATAATTTTTTGAGCAAATGGTTGAAATTTTTAACTAAAATTTTTTTAAAAAAAAACACGCTAAAATAACAAGAGCAGGATAACAAGTCCATTTCATTTTATATATAATATTTCATCACAAATTTTATTTGCTGCTGATTAACCTTATTACCTTAACATAGTTGTAAATTAGTTTGAAGACTTCTATTTAGGTAGGGCAAAAACGCCTATACATAGACTCTCTCTCTCTCTCTCTCTCTCTCTCTCCTTCCAGTTTCCATGAGTTTGAAGAATACCCCTGTTAACACCACTCACCTCAACCCGACGTCTCCTAGTATACCCAATTGGATGAACACATCCACTCCCAGCTATATTACAAATACAAAATATATAAACATGTGAAAAGTCTAGGGCCCGTTCCTCTAAGTAAAATAGTAAGTACTTAAAAAATAAGATAACCCATTCAAACAAAAAAATAATGTACTGGCGAAATAATTTTTTGATTTTTTTTTGCACCGTTCAAAAGATCTCAATGAGATCTATCAAACAAGATCTATATTGCTCCAAAAATTATTTACGTAAACACGTTATTTTTTAGTTTGAAAATGCGAAATATGTACTTAAAAAATAAGATACCTTAGCAGGAACGGGATGTTGAACAACATCCAATTAAACATAATAACTTTATTTAGAAATTATATGTGAACAAATCCAAATTGTTCGAATTCGTAATTATGAACAAGATCTACATGTACGGAATCATAGAAATGAACAAATACGAATGGTTCAGATTTATAATTTCATACAAATGTTCATTGTTTGGTACTGTAAATCCGAACGAAACAATAGGTACAATAAAACATGAAAAACCAGTTTTCAAAGCCAAATCAAACTCGAAATTGCTTCTCTTTACTTAAAGGGTGTTGCTAACGGGTGCACTATTGCACCCGTTAAGAGTATGAAAAAATACCAGTGGGGCCCACAATTGCATCTTCTACAAGGTGTGATTCATAAATCTCAAGAGAAACTATAAATCAAACAAGATAAAGAGCTCAACAGTGAACACAATTGCAACATAGAAAGGAACAAAAAAAGACATTACAGGGCTAAAAAAGGGCGGCTTTCTGAGTATATTCTTTGTCAATTAAAAAAAAAATAGAGCCAGAATACATCTTGAACCACATTCAGTCATGCATTCAGTCATGTAGTAATTCAATTATTCCCTATGATACTCAGTGTGTTTATAAATCCAAAGACTTTACCACAATGCTTCAGGGAGCTCATCAAAACGTTGTGGCTTTCACTTTTCCATAATCCTCCGAGGAATAATATGTAAGTTAGAACCAAACTGTGCACCAAAAAATGTCAAATATACAATGGCTACTTTATCATATACATGGCAAAGGACTCAAGAATACACGATCCGTGTCACGACTAACAACATCAAATTTTCCCTTTTTTCCCCTTTCCACCTTTCTAATATGGACTTTTCATAACTTGTCAATCTCATAAAACTCTATGTTCTTGTACTTTTGTGATGTTATTTCTGCTTGAACTTTTTTTGTTGTGTCAGTAGTACAACCAACAAGAATGAGGACCGATGTCCCTGCGAATCCCCGAAATGCAGTCAGGTGTGTAGTTTGTTCAATCAACGCAAGACCAGCAGCTAGAATTGCCAAAAATGCAGATCCCAGAACTGATATGCGACTAAGAACTTGGAAACTTAACCGCAAAAGGTCATAAATCCGTCCAAATAATTTTAAGGCCTAGCAAAGAGGACATTTCTATATTGGAGCTTCGAATGTGCTATATGCTATTCTTAATCAACAAGTAAGTCGATCAGAAAAGCCTTAAAGTTGCTTCTTCATGCATAGCTGTTCCCTTACATATTACTACTTAATACAATATCTATGTTACATCGGCTCAGTTGCAAATGTTTGGTGCACGTATGTGTCTAGCGTCATATACATTTAGTTTCCCTCACAAGGCTATGCGACACGACAAAATGTTCATATTCTTCACACATGTAAATTTCCTAGGGTAATTGGTGTTAATAAGGTGCCTTTGGGCAATTCTTGCATAAGACAGGAGCTTTATAGATCATGTCTAAATAGCTCTTTATTGCCTCATGTAAACCTCCAGAAGTATTATTAAACCAAATTTCATTTAAATGAAGCTTTATATAAAATAAAAATAAAAAAAAATAAAAAAACAAGAATACTGACATCGCATAGAATTTTAGCTTGAAAATTGTACTATACTCTTAATACAAATACCCAAATCTCTACAAGGTAGGTGTTAATGCCAAAATCATATACTCTAGTTGGTTTCACAATTTTGGTCATAGCAAATCTCAATCTCAAGGTAGGTGTTTGCTTATTTTTTAATCTATTTTTGTAATAGAAACTATATGAACATCGCACCCACCTTACTAAACCACAGTGAGGGCTCAGATAAGATTGTTTCTAACTCTTTGAAATGTTAGGCAAATAGAGGGATTTTTACAAAGTGAACAATTGTTAGGTAAACAACGGCATTGGTTATTCATGTCCAGGTATAAGGTACAAAAATCAATTTCATACGATCTAAAAGAAAGCTGAGATTAATTTTCTAAGAACAAATATATTTTTGAAATATAATCCTCTATTTTACAAGTCTTTTACATAAGAAATGTAGATATGGAGTACTTATTGATGTAAAAAAAGACAACAGGTCTAATGGTATCTCTAATAAATTTGAATAGCAGATAGTCATGATTCGAAAGCCCTAAGTTTCGTTCTCTCATCCACAAGTATCGAAACATCACATAAAGTTTTATGTACAAGGCATCTTGCGCTTGTGCTTCCTACAGTGTAGGGTGATTTCACCCATCCTAGGGCATTCTCATAGAGAGCAAGCTTAAACCCACTTGAAACCACCTCACAAAAGGGCGTATTGTGCAAGAACTGGAATAATTTTTTTTGATAAATTAACCAAACACCAGAGAAAATTGAACCTGTTTTCAGAAGAAGGAATCTATTGTACAATATGCAAGTTAGAACCAAGCTGTGCACCAAAAATTGTCAAACACAATGGCTACTTTATTATATACATGGCAAAGGATGAAAGGACTCAAGAATACACGATCCTTATTAGATAGAGTGTCCAATACTGTTACTTTATGCATTTAGAAGAGTCCGTGTTAGATATGAGTGTATAGTCTGGAAGCAATATAATGATGAAGACGCTGTAAACAAGACTTTACATCTTATACATTAACATCCTTCAACTAGTATGAAGTTATGGAAATATTTCACTTCCCAAAATAACGTTAATTTTTTTGGGCTATTGGCAGGCCCATTCTTCTCACAAATGGAAGATCAATTACTCGATGCAATATGCAAGTGTCTAGTCTCCTCCTTAAGCAAGGAAGGCACCATCATCGTTCGCGAGGGCGACCCTGTAACCGAAATACTTTTCATTATCAAGAGAAGACTTGAGAGTTCTACAACAAATGGAGGCAGAACTGGATTCTTCAGTTCTATTATGCCAAGGCCGGGAGATTTTTGTAGGGAGGAACTACTCGCTTGGGCATTGCTTCCAAAATCCACCACAAACTTACCTTCTTCAACTAGAACCGTCTGCGCGTTGGTTGAAGTTGAAGCATTTGTTATGAGAGCTGAGGATTTGAAATTGGGACTGTTGTTTCAACTGCTTCAACTGGAAAAAAAAATTCCCAAATACCCAAAGAACCAAATAAAAGTAAATCAGTGCAAACATAAGATACATCGAAGTAAAAGTGGATTAAGAAGGTAGGTTGAATATTTACTTGGGCCACTTGCTACTGCTGATAAGAGAGAGATTTGCTATTGTTGATGTTGTTGGGTTGAAATCCTTGATTTGAGGTTTTCGTAACGGGTCTAGGGATTCTAAGAGGATAAAATAGTCTTTCCTTCTTGTAATACCTACCAAAATCCTTCGTTAGAAGCAATCATTCTCATCCTAGCGACTTTACAGGCAGCGACATAGGGCAGATTCCATGATGCGTCGGTCCGATTTAAAGGTGGCTTACAGTGGTGATGTACCCAAGGAAGGACAGTGTCGGCCAAGCTGTCGGTGACAAACCCAGAGGACGAGCCCCACTGTTTCTCACTCTATTCTGGACCACCTGGTGATTCACCTCAGGCTTCCCCCTAATCGCGGAGCCCTGCTGTTGTTGTTTAATCATCTGCTGCTACTGAAACTGAAAATAAAATAATACCCAAAAGAACCAAATAAAAGTAAAATTAGTGGAAACACAAGATATATCGAAGTAAAAATAGATTAAAAAGCTAGTTTGAATATTTACTTGGGCCACTTGCAACTGCTGATACGAGAGGGATTTGTTGATGATGTTGGGTTGAAATCCTTGATTTGAGGTTTTCGTAACTGGGCTGGGGATTCTAGATGGGTAAAATAGTCCCTTCCTTCTGGTAATACCCACCAAATCCTTCATTAGCAGTCATTCTCATCCTGGTGATTTCACCGGCAGCGGTAGCGGCGTAGAGAAGATTCCAAGATGCGTTGTTCCAATTTAACGGTGGCTTGCGGGGTGATGTACCTAAGGAAGGACAGTTGGGGCTTCCTCTGCTCGAGACTTCTTTGCAGCCATTGTAACCACCCATGAAATTGGTCAGAGTCGATTGAGGTGAACAAGGCATAGCCCAAGTGTGCGAAATCAAAACAGAAAAACACGAATTAGGAAAACGGGATAATAGAAGAAATGAACAAAATACACAAAAATCATTGTGGTGGTGGGGGCGGTGTGTGGGTGGGTAGGTCCGTGTGTGTGTGTGAAAAAGAGAAATAAACCCCAAGTTAGCATATAACGGAAGAAAAAAATAACTTTTGCTACCAAAATCCGTCATCAATTTGATGGATTTGGACGACAGGGGGTAAATTGACTACCAGAGCAATAGTTTGGTAGTGTAATTGAAGTTTATTGAAGTGCAGGAGTCTATGAGACATTGAGGTCAAAGTTTGGGGGTTTTTTTGAAATTTTTCCTAACTTATATTATGTTACTTTGTAATCTATCCCCATATCATAGTTTCATGTTCTTTCCACTTAATGTAGTTTTATATATCCATCTTCAAATACATCATCTTCTCGTTGCAGATGCCCGTTTCCGACAGGAATTGCGACGGTGAATTGTGAACTGATAAAATCTTGCAGCATTCTAGTTGGATATGTCTCCTACCTCCCTATTTTGTTCTAATTTCCCAAATTCTCTTGGAGTCCAAAGAAGTAAAAAGTTATCACAATCTTCAAAATGCGCAAAAAAATCATCTTTTATTTTTCTTTCCCTCTTTCCCACTCTCTGTCTCCTATATAACACCTTCTTCTTTTTTTGCAAAGTTTCTTAAATTAGAATCTCAGTTGCAATAGTAGGCAGAAGTTAGCTATCACGCGGATTTTAAAACCCTCAATGACAGTAACAATTTTTAAGTAAGAAGGCATTTCACTAAAAAACCACGTTCAGAACCAGCAAGAGTCAAAATGACAATCAAACAAAGTCACCAAAGATCAATAAAAGAGTGGCATCTACTGATGCATCTCCTAACCCCACAGATAAATCTAAGTACCACCATGTTTGAACTAGATCGATAAGTGTTTGAGATGAAATACCAGATCTTTAGGTTGCATCCTGGAGGGAAGCTGAACATTGGTAAGGGTAACAGCCATAGGAAACTCAATCAACGAAGTTGTCATCGTGCTTTGTCAATGCAGTGCCCTAGTTCCAGATGTTCTTTAGCATCATTTTCTTCACTGCATGAACTTAGAACATGCTCTGAACCATTATTTGACAGCATGACTTGATAAATACTCGGCACACAAAGAAAGAAGCCTGCAATAGATGAGAATAATGAGAATACGTAAGAAAAACAATAAAATTATAATAGAAATAGAAGACGGGTGAAATCATCAATTGTTAAAAGAAGTTCATAAAAACTCTTTTATAATGAGGTGGAGATGGAGGAAATGGTACGTTCAGCTAAGGAGAGCTGATCATCGTAGGTGGTGTGGTGGATTTGCAAGAGAGGAAAACCAAAAGAGAGTGAAAAAAGAACAAGGAAAGAGGCAGAGATGAGAGGGAGAGGTGGTACACAAGATGCGGATAGTGACATGAGACATAAAAGAATGTGGGAAAGTGGTTCGTTGATGGTGACAAAAGAAGCTTCAAAGGAAGAGAGAGAGAGAGAGAGAGAGAGAGAGAACATGAACTGAGGCAAATCTTTACAGACTCGGTTATAGCCGTACATGTGTTGGGTGCGGGTATGCATAAATTGTCAGAGTCATTTCATCTAGAGCCGGGCAAGTGGTAAAAGCAAATTATCAATACGCAGGTAACTTTGGCTAGACACAAGTGTAAAAGATTTTAAGTTTTAACTATAAGTTCATAAAAAGGCAAAAAAGAAGTGATGTCTTTCACATTGTTTTACATGTTTCATTACTTTTCCACAGGTACATTATAGATTTATAATTATTAGTATTGATCTGAGTTAAGGGTAAAGATTACCTTCTCAGCTAACATACGGTCACCCACATCCAGAGTCGGATACATCGAAGCCGTTGGAATTGACCTTGGCTCCACCAACGACGACCAGAAAAGTATAGTAACAGTCAACGGTGTCAAAACAGCCTTAGCATCCTCCGTCCCAAAATTCAACAACCTCGTAAGCCAATTACTCCTCCCAGTCAACCCCTCCGAAATCTCCTTCGTCTCTTCCCCTTCAGTCCTCCTCCTACCCTTATCCACTGCATGACATCAAACAAAGTTATAATGCTAGTAGAAGACAGGTGAAATCATTAATTGTTAAACGGAGATTAAATACTCTTTTAATACGTACTAACATACAAGGGCACTAGAGCTAGAAGGACAACGTAACTAAGTGTATTGTAGCACTAAAGCCGTAATGACAACGTAACTTCATCGCTACAATAAGGGCTTTTTCGGCCTATGTTGGAGAGAGACATTAGACTTTTGTAATGGAATTTTCTCCCTTTTCAATTAAATATTTCATTCTAAAAAAACAAGCACACTCTAAGCCAACATAGAACATATAAACAATTAGATCTACTCGTTTTGAAGCAACAACTAAAAGACAAGAATTGAGGTAACTTGAAGTTAATTGGTAGTTCCCAAATAATTACAATTGCTTTATATCTCGTTCTTTTTCTAACTAAATCATTCTAGATTTATTTTTCTTAACATAGATCTTTGCTTTATCTTAGATTTTTTTAAAGAAGGTTGAAATTCCAAAAAAACAAAACTAACACTTTAGTAACATAATGAATAATAGCAAAGTAATACATTACTATTGACGACGCATGCCATCATCAATTGCTGAAAAGATACATAAAGTCTCTACTAAGCGATTTAAATAAGTACGAGTTAATTGATGTAATTCACATTTAATGCTTAGCAAAACCCTACTAAACTTGACATTGTAAGGAAAACATGTGTAAGGTTTTGTGAAACCAAAACCAAATTAAGCCTTGTAAGAGTAGGTAAACCAAAGAAAAATAAAGCTTCCTTCAATTCATTAGGGATTGGCTATATACATACTTTCTTTCTCCTATTTTGCTCGATCAACTCTTGTTGAAGAAAAATATTAAATTCTTTTCTAGCTACATGATCTCGTGCCAACTTAGGTCTCAAATTATGGATTCAAACCAATGACAAGGTAAAATGGTGTACAACAATTTCTAGTCATGAAAGAAACAATTGTCTTGAGTAATTCGTTTGGAACGACTACCAAATACTTTCCATCGCAAGATATAAATTACAAACACATGTACATAGTCAGTTCAAAGTCACTAACAACATCTTCAATTTTGATTGATGATTATTATCGACAGTCCAAAGCAGACAATAATAGTCGATCACCTCTAACATAATGGGTATTAGTACCATAATTATCATTGAACCAGTGGAGGGAAAAAATGTTGAATAGGCAAACTACGACCTTGTTTTCTCCATAAATCTTTCACTGATATGCAGAACAAGTATCATTGAGTTATTCCATCATCGGTAACTTAGACACCTCAATCATTCATTATCATTTGTCAACTACTTCTAATATAATGGAATAACCATATGTATCATTTTTCTAGTATAGTTGAATTTTGACCAGCACATTGATCTCCTATGGTTGCATCCATGCTAGTGGTTGAGAGAAAACATTGCATGGCCAATATGCAACCATCTTCTTATCCAAAAAATCCCAACGTAGTTGCATCTGGGGAGATGAGCATCATCATCAAGACATTCAAATATCACCAATAGCAGCCACCATCGTATCTTGAAACTTTTATCAAAAAATATCTTGAATAAATTACTTCTGCAATAACCTACTAGTGTTCATGTGCCATGACACCTCAGCATTATATGTAATAATCCTTAGCCCAAAATATCTCAAGCCCATCTCTTAGATAACACTGTGAATCTCGTATGTTGATATAGTTTGTATCATTTACATTTTCGCTCCAAATAACCATTAATGGATTCCTACTTGATATATCTCTTCAATATCACCAATATAATATACAAAATCTTTAATATTCTCACAGGAACTTTGGGTTCAAATCATATCCGTGCGTGAGATCATCAAGGTTTTTTTTTTTTTTTTTTTTTTTTTTGGGCGGGGGGGGGGGGGGGGGGGGGTTAAATTCATCAAGGCTATTTACTCCTATTCGGTGCAAAACAAGTTGGCTTTCTTACATCGGACAAGGATCAAAAGCATAATCTATGCGATCATATAAAAGCTATTAAGAGTGCCCATGGAGTCATCTAGCATCGAGTTTATTCCTCATCAAGGACGTAAGAGAAACGCGAGTATTTTTGCGTGCTCCCAAAAAGTCTAAGTTGGAATGTTCTTTGCTTAATATGGTTTATTTGGAACGAGCTAAATGCACTCTAGCTTTTGGTTTGATTTTCTCTCTATAACAAGATTATAAAAGAACTTATTTACAACTTTGACTTTGCTATATCCACATCATATAATTTAGGTTTTTCCATGTCGCCATATTTGCATCAAATCGTAATTCTATCATGTAACTATCTCAATCTGTGAAACAAGGACACTTCTATGGAGTTCACATTAGGTGTCAGAAACTTTTCGGGCACCAGTACTCTACTCACTCGTGTTGCACACTCAAATGAAACGTGTTCTAGTTTTTATCAAAATTTATTTGTGTTTAGACGATTTAGAATTCGTTTGGGCCACTATATGATACTATGGAGACTCATGGGACACATCGAAGGTGCCAGGTGAAGTGGTAGGCCCAATGGAAGTTAAGTAACTTTCGTTGATGATTTGATTGATGACAAAGATTAATGTGAATTATGAAACGGATTATGTTGGAACAATAGTTAATGTTGAAACGACAAGTGCAAACAATGTAGAGTCTAATTTTTTGTTTACCATTCTATAATAGGATATACGATTATGTTTTAGAGATGTGAACAACATGTTATGTCCTCTAATTTTCGGAAGCTTGCGTTTTAGAGTGTCACTGCCATGTCACACATCCATGCCGATGTTATGTGCAGTAGAGACTTCTATGTTGGTCTGGACATTTTTTAGCATATTTGTAACTATGAGTATCAAATTAACTAAAAACTTTTGAGTTGTGTCAATGTATGTTAACATCTGAAAAAAATATTAAGAATGGAAGGTCTAATGTCTCATGTCTATAGGAGATTGCACAAATACCTAATATACCATAGGCATTTGTTTTTCTAAGTGTTGCTACACTTGATACATCTTTTTCTTTATTTCCCTTCACTCCGACCCTTGACTTGTCCATTCTTCATCTTCTCTTAGCATAGATATTATTGCAAAGAGTTGTAGCTTCAAGTCCACCTTTCACCTTGTTTTGTTCATTGCATAGAGAGAGGAACATCCACTAGGGCATATGTTCTTTCTAAATATACAATATACCCGGGTCATTTATTTTTCAACTGATGTGTAGTTCACGGTTTGACCTCAATTAAAGCGTCTTAAAATTTATATTTTGGACCCTGTGTTTTAAATGGCTCACGGCGCACCAAGTCGGAATGGTCCCCTGGAGCCTTAGTGCGAGGCGAGGCTCGAGCCATATCAAAGCAAGGCGCAAGTTATTGTAACAAGTATTCGCTCCGTCTCAAAATGGATGTCCAAAACTACTATTCAAACTACTCAAAAGATCATCTATATATTGCAATCTATAAATAAATAAAAAATCAATTTTAAAGTCTTTGTCAAATAAAACTAAGTAAAATCTATCGAACAAGATTCATATTGCGTATAAAATTCATTATAGCTTAAGAAATATAAATGATTTTTTCAGAGGTGTGAATAGTGTTTTGGAACATCCATTTTGGGACGGATGTAGTAGAATTCTAATATATACAAAAACTTTCAACACAAGCAAACACTTTTATGACTTTCACATGTCATAAAACATTACCATTTCAATGCGTAGACCATCAATACTAAGCAAAATATATCATCCATAAAAAGCTAACATAACAATTAGCTTTGGAGACAAGGAAATGAATAACGGTAATAAAATATCTAGACATGCATGCCCATTTATCATCCTCAACAACAATAACTTTGACTCCATCTTCATCATTCGATTTATATCCTTCCACATCTTCTTCGTCTCCCTGAGCTGGAAATAGAGCAGATCGACTTCAAGACTACAAGGGTTGGCTGCTACTATGACTATCGATAGAGCAAATCGGATTTTGGGGCTAACATTTAGTTCCTATTTGTATTGAAAGAAATTATCCAATGCATTTAGCCCACCTTTATGCGTCAAAGATCAATGGTTGAGATTGATTCGGGACTAATCTAAATAAAATGGCTACAAAATCCTTGAGGCGGGCGCCACAAGCGACTCGATGACCTGCGCCTCGCCACAACTCCCTGAGGCTAGAGGTGCACCTCGCCATGGCCCACGCCACTATTTGGACCCCGTTTTGTCCCAAAAGTAACCTATCATATCTGTTGGAATTTGTCCCACATCGGTTAATTATCACCTTGAAGACTAGTATATGAGCCTGGGCGGCCTCTCCTTTCACTGCCAATTAGTTTTAAGTTGGATGCTTTAGCATGGTATCGGAGCTAGACTTTCGGAGGCTTTTATGCTTTGTTTGTGCCATAGTTGCACTTCGTTTCATTATGATCCATATGTTCTGGATCCTTTGTTGACCTCTCCATGTGCGAGTCAGGAGTCGACGTGCGGGGGAGTGTTAGAATTTGTCCCAAATCGGTTAATTATCACCTCAAACACTAGTATATGAGCCTGGGCATCCTCTCCACTCATTACCAATTGGTTTTGAGTTGGATGCTTTAACAGTATCTATGTTGTATCCCAACCATTATTGAAAAAAGAACAAAACTGGGTGGGAAAACCTGATACTTGGGATATCCAATATGTATCCGCTGGGTTTTCATATCCCTACATTATTACGGAGGCATTTTTTGGAGTATCCAAATTTCATGCTAACGAAACGTTTGAATAAAAAAAAAACAAACAAAAGAGAAAGGAACAATAAGCCAACAATAAGCCTAAAATGTCCGTTGTTCTCATGATAGAACTACATGTCTAACCACAAAGGTGACATAGCAACATGGATTTTGGAGACCCAAAGCTGTAGCTCAAGCGGTCATGAGAGGGAGTTTAGGTGCCAATATCTGAGGTCTTAGTGTAAAGTTGAGGGAACTACGTTGGCCTGCCATAGTAATCTAACTCTACTAACATCCTATCATCTAGGGAACAGTTGGTTTTGGAAAACACATCATTGGAACTACACTCCAATGTCCAATTCCCAATAGAGGGCAATCTAACCCATCGCAAGGATTAGTTTCATACCTAAACTAGATATGATGATTTTTTTTATGCATTAATGAGAATGAGATACAACAACAGATTTAGTGCGATGAATATAGAAAATAATCCTATCAAAACCGTAGGGAGTATTAGGAGGGACACAGCGATACTAACAAAATATGTAGGAAATAAGAAATTACCAGAAACATTCAAGAGCCAGGGATTAGCGGATGTGAACAGATTTTTCGTCATTCTCGAGTTCCTGAAATTTGATTTTTATCCATGTAATTGCCATAAACATGGGGTTGGGAAAAATCAAATTGATAAATGAATACATATATATAGAGACAGAGGGATACTACCACAGAAGACAGTGATATAGAGTAAAAGAGATTTCCAATAAAAGACAAGCCAACACGGGTTGGAATTAAAGATCAAAAATACTGTTTTTCGTCTCTCTTACGATTCAGACTAACAAAATTGGGTTGGAAAATGAGATCTAGTGACCCATGAAAACTATGGTACAAAACAACTAGAAACTATAGTAGTCATGTAAACACATACACGTTCTCAATCTAAATTAATCAAATCAAACTATTTTAAGGACATCGATTACTAGGGTAGGGGACAAAAGGAGTTAAATCTAAGGTGAAACAAGACGCAAACCTTTGGTAATTCACTGAAGCAATAATCGAAAATTGAATGGTTTTTGTTTTCGGTTTCTTTGTCTTCTTCTTCGTTATTGTCGCCATTGTTATCTGAGGAAATCATGGTCAAAACCCTATTTACAGCCAATAGGCTTTTCTTTACATGTCTACGTTTATTTGCGGGTAAATATTGAGCTATATGGAGGTGTCAAACCACATCAAGGTCCAACAAGGATGTTGACCTGCCTATCCAGGGATTTAATAAATGAAAACATTTTTCATGAGAGAGGTTTAATTTTCTAATTAACTTAGGAAATAATTTAAAATGTGCGTTGTAAACATATTTTAGATACCCATTAATGATTTCTTGATTTCTTTCTTTTTCTAGTTAATGCATTATAAAATGAATGTTTCCCTTGTTTAAGAAAGAAATCAGGAAATCATTAATGTTTTCCCTGTTTAATTTTACACAAAAAAGGAAAATAGATAATGATAAAAATGTTTTTTACGGGAGACATTTAATTTTCTTCTTAATTTGAAAAGAATTTTAAAACATATCAAATTATAGGCAAAGATGTACGAAATGTATGCGATTTATGGAAAAATTACCACTTTTCTCTTTTTTGTCTTTTAGCTTCTCAAGATTTTAGTAGTATATGATAAGTTGCAAATTTATGCATTCCTTTTTATTGGTATAAATAAATTTAAGTATTATTTTCTATTTTTGATAAGTACCTCTTATGTGAAAATCTCTCTTTAGTAATCCTAATTTGAATGATAACGACTACACTAATTGCATTTAATCGGTTTAACTAAATCCTTGTTGGATTTTAAATAAAGGGATGAAGTTTATTAGGTAACTAAAACTATCAAGGCAAAAAAGGAAATGAAATATAGAAGCAAAGCAACCAAAATTAGGTAAGGAGAATGCTAAATTTTTTACCATTTTTTCTTGATTTGATTTTAATTATCAAAATCTTGAAATGATATATGAAAGAAAGAATAACTCTTATGTTTTCATTTCATAGATCAAGACATGCGAGCTATCAAGAACCAATCCATAAAATAACCATGGTGGCTCGTCACTTTTTTGACCATTTTGGACCAAAATGCCCTTTTTTGTGGATGTAGGGTTTATTGCATATAGGGATAGAGGAGACTTAGTTACGTAGGTTACTGTATTGCACTTATCAAAATTTTGATGTTTTTCCCGTTTGGGTCACCATGTGGCTATCTGTGTGTTTTGTCCAAATGTGCAGGAACATTTTTTAAAAAACACAATGTGAAGTCTCCCTCCCCTAGTTGACAAAAAAAAAAAGAGTCTCTCCCTCCCTCTCTCCCCCTTAAATTGCGCATCAACTAATCAAGAAAAAAAAAAGAGAGGAAAAATAGGGATTTACTTTCTTTTTTTATTAATTGATTGTATAAGGTCTTTCTTGCCTCGTGTAAACTTCTAGAAGTTAAACCAGTGTTTTAATGAGGTCTTATTTACCAAATAACAAAACAAGAATAATGACACCTAATCAAATTTTAGCTTGAAAAATATACTGTGAAACTTATACACTTAATACAAATATCCAACTCTCCACAAGGTAGGTGTTAATGCCAAAATCATATACTCCGTTGGTTTCACAATTTGGTCATAGCAAATCTCAATTGATTGGGACTTAAGGCTCAATTTTGTCATAGCAAATCTCAGTTCAAAAAAACATTTGTCTTGATGTTTGTTTTTTTTAAACTCTTTTTGTAATAAAAAATATATATGAACATCACACGTTACTTATCTAAACCAGAATGAGGGGTGGGATAAGATTAATTCTAACTCTTTGAAATGTAAGGTAAATTAAGAGATGTCTTACAAAGTGAACAATAAGGGCATTGGTTATACATGTCCGGGTAAATTTGAATAGCAGAACAACATATAGAGTCATGATTTGAAAGCCCGAAGTTTCTTCTCTCACCCATAAGTATCCAAACACCGGATGAGTTTTCTATACAAGCCATCTTGCACTTGTGCTTCATAAAGTGCAAGGTGATTTCACCCGTCCAAGGGCATTTCCCTATTGGTCCATAACCGTCCCCATATTTTCGAATGCCACGCATATCTCAGTAGTAATCTTCTACCTTTGTTAATTCCCCGAGAAAATGTCAGTAGGAAATTGAAATGTTTTAGCTAGGTGGCTTAAACGTTGCTTTGCCTCTCAGCTTTATTTCTTTGAAACCAAAATTTGCTTAGAGATCAAGAAAACTTCTTCCCAAAATCTTACATTAACCAAGAAACTTCTTCATCGTCCGTTATTTGACAAAAAGTTAAAAATGTGTCCGTTATTTGACAAAAAGTTAGAAAAGTGGGACCGAATTCTAGGTATTAAGAGCTTGTTCAAATTTGTTAGTCAGTGAGTCAAATGGGTACCACAATGGATATGCTAAAGTGTCGGTAAAATTCATGGAAAAATGTACAATACATAAAAGGCAAGTATTTTTGCGGTAAATAAGCCCGAGTTCGGATACGGTGTTGGAGAGAGAACAAGAACAAACAATATTCCTGTTAACACCACTCACCTCAACCCGACATCTCCTACTAGACCCAATTGGATGAACACATCCAATCCTAGCTGTATTACAAATACAAAATATAAACATGTGAAAAAGTCTAGGGCCCGTTCCTCTGAGTAAAATAGTAAGTACTTAAAAAATAAGATAACCTATTCAAACTAAAAAATAATGAAGGCGAAATAAATTTTTGACTTTTTTTTTTTGCACCATTCAAAAGATCTCAATGAGATCTATCAAAGAAGATCCATATTTCTCGAAAAATTATTTGCGTAAACACATAATTTTTAGTTTGAAAATGTGAAATATATACTTGAAAAATAAAATCCCTTACCGGAACGGGAAGTTAAACAAGATCCAATTAAACATAGGGTAGTGTTAATGCCAAAACTATTTTTGATTGTGCCAAAACTCCAATACATAAAGAGCTTGTACTTTACACATGAGTACAAGCATTTCATGCATTTGAGTAATGGCACAATCAAAAATAGTTTTGGCAGTGAACAAATCTAAATTGTTCGAATTCGTAATTATAAACAACATCTACATGTACGGAATCATAGAAATGAACAAATACGAATTGTTCAGATTTATAATTTCATACAAATGTTCATTCTTTGGTACTGTAAATCCGCATCAAACAATACGTACAATAAAACATGAAAAACCAGTTTTCAAAGCCAAATCAAACTTGAAATTGCTTCTCTTTACTTAAAGGGTGTTGCTAACGGGTGCACTATTGCACCCGTTAAGAGTACGAAAAAATACACTTGTTGGGTTCCACTTGTAGGGCCCACAAGTGCATCTTCTACAAGGTGTGATTCATAAATAATGATACAGTCACAAACAATGAACCACAAACAGCCAAAACCTTGCACTGTTCACGCGGGCCCCACGCGGGGGGCCCACCCACTTGACCCAGAAAAAAAAAAAAAAAAAAAACCGAAAATTTTCAAAATCCCCATATCTGCGTTTCTTCTCAATTTCGCGGGCAGAGAAACCAGAGAGCGCGAGAGAGAGAAAGAAGAGAGGATCGCGACCCAGCTCCGACCTCACTCCTCCGACTATCGACTGCCCTTCACCGGCGACTCACCTCCGGCCTCACTCCACCACCACGACGCCGCAGTCGAACAAATCGTATCAAAGAAACCCAACCCGTCCACCACCACCAGTTGATGTCCACTCGAAGGTCTCTCTCTCTCTCTCTCTCTCTCTCTCTCTCTCTCTCTCTCTCTCTCTCTCTCTCTCAGAGTCTCAGTTTGTGGAGATTAGATTTGTTGATCTTGATTAAGAATTCGAAAACCCTAATTTGTTGATTCAGAAGTTGAAAACCCTAATTTGTTGATTCAGAATTTGAAAACCCTAATTTGTTGATCTTGATTCTGAATTCGAAGCATCGCTACTCCTGCCGCCGTCCGCGACCACTTCATCGGTCTGTCTCTCTCTCGCCCCTCTATCTTATCTATCTACCTATCTACCTATCTTATCTAAATTTTTTTACACAGGGAGTATACTGAGTGGTGGTGGAAGTATACCGTTCGAGAAGGCATTGTCGTCAGATTGGGCGGACATGGTGGACGGATACCAGAAGGCAGCGCTTGAGACACGGCTTGGAATTCCGATGATCTATGGGATAGACGCCGTTCACGGCAATAACAATGTCTACGGTACTACCATATTTCCTCACAACATTGGCCTTGGAGCCACCAAGTTAGTTCCCTGTACCCTTTACTTGTCAATTGTCATTGAAGGTTAGGAAAGGAATTGGACCCTTAAGGTCATTTTCGAGTCTTACCCATTTTCGGGCCCTTACCGCATATTTTGATGACTTGCTACCGTTCACTTTTATACTACGTCAATAGCATTAGTCGCACTAAAAACTTAAAAATCATATTGAATAATTGAATTAATATTGATTGATACGTTTTCTGAACATGTTTGTCATAAAAAAAAGAAAAAGAAAAAGCGTGTTAGGAAAACATATCAAAAAATTTCCAATAAAACAATCCCAATCATCAAAACTAGCCATGGAAGGACCCGAAAATGGGTCGGACAAGACCGTTCAAGTACTGGAGAGTATCCATTCCAGATGGGAACAAAAGGGTTGTTTATTTATGGAGTGTGGCGCTGTGGGCACTAAATGGAGGGTTTTGGGGAATTTTCCCTAACGTAGTTCATAATAAGTGGAACATATCCGATCTGATAGTATTGTGTGATTGTGTTTTTAATTGTCTGCATGTGTACTCCTTAGTATTTATTAAAATTGTGCAATTCAAAGCATTGTTGATTCAAGAGGCTAACCTATTGAAGAACTTGTTACAGAGATGCAGATTTGGCCTATAGAATTGGTGTTGCGATGGCTCTTGAAGTAAGGGCTAGTGGCATTCCGTACGATTTCACTCCCTGTGTTGTTGTAAGTGGTTCTAGTTTCAAGCGTGAGACCCCTCTTAATTATCATTTTGCCTTTAATTTGTTTCAGTTTTGTTACACTCGACGTACAGATTACTCCAATAACCAGATTAGTTAGTAATTTTAAGATGAACCTTCGGAGTGGAAACTGTTCTGTTGCTTTCTGGGAGTAGCAAATATTGAGTAGCTTTTCCATCTTCTCTTAAGTAAGGTATCAATTGTGTTTCCCTTTACCATATCATCGAAAAAAGAACTATTTGAAAACTATGCACATTTATATTTTGGTTGAATGAAAAATGTATTGTTAATGAGAAGTAGGCTGTACACCCTATGACTGAAGAATTTCGATTCTTTTTTGGTGTATGATAAAGGTTTCGAGCTGAATAGTCTTTTATATCTGTGGTTGATTCCCTTTAGTGCATATCAAAATAGCCACGAATAATTGCATTCCTCATAGCGGCGCATTGATCGGTAATAATTGCATCAGGAGCACGACCCGACATGCATGTCAACCAATTCTTAAATAGCCACGAAAAGGACTCCGTATCTTCATGGGAGATAAGTCCACATCCCAATAATACCGAGCTACCATGATGATTGACGCCTACGAAAGGAGCAAAAGGCATGTCGTACCTGTTGACAAGGTATGTTGTGTCAAATGTCACAACGTCACCAAACTCCTTAAAAGCTGCCCTACTCCTTGCGTCAGCCCAGAATACATTCCTTACTCGACCCTCTTCATTCAAATCCATTGCATAAAAGAATTCTCCGTTGTCAGCTTCCATTCTCATGAAATATTGATTCATTGCCTCAGCATCTCCTTCCGTAAGTTGTAAACGTCGCACCTTATCCAAATAATTTCGGCAATCCCTCGGCAAATATGGAACCTTATCAGGTCCACCAGCTTCAATTTGAAGTGAGTCAATACTCTTATTCAACCTGATCCCAGCTTTGTCATTCATCACAAGAATCCTTTTGGTACTTGAATCAAGTACCCTATTGCTCTTAAAAAATCTAGACTTTCCCGGACTTTGTTCATGATTGTGGTCCAAGATAACCCGACTTACCCTCCACTTTCCCTCCTGGGTTAAACAAATATTAAGGTGAGCAGGACATTCTGTTTTTTACTGTGGACGTGGCTTGGCAATGTTGCTTCCTCTAAGCCTTGCCTTTCCACCTTTGCTGCATTCATAAACTACATGGATCAAGACTCCATCTTTTCCCTTTTTCGAAGTTCTTTTAGCCACTGCAAACCCCTTTTCTTTCGCAAATTTGGAGTAATACAAATAAGCATCGTTGGGGCTGTCGAATTCCATTCCCATCTTCGGTTCCTCAATTGTATCTTCAGAATTCTCAATTGCCGTTTTACCATCACCATCCTCCTTTATTGGAGAACCATTCATAACCTCTTCTTCTTCTACGTTGTCTCCACTCCATACCTCTTCCACTTCTTTGTCGCTTTCAATTTGGGAAGACATAGGACACATCACCGATGGTGGTGAAGGTAACTGAAACATCACCTGCAGATTAAAAATAAACAAAAACAAGTAAGTATAATACGCGGAATATGAAATGAACTCGTTAACACTATATAGACTTGGTGATGAACATGCAAAGGTAGCACATAACTATTTCAAACAAGAGGGAAAAGTCGAACACATCTAAAAAATGTATTGTGTAAAGAGCTAACCCACAAACTAACCACTATTTTTGTGAATCTCTGATTTTGTTTGAAGAAATGGAGAGGAATAATTCATCTCTTATACTCAATGAGCTAATTCTTTCAGCAGTTCTATTTTCTTGTTCGCATTGCGGGTTAGTTGATAGAGGCCTTTGGTACTTAAATTCCATGGAGAAGGTTTATGGTGTAAAGCCATAAACCTAGACACTACACCTGTTTGGTGGATATGTTAGCTCGATCTGGCCGACTTTCTGAGACAGAAAAATGTATTGAAACCATGCCGTGGAATCCTGACTGTAACACGTGGGCGGCTTTGTTAAGTGGTTGCAATAAGTACAAGGATAATAGAATAGCTAAAAGGGCAGCTATGAAGATGTGGGAAATGGCAAACGAGAAAGCTGCTAATGGTACAGATGAACTAAACAGGGGGCAAAATTAGCCCTTCTCTGGACAATGTGGTTTTTAATTAGGAACTTGGAGAATAGAGAGAGAGAGAGAGAGAGAGAGAGAGAGAGAGAGAGAGAGAGAGAGAGAGAGAGAGAGAGTTACCCTGGTTTGGCGTCGAGAGATGGTCGGATTGAGTCGCCGGTGTTGGAGGGCAGTGGGTTGGGCTTCTTTGATACGATTTGTTCGACTGCCGGAGGATTCGTCGCCGGTGAAGGGCAGTCGAGGGTCGGAGGTGCGATGGATCTTCCTTCTTCCTCTCTTCTCTCTCGCTCTCTGGTTCTCTGGTTCTCTGCCCGCGTAAAATGAAAAGAAACCCAGATTTGGGCTCTGCCCGCGAAAATGGCAGCAAACCCAGATTTGGGGATTTTGAAAAATTTCGTTTTTTTTTTTTTTTTTTTTTTTTTCGTGGTGTAAAGTGGGTGGGCCCCCGCATGGGGCCCACGTGAACAGTGCAAGGTTGTGGCTGACTGTGGTTCACAGTTTGTGGCTGTATCATTATTGAATCTCAAGAGAAACTATAAATGAAACAAGATAAAGAGCTCAACAGAGAACACGATCTGTGTCAAGACTAACAACATCAAATTTTCCCTTTTTTCCCCTTTCCACCTGTCTAATCTGGACTTTTCATAACTTGTCAATCTCATAAAACTCTATGTTCTTGTACTTCTATGATATTATTTATGCTTGAACTTTTCTTGTTGTGTCATTAGCACAACCAACAAGAATGAAAACTGATGTCCCTGCGAATCCCCAAAATGCAGTCAAGTGTGTAGTTTGTTCAATCAATGCAGGACTAGCAGCTAGCTAGGATTGCCAAAAATGCGGATCCCATAACTGATATGTGACTAAGAACCTGAAAACTTAACCGCAAAAAGGTCATAAATCCGTCCAAATAATTTTAAGGGCTAGCAAAGAGGACATTTGTATATTGGAACTTCGAATGTGCTATATGCTAGTCTTAATCAACAAGTAAGTCAAGCAGAAAAGCCTTAAAGCTGCTTCTTCATGCATAGTTGTTCCCTAACAGATTACTACTTAATACAATAGCTATGTTTTTTTTTTTTTTTGAACGGCAAAAAAAGATTTTATTAATCTTTGAAAACATATTACAAAGATTAAAGGGATCCGAGAAAAACGGCATCACAACGCAAGGAGACATCCCAACAAGGGTGGCACCCAACCAAGCGAGAATCATTTGCCTTCACGGACCCAATGGGGAATAACAAGGTTAACAACAAGCACGTATGTTACAATACAATAGCTATGTTACATCGGCTCGGTTGCAAATGTTTGGTGCACGTATGTGTCTAGCGTCATTTACATTTAGTTTCCCTCACAAGGCTATGCAACACAACAAAATGTTCATATTCTTCACACGTATAAATTTCCTAGGGTAATTGGTGTTAATAACGTGCCTTTGGGCAGTTCTTGCATAAGACAGGAGCTTTATAGATCATGTCTAAATAGCTCTTTCTTGCCTCAAGTAAACCTCCAGAAGTTTTTTTTAAACCAAATGTCATTTTAATGAAGCTTTATATCAGGGGAAAAAAACAAAACAAAACAAGAATAATGACATCGAACAGAATTTTAGCTTGAAAAATGTATTGTACTCTAAATAATGACATCTAATAGAATTTAAGCTTGAAAAATGTACTATACTCTTAATACAAGTACCCAAATCTCCACAAGGTAGGTGTTAATGCCAAAATCATATACTCCAGTTGGTTTCACAATTTTGGTCATAGCAAATCTCATTTGACGATTGGGACTTAAGGCTCAATTTGTCTTATTGTTTGCTTATTTTTTAATCTATTTTTGTAATAGAAACTATATGAAGCTAGTGAGTTTGTTGAAAATACACTCAATTTCGTTTCTCAAGGACAGCAACATAATCCAATTCTCAGCGAACTTCATGCTACTACTAAGGTAGGCGATACATTGGGGATTGCTCTTTCAAACGAGGACATATTGGATTTAAAAAAGATGATAATGTTGGAGAACAGTTTTGCTCCCCTCCAAAGGAATAACCCTCATTGATAATCTTCTATTGGTTATCCTTGTTAAATGCTGGGGATGTTGCTGCTTTGGATTTTCTGGGGATTTAAGTGGTTTTATATGGGTGTGCTCAATGAACTCTTTTGGGTTACGGTGAGTCTTTTGGTAGAAAGGATCATATGAGCTTTCATTAGGATGCTATATTAGAGCTTTATTCTGTTTGGAGGTGATTTTTGCTATTACCGATTACAAGATTTTTGTTGAAGGTTGATTGCAATTGTTGCTGCTGGGTTTGTTTTGAGCTTTGGTTTGTTTGTAAAGGCCATTTCTTTGGAGATTTCTCAGGAGTTGCTAGTTTTGCTGGGTTTTTTCTGGGTTTGCTCGATTTCTCAGAAGATTTTTGCTGTTGTGGGCCTGCTGGATCTCTCTGTATCTTGTTTCCTTTGGGAAATCTTACAGTTGATGGTGCTGTCGGCTTGGATTCGCAGGGTTGTTTCTCTTTAAAATTGTAGGCCTTAGTCCATTTTGGAGTTTGCTAATGTGCTTAGCTGTTTTGTTTTTGCTGCCTTTTCTATTTCCCTTTTGTTGTTTCAACTCTTGGTTGATGTTTCAACTCTATTCCCTGTTTCCTTCTCGATGTACCCTTTGTCGAGTTTTATAAATTTTGTTGTTGTTTCAAAAAAAAATAGAAACTATATGAACATCGCACCTACCTTACTAAACCAGAGCAAGGGGCGGGATAAGATTGTTTCTAACTCTTTGAAATGTTAGGGAAATGGAGGGATTTTTACAAAATGAACAATTGTTAGGTAAACAAGGGCATTGGTTATACATGTCCAGGTATAAAGTTACAAAAATCAATTTCTTACGATCTAAAAGAAAGCTGAGATTAATTTTCTAAGAACAAATATATTTTTTAAATATAATCCTCTATTTTACATGTCTTTTACATAATAAATGTAGATACGGAGCACTTCTTGGTGTAACAAAAAAAAAAAAAAAAAACAGGTCTAATGGTATCTCTAATAAATTTGAATAGCAGAATAGCAGATAGTCATGATTCAAAAGCCCTAAGTTTCATTCTCTCATCCACAAGTATCGAAACACCACATAATGCAACTTGTGTGTACAAGGCACCTTGCGCTTGTGCTTCCTACAGTGTAGGATGATTTCACCCATCCTAGGGCATTCTCATAGAGAGCAAGCTTAAACCCACTTGAAACCACCTCACAAAAGGGCTTATTGTGCAAGAACTAGAAAAAATTGTTTTCATAAATTAACCAAACACCAGGGAAAATTGAACCTGTTTTCAGAAGAACGAATCTATTGTACAATATGCAAGTTAGAACCAAGCTGTGCACCAAAAAAAGTCAAATACAATGGCTACTTTATCATGTACATGGCAAAGGACTCAAGAATACACAATCCGTATTAGATAGAGTGTCCAATACTGCTATTTTATGCATTTAGAAGAATCCGTGTTAGATAGAGTGTATATTCTGGAAGCAGTATAATGATGATGACGCTGTAAACAAGACTTTACATCTTATACATTAACATCCATCAACTAGTATTAAGTTGTGGAAATATTTCACTTCCCACAATAACGTTAATTTTTTTGGGCTATTGGCAGGTCTCATTCTTCTCACAAATGGATGATCAACTACTTGATGCAATATGCGAGTGTCTAGTCTCCACCTTAAGCACGGAAGGCACCATCGTCGTCCGCGAGGGCGACCCTATAACCGAAATGCTTTTCATTATCAGGGGAAGACTTGAGAGTTCTACAACAAACGGAGGCAGAACTATTATGCCAAGGCCGGGAGATTTTTGTAGGGAGGAACTACTCGCTTAGGCATTACTTCCAAAATCCACTACAAAATTACCTTCTTCAACTAGAACCGTCCACGCGCTTGTTGAAGTTGAAGCATTTGCTATGAGAGCTGAGGATTTGAAATTCGTGGCATATTAATTCAGACACCTCCATAGCAAAAAGCTGCAACGTACTTTCTGATTCTATTCCCACCACTGGAGGACGTGGGCTACCTGCTTTATACAGGCGGCATGGCAGCGGTACAAGAGGAAGAGGTTGACTAAATGTCTGACTGCAATTGAGTCCTTTGCAGAAAAGGGGACCAGACAAGAAAAGGAACAGTATGGTAGTCCGGTAAGTTCTAGTTCTTCTCAAACGAAACTGAACCTGGGGGTCACAATATTGGCTGATGCTTCATCATCTGCTGTTGCTTCAACTGGGGTGAAAAATACCCAAATACCCAAAAGAACCAAATAAAGTGAACCAGTGCAAACACAAGATATATCGAAGTAAATGTGGATTAAAAAGGTGGGTTTGAATATTTACTTGGGCCACTTGCAACTGCTGATAAGAGAGGGTGTTGTTGTTGATGTTGTTGGGTTGAAGTATCCTTGATTTGAGGTTTTCGTAACGGGTCTGAGATTCTAAGAGGGTAAAATAGTCTCTCCTTCTTGTAATACCTACCAAATCCTTCGTTAGAAGTAGTCATTCTCATCTTGGCGACTTCACAGGCAGTGGCATAGAGAAGGTTCCATGATGCCTCGTTCCGATTTAAAGGCAGCATGCGGTGGTGATGTACCCAAGGAAGGACACTGTTTGCCACGCTACCGGTGATAAACCCAGAGGACGAGCCCCTGGACCACCTAGTGATTCACCTCAGGCTTCCCCCTTATCGCGGAGCCCTGCTGTTGTTGCTTCATCATCTGCTCCTACTAAAAATAAAACAAATACCCAAAAGAACCAAATAAAAGTAAATCAATGGAAACACAAGATAGATCGAAGTAAAAATGGATTAAAAAAGGTGGTTTGAATATTTACTTGGGCCACTTGCAACTGCTGATAAGAGAGGGATTTGTTGTTGATGTTGTTGGGTTGGAATCCTTGATTTGAGGTTTTAGTAACTGGGCTGGGGATTCTAGGGGGTAAAATAGTCCCTTCCTTCTTGTAATACCCCATCAAATCCTTCGTTAGCAGTCATTCTCATCCTGATGACTTCACCGGCAGCGGCGTAGAGAAGATTCCAAGATGCATCGTTCCAATTTAATGGTGGCTTGCGGGGGTGATGTACCTAAGGAAGGACAATTGGGGCTTCCTCTGCTCGAGACTTCTTTGCAGCCATTGTAACCAGCCATGAAACTGGTCAGAGTTGATTGAGGCGAACAAGGCATAGCCCAAGCCTGCGAAATCAAAACAGAAAATCACGAATCATTTCATCAAAAGGAACTGAGGCAAATCTTTACATAGAATCGGTTAAAGCCATACATGTCGGGTGCGGGTATGCGTAAATTGTCAGTGTCATTTCATCTAGAGTCGGGCAAGCGGTAAAAGCAAGTTATCAATACGCATGTAACTTTGGCTAGGCACAAGTGTAAAAGATTTTAAGTTTTAACCATAAGTTCAAAAAAAGGCAAAAAAGAAGAGATGTCTTTCATTTTGTTTTACATGTTTCATTATTTTTCCACAGGTACATTATAGATTTATAATTAGTATTGATCTTTGTTCTATGATCAAATTATTCAACAAAGGTCAAATCCTAATAATTACATTTTGCAAGTTTAAAAGGAAAAGTTTCAAAAAAAAAAAAAAAAAACCTTGAACTTTCAGCCAATTCCCAAACAAAACAACCTAAACTTTATATTCTGTCAACAAAAAACTCATGCCGTTCCATTTTGTTAATGTTTTTGACAAAGTAGTTAATGATGGTTAACTCTTAGTAGCCCTACCAGCCCTGCCTACCATTTTGGTTATGCACCAGGATAAGTTTTCCAAAAATGTGGTCTATGATGTACCGATGAACGATCCCAACCGTTATTATTTTCCAAATAATTTCTCGACCTAACCTGAAAATTTCAACTCAATCAGATACATGAAAGTGCTTAATCGAATCATCTAATCTTTCATTCAGAATGCAGGATCCTATAATCTGAATGAAATCTTGAAAGATTGGATCGGGCATTTACACGTATCCGACTGAGTTGAATTTTTCAGGGTTAACTCAAAAAGTATTTCAAAAATAATCAACGGTTTGGATCGTTCGTGCGGGACCCTGGAATGGGACCCACACATAATTACCACCTTCACACCACTAGTCAACATCCGCAGCACCACTATAGACCACTTAGTCCCCACCTACCTCTGGAGGTCCAACACATTCCTGGTAATCAATGATTTTTATCCATCAAAATGTACTATTTACTAAGGCCAAGTCCCAGTGTTCATATTACCAATAACATAAGAAAACGCGAATTTCAAAAGACATAAAACAATATCAGAAAAGAGTTTAGTTAAGGGTAAAGATTACCTTCTCAGCTAACACACGGTCACCCACATCCAGAGTCGGAAACATCGAAGCTGTCGGAATTGACCTCGGCTCCGCCAACGACGACCGGAAAAGTATAGTAATAGTCAACGCCGTCAAAACAGCCTTAGCATCCCAAAATTCAACAACCTCGTAAGCCAATTACTCCTCCCTCTCAACCCCTCCGAAATCTCCTTCGTCTCTTCCCCTATCCACTGCCATGACATCAAACAAAATTATAATAATAGTAGAAGACAGGTGAAATCATCAATTAATTGTTAAACGAAGATCATAAAAACTCTTTTAATACGTACTAACATACAAGGGCACTGAAGCCAAACGGACAACATAACTAAGTGTATTGTAGCACTAAAGTCGTAACGACAATGTAACTTCATCGCTACAATAAGGGCTTTTGGGGCCTATGTTGGAGAGAGACATTAGACTTTTGTAATGGAATTTTCTCCCTTTTCAATTAATTATTTCGTTCTAAAAAAGCAAGCACACTCCAAGCCAACGTAGAACACAGAAATAGTTAGATCTACATGTTTTGAAGCAACAACAAAAAAACTAGAATTGAGGTAACTTGAAGTTAGTCAGTAGTTACCAAATAATTACAATTGCTTTATATCTCATTCTTTTTCTAATTAAATCATTCTAGATTTATTTTTCTTAATATAGATCTTTGCTTTATCTTAGATTTTTTTAAAGAAGGTTGAAATTCCACAACTCTCACATTTGAAACAAAAAAACAGAACTAACACTTTAGTAACAAAATGAATAATAGTAAAGTAATGCATTACCATTGATGACGCATGCCATCATCAATCGATGGAAAGATATGTAAAGTCTCTACTTAGTGACTTAAAACAAGTACGAGTTAATAGATGTAATTCACGTTTAAAGCTTACCAAAATCTACCATTATCCTTTCTTCATCCTACTATACTTGACATTGTAAAGAAAACACGTGTAAGGTTTTGTGAAACCAAAACCAAATTAAGCCTTGTAAGAGTAGGTAAACCAAGGAAAAATTAAGCTTCCTTCAATTCATTAGGGATTGGCTACATAAATACTTTTTTTTTCCTATTTTGCTCGATCAACTCGATCTTATTGAAGAAAAATATTGAATTTTTTTCTAGCTACATGATCTCGTGCCAACTTAGGTCTCAAATTATGAATTCAAAGCAATTGACAAGGTAAAATGGTCTACAACAATTTCTAGTCGTGAAAGAAACAACTGTCTTGAGTAATTCATTTGCAACGACTACCAAATCCTTTCCAATACACGTTACAAACACATGTACGTAGTCACTACCAACATCTTCAATTTTGATTGATGATTATTATTAACAGTCCAATGGAGACAATAAGAGTTGATCACCTCTAACATAATGGGTATTAGTACCATGATTATCATTGAACCACCTACTTCTATCATCATCAGTGGTGGAGGGAAAAAAGTTGAATAGCCAAACTATAACCTCATTTTCTCCATAAATCTCTCACTCGTATGCGGAACAAGCATCATCGAGTTATTCCATCATCGATAACATAGACACCTCAAGCATATTGCCTCAATCATTCATTGTCATTTGTCAACTACTTCTAACACAATGGAATAACCATGTGTATCATTTCTCTAGTATAGTTGAATTTTGACTAGCACATTGATCTCTTATGGCTGCATCCATGCTAGTGGTCGAGAGAAAACATTGCATGCCTAATATGCAACCATCTTCTTATCCAAAAACTCCCAACGTAGTTGCATCTGGGCAGATGAGCATCATCATCAAGACATTCCAACATCACCAGAACCCTTTTATCCAAAAATATCTTTAACAACTTAGTTCTGCAATAACCTACTCTTGTTCATGTGCCATGACACCTCAACATTATGTGTAGGCTGATTTTTCCAAAAAAAAATTAGCAACCTAGTTGCTAAAATCAAGCATGATTTTAGCAAATGAGTTCACCAAGTGCTAAAATCATGGTTGATTTTAGTCTAAAGTCAACCATGATTTTAGCAACTGGGTTGCTAAAATCTTTTGGAAAACTCAGTAAGCCCAAAAATATCTCGAGCCCATCTCTTAGATAACATTGTGAATCTCGTATGTTGATATAGTTTGTATCATTTACATTTCCACTCCAAACAACCATTAATGGATTCCTACTTGATATATCCCTTCAATCTCACCAACATAATATAAAAAATCTTGAATATTCTCACAGGAACTTTGGCTTCAAATCATATCCACGTGTGAGATCATCAAGGCTTTTTTTTTTTTTTTTTTGGGTTAAATTCATGAAGGCTATTTACTACTATTCAGTGCAAAACAAGTTGGCTTTACTACATCGGACAAGGATCAAAAGCTTAATCTATGTGATCGTATAAAAGCTATTAAGAGCGCCCATGGAGTCATCTAGCATCGAGTGTATTCCCACATCAAGGACGTAGGAGAAACGCGAGTATTTATGCGTGCTCCCAAAAAGTCTAAGTTGGAATGTTCTTTACTTAATATGCATGGTTTATTTGGAACGAGCTAAATGCACTCTAGCTTTTGGTTTGATTTTCTCTCTATAACAAGATTATAAAATAAATTATTTACAAGTTTGTCTTTGCTATATCCACATCCTATAATTTAGGTTTTTCCATGTCGCCATATTTGCATCAAATCATAATTCTATCGTGTCACTATGTCAATCTATGAAGCAAGGACGCTTCTATGGAGTTCACATGTGGTGTCAGAAAGTTTTCGGTCACCAGTACTCTACTCACTCGTGTTGCACACTCAAATGAAACGTGTTCTAGTTTTTATCAAAATTTATTTGTGTTTCGACGATCTAGAATTTGTTTGGGCTACTATATGACACTATGGACACTCATGGGACACATCGAAGGTGCCAGATGAAGTGGTAGACCCAATGGAAGTTAAGTAACTTTCGTTGATGATTTCATTGATGACAAAGATTAATGTGAATTGTAAAACGGATTATGTTGGAACAATAGTGAATGTTGAAACGATAAGTGCAAACAATGTAGAGTCTTATTTTTTGTTTACCATTCTGTAATAGGATATACGATTATGTTATAGAGACGTGTCCTAACATGTTATATCCTCCAATTTTCGGAAGCTTGCGTTTTAGATTGTCATTGTCATGTCACGCATCCATGCCGATGCTATGTGCAGTAGAGACTTCTATGCTGGTCTGGACATTTTTTAGCATATTTGTAAATATGAGCATCAAATGAACTAAAAGCTTTTGATTTGTGTCAATGTATGTTAACAGCTGACAAAAATATTAAGAATGGAAGGTGTAATGTCTAGTGTGTCTAAAGGAGAATGCACAAATTCCTAATATATCACAAGCATTTTTTTTCTTTATTTTGCTACACTTGATACATCTTTTCCTTTATTTCCCTTCACTCCGACCCTTAACTTGTCCATTCTTCTTCTTGTCTTGGCATAGATATTATTGCAAAGAGTTGTTGCTTCAAGTCCACCTTTCACCCTTGTTTTCCCTCTGTCCTTGTTTTATTCATTGCATAAAGAGAGGAACATCCACTAGGCCATATGTTCTTTCTAAATTTACAATATACACTGGTCATTTATTTTTCAACTAATGTGTAGTTCACGGTTTGACCTCAATGAAAGTGTCTTAAAATTTATGTTTTAGACCCAATGTTTTAAATAGCTCATGGCGCACCAAGATGGAATGGTCCCCTGGAGCCTTGGTGCGAGGCGAGGCTCGAGCCATATCAAAACAAGGCGCAAGTTATTGTAATAAGTATTTGCTCCTTCCCAAAATGGATGTCCAAAACTACTAATCAAACTACTCAAAAAATCATCCATATATTGCAATTTATAAATTAAAAAAATGGGTTTTAAAGTCTTCGTTTAATAAAACTAAGTAAAATCTATCAAACAAGATCCATATTGCAAAACTAAGTAAAATCTATCAAACAAGATCCATATCTAATATATGCAAAACTTTCAACACAAGCAAACATTTTTAAGACTTTCTCATGTCATAAAACATAACCATTTCAATGCTTAGACCACCAATACTAAGCAAAACATATCATCCATAAAAAGCTAACATAACGATTAGCTTTGGAAACAAGAAAATGAATAACGAAAATAAAATATCTAGACATGCATGCCCATTAATCATGCTCAACAACAATAACTTCAACTCCATCTTCATCATTCGATTCCACATCTTCTTCTTCTCTCTGAGCTGGAAACAAAGCAAATCGACTTCAAGACTCTTAGGGTTGGTAGCTGCTATGACTATCATAGAGCAAATCGGATTCTAGGGCTAACGTTTAGTTCCTATTTATATTGAAGGAAATTATCCAATGCATTTAGCCAGCTTTATGCGTCAAAGATCAATCGTTGAGATTGATTCGGGCCTAATCCAAATAAAATGGCAACAAAATTCTTGAGGCACGCGCCACAAGCGCCTCGATGACCTGCGCCTCGCGACGACTCCCCGAGGCTACAGGTGCACCTCACCATGGCCCACACCATTTAAAACACTATTTGGACCCTGTTTTGTCCCAAAAGTAACCTATCATATCTGTTGGAATCTGTCCCACATCGGTTAATTATCACCTGGAAAACTAGTATATGAGCCTGGGCGGCCTCTCCACTCACTGCCAATTGGTTTGAAGTTTGATGCTTTAACATGGTATCAGAGCTAGACTTTCAGAGGCTTTTCCGCTTTGTTTGTGGCATAGCTGCACTTTGTTTCGTTATGATCCGTATGTTCCAGATCCTTTGTTAACCTCTCCACATGCGAGTCAGGAGTCGCACGTGCGGGGGAGTGTTGGAATTTGTCCCACATCAGTTAATTATCACTTTGAAAACTCGTATATGAGCCTGGGAGGCCTCTCCACTCACTGCCAATTGATTTTGAGTTGGATGCTCTAATAATATCTATGTTGTATCCCAACCATTTTTGAAAAAGGAACAAAATTGGGTAGGAAAACCGGATACTTGGGATATCCAATATGTATCCACTGGGTTTTCATAACAACATTTTTTGGAGTATCCAAATTTCATGCTAAAGAGCATGAAACGTTTAAATAAAATAACAAACAAAAGAGAAAGGAACAATAAGCCAACACGAGGCTTAAAATGTCCACTGTTCTCACAATAGAACTACATGTCTAACCACAAAGGTGACATAGCAACATGGCTTTTGCATACCCAAAGTCTAACTCTAGCGGTCATGAGAGGGAGCTTAGGTGCCAATATGTGAGGTCTCAATTTAAAGGCAAGGGAACTACGTTGGCCTGCCGTAGTAATCTAACTCTACTAACATCCTATCATCTAAGGAATAGTTGGTTTTGGAAAAAAACATCATTGGAGCTACACTCCAATGTCCAATCCCCAATAGAGGGCAATCTAACACATCGCAAGGATTAGCTTCATACCTAAACTAGATATGATGATCTTCTTTATGCATTAATGAGAATGAGATACAACAACAGATTTAGTGCAATGAACATAGAAAATAATCCAATCAAAACAGTATGGAGTATTAGGAGGGACACAACGATACTAACAAAATATGTAGGCAATACGAAATTACCAGAAGCATTCTGACGCAGGGATGAGCCCATGTGAAAGGAATTTTTATCATTCTCGACTTCCTGAAATTTGATTTTTATCCATGTAATTGCCATAAACGTGGGGTTGAGTAAAATCAAATTGATAAATGAATACATATATACACAAACAAAGGGATACTACCATGAGAAGATAGAGATATAGAGTAAAGAAGATTTCCAATAAAAGATAAGCCAACATGGGTTGGAATTAAAGATCAAAAATACTATTTTTCGTCTCTGTTACGATTCTGACTAACAAAATTGGGTTGGAAAATGAGATATAGTGACCCATGAAAACTACGGTACGGAAAACCTAGATACCATAGTGGTCATGTAAACACATACACGTATTCAATCTAAATTAATCAGATCAAACTATTTTAAGGAAATCGATTACTAGGGTAGGGGACAAAAGGAGTTAAATCTAAAGGTGAAACAAGACGCAAACCTTTGGTAATTCACTGAAGCAATAATTTAAAACTGAATGGTTGTTGTTTTCGCTTTCATCGTCTTCTTCTTCGTCACTGTCGCCATTTTTATCCGAGGAAATCATGGTCAAAACCCTGTTTAGAGCTGATAGGCTTTGCTTTACATGTCTGCGTTAATTTGCGGGTAAATATTGAGCTATACAGAGGTCTCAAACCACATCAAGGTCCAACAAGGATGTTGACCTGTCTATCCCTGAATTAATAAATGAAAACATTTTTCATGAGAGAGATTTAATTTTCTAATTAACTTAGGAAATAATTTAAAATGTGCGTTGTAAACATATTTTGGATACCCATTAATGATTTCCTGATTTTTTTTCTTTTTCTAGTTAATGCATTATAAAATGAATGTTTCCCTTGTTTAAGAAAGAAATCAGGAAATCATTAATGTTTTCCCTGTTTAATTTTACACAAAAAAGGAAAATTGATAATGATAAAAATGTTTTTTACGGGAGACATTTAATTTTCTTCTTAATTTGAAAAGAATTTTAAAACATATCAAATTATAGGCAAAGATGTACGAAATGTATGTGATTTATGGAAAAATTATCACTTTTCTCTTTTTTGTCTTTCAACTTCTCAAGATTTTAGTAGTATGTGTTAAGTTGCAAATTTATGCATTCCTTTTTATTGGTATAAATAAATTTAAGTATAATTTTCTATTCTTGATAAGTACCTCTTATATGAAAATCTCTCTTTATTAATCCTAATTTGAATGATACCGACTACACTAATTGCACTTAATCGGTTTAACTAAATCCTTGTTGGATTTTAAATAAAGGGATGAAGTTTATTAGGTAACTAAAACTATCAAAGCAAAAGAGGAAATGAAATATAGAAGCAAAGCGACCGAAATTAGGTAAGGAGAATAATAACTTTTTTACCATTTTTTCTTAGATTTGAATTTAATTATCAAAATCTTGAACTGATATATGAAAGAAAGAATAACTCTTATGTTTTGATTTCATAGATTAAGGCACGCGAGCTATCAAGAACCAATCCATAAAATAACCATGGTGGCTCGTCACCTTTTTTACCATTTTGGACCAAAATGCCTTTTTTTTTTTTTTTTGCGCATGTTGGGTTTATTGCATATAGGGATAGAGGAGACTAAGTTATGTAGGTTACTGTATTGCCCTTGTCAAATTTTTTATGGTTTTCCTGTTTTAGTCACCATGTGGCTATCTGTGTGTTTTGTCCAAATGCGTAAGAACATTTTTTAAAAAACACAATGTGAAGTCTCCCTCCCCTAGTTGATCAAAAAAAAAAAAGTCTCTCCCTCCCTCTCTCCACTCTCTCGCCCTCAAATTGCCTATCAACTAATCAAGAAAAAAATAAGAGAGGAAAAACAGGGTTTTTTTTTTTTTTTGATTAATTGATTGTATAAGCTCTTTCTTGCCTTATGTAAACCTCTAGAAGTTTTTTAAACCAGCATTTTAATGAAGTCTTATTTACCAAAAAACAAAACAAGAATAATGACACCTAATAGAATTTTAGCTTGAAAAATATAATGTGAAACTTATACTCTTAATACAAATACCCAACTCTCCACAGTGTAGGTGTTAATGCCAAAATCAGATACTCCGTTGGTTTCACAATTTGTCATAGAAAATCTCAATTGATTGGGACTTAAGGCTCAATTTGTCTTGATGTTTGCTTATTTTTTAAACTCTTTTTGTAATAAAAAAAATATATGAACATCGCACGTAATTTATCTAAACCAGAATGAGGGGTGGGATAAGATTAATTCTAACTCTTTGAAATGTTAGGTAAATTGAGGGATGTCTTACAAAGTGAACAATAAGGGTATTGGTTATACATGTCCGGGTAAATTTGAATAGCAGAATAGCAGATAGAGTCATGATTTGAAAGCCCTAAGTTTCTTCTCTCGTCCATAAGTATCCAAACACCAGATGTGTTTTCAATACAAGGCATCTTGCACTTGTGCTTCATAAGTGTAAGGTAATATTCTTCTCTCATCCATAAGTATCCAAACACCAGATGAGTTTTCTATACAAGGCATCTTGCACTTATGCTTCATAAGTGTAAGGTGATTTCACCCGTCCAAGGGCATTTCCCTATGGTCCATAACCGTCACCATATTTTCGAATGCCACGATTTTCCGTCCTCAGCTGAGCACCAACCACACTAAACCGCCCATGGACTAATCAAGCCAACAAAGAAGAAACATATCTCAGTAGTAATATTCTACTTTTGTTGATTCCCTGGAAATTGAAATGTTTTAGCTGGGTGGCTTGAATACAGTGGCGGAGCCAGGATTGAGAATCCGGGGGGGCCGAGTTCAAGGGCGGCTCTAAGATTTTCATCTAACGCTGACAAAAATGCACAACATATTTATGATGAAAGCTATATGCAAAGAAGTCGTCTAATTCTCTTCAATTTTTCAGTGTTTCCACATTGAACCTAATGTCAGATAACTATTATCTTTATATGTTTATTATATATGGGCTTTCATAAGTGGGCCATACTTGTTTTGTTTTGTTAGGGCTATAACAATTTGGTTCAAATTTTGTTGGAAACATTTATTTTAATTTCAAACGAGTAACCCTGCGCTGAAAATAGCAAAAAAAAATTAATTTATAACAAAATTTTAATTTTTTTTCAGTGCATTTTTCAAACTGCAGGGGGGCAGGGCCCATCCCAGCCCATGGCTGGCTCCGCCCCTGCTTGAATATTGCTTTGCCTCCCAGCTTTATTTCTTTGAAACCAAAATTTGCTTAGAAATAAGAAAACTACTCAGCAAAATATTATAGTATTAACCAATAAACTTCTTCATCGTCCCAGCTTAGGCATCTGCATTGGAGTAACTAAAAATGTGTCCGTTATTTGACAAGAAGTTTGAATTGTGGGACCGAATTCTAGGTATTAAGAGCTTGTTCAAATTTGTTAGTGAGTCAAATGGGTACCACAATGGATATGCTAAAGTGTCGGTAAAGTTCATGGAAAAATATACAATACATAAAAGGCAAGTATTTTTGCGGTAAATAAGCCCGAGTTCGGATACGGTGTTGGAGAGATAGAACAAGAACAAACAATACTCCTGTTAACACCACTCACCTCAACCCGACATCTCCTACTAGACCCAATTGGATGAACACGTCCAATCCTAGCTATATTACAAATACAAAATATAAACATGTGAAAAAGTCTAGGGCCCTTTCCTCTGAGTAAAATAGTAAGTACTTAAAAAATAAGATAACCTATTCAAAGTAAAAAATAATGAAGGCGAAATAATTTTTTGATTTTTTTTTTCACTATTCAAAAGATCTCAATGAGATCTATCTAAGAAGATCCATATTTCTCAAAAAATTATTTGCGTAAACACATAATTTTTAGTTTGAAAATGTAAAATATACACTTGAAAAATACGATCCCTTACCGGAACAGGAAGTTAAACAAGATCCGGGAAAAATTCAAAATGCCCCCCAAACTTTACAACAAATGTCTCATCGCCTCCCAAACTTTCAAAAAACTCAATTTTACTCCCAAACTTTCATTCCGTTATCAAAATAACTCCTTCCGTCTCAATCCGTGAAACCACTAACGGAATTTGGTGAGCTGGACCAACGGCTCAGTTAAATCAGCCACGTGGCTCTTTATTTTTGACACGTGGCACCACATGCACACTAATTAAAAAAGGTGCCACATGTAAAAAAAAAGAAAAAAAAAATCAAAGCTGGAAAAAAACAAAAAAAAAACAATAGAGTCACTGGCAAAAGATGAGGGTTTTTCTTGACTCTCAGATTTATCCAATCCAATAAACCCATCATCCTCATCAAAATCAGAGTGATTGTTTACCAATGGAACCAGCCTGATTTTTGCAAAAACCTCATCAGTTTCATCATCAGCCAAAAACTCAGTTTCATCATCAGTTTCAACTTTCTCATGGGCATGTTCAGAGTGGCCCTGAGGGAAATAAAACACCTTAGAATTCACCAGAGGCATTTGCACCACCATCTGCCGTCCTACCGCCATATCCCCTTCCCCAATTGCCACCCCCGTCCGCCAACATAGTCTTCGCCGTCAACGTACACAACCAAGACTGGATAATACTCTCCAAGGTCCATGCTGAAACCGGGTTGGATCCTTTCTGGGTCGATTTGCTAGACCTAATGTTTCCGTGTTAGCTGAGGCCGACGGCGACGCTTCTAGCGATGAGCTCGACGTCGGCATAGGTATGGATTTTACCAGTGGTGCCGTTGATTTGGAGACCGGAGATAGAAAAAGGTGGAGGGGTTGAGAGAGGCGTAGGCGGCGGATCGGTTGGAGTAGAGGACGTGGTTGTCTGGGGAGAGTTCGATGGCGGTGGTGAAGATGCGGATAGCGTCGTCGTAGTCGCCGGCGGAGAAGGCGGCGTTGCCTTTGGCCTTGGCTTCGTCAGCCATGTGTATGTGGAATGGAGTGTTCTAGGGTGTTGTGGAGAGAGATGAAATTGCAGAGACAGGGTGGAGAGAGAGAGAGAGAGAGAGGGGAAAGTGGAGGAGGAAATACCCCATCAGCCTCTTTTAACTTCTTTTTTTTCCGTTAGTGTCCAGCTCACCAAATTCTGTTAGTGATTTCACGGATTGAGACGGAACGAGTTATTTTGATAACGGAATGAAAGTTTGGGAGTAAAATTGAGTTTTTTGAAAGTTTGGGAGGCGATGAGACATTTGGTGTAAAGTTTGGGGGGCATTTTGAATTTTTTTCCCTCCAATTAAACATAGGGTAGTGTTAATGCCAAAACTATTTTTGATTGTGTCAAAACTCCAATACATAAAGAGCTTGTACTTTACACATGAGTACAAGCATTTCATGCATTTGAGTAATGGCACAATCAAAAATAGTTTGGCAGTGAACAAATCTAAACTGTTTGAATTCGTAATTATGAACAACATCTACATGTGCAGAATCATAGAAATGAACAAATACGAATTGTTCAGATTTATAATTTCATACAAATGTTCATTCTTTGGTACTGAAAATCCGCATCAAACAATACTTACAATAAAACATGGAAAACCAATTTTCAAAGCCAAATCAAACTCGAAATTGCTTCTCTTTACTGAAAGGGTGTTGCTAACGGGTGCACTATTGCACCCATTACGAGTACGAAAAAATACACTTGTTGGGTTCCACTTGTACTTTAAAGTCCACTTTTAAAATACAAGTGGGGTCCACAAGTGCATCTTCTACAAGGTGTGATTCATAAATCTCAAGAGAAACTATAAATGAAACAAGATACAGAGCTCAACAAAGAACACGATTGCAACATAGAAAGGAACAAAAAACAGACATTATAGGGCTGGAAAAGGGCGGCTTTCTGAGTATATTCATTGTCAATTCAAAAAAAAAAAAAACAGAGCCAGAATACATCTTGAACCACTTTCAGTCATGTAGTAATTCAATTATTCCCTATGACACTCGGTGTGTTTATAAATCCAAAGATCTCACCAAAATGCTTCACGGAGCTAATCAAAACGTTGTGGCTTTCACTTTTCCATAATCCCCCGAGGTACAATCATTGGATCCTCTACAAACTCCTCCGTTCTCCGCCCTCCCATATTTTCATAAATTAACCAAACACCAAAGAAAATTGAACATGTTTTGAGAAGGAGGAATTTATTGTACAATATGTAAGTTAGAACCAAACTGTGCACCAAAAAATGTCAAATGCAATGGCTACTTTATAATATACATGGCAAAGGACTCAAGAATACACGATCCGTGTCAAGACTAACATCAAATTTTCCCTTTTTTCCCCTTTCCACCTTTCTAATCTAGACTTTTCATAACTTGTCAATCTCATAAAACTCTATGTTCTTGTACTTCTATGATATTATTTCTGCTTGAACTTTTCTTGTTGTGTCATTAGCACAACCAACAAGAATGAGGACTGATGTCCCTGCGAATCCCCGAAATGCAGTCAAGTGTGTAGTTTGTTCAATCAATGCAGGACTAGCAGCTAGAATTGCCAAAAATGCGGATCCCATAACTGATATGTGACTAAGAACCTGAAAACTTAACCGCAAAAAGGTCATAAATCCGTCCAAATAATTTTAAGGGCTAGCAAAGAGGACATTTGTATATTGGAACTTCGAATGTGCTATATGCTAGTCTTAATCAACAAGTAAGTCAAGCAGAAAAGCCTTAAAGCTGCTTCTTCATGCATAGTTGTTCCCTAACAGATACGAGAGTGGGAAGTAGATCTAACAGGCAAAAGGATAACTATTATTCGGACTAGACTCACTCAAGCATTTACCTATCTATCTAAAGGCAGGAATCACTCTACTACTCCCTAAAGGCAAGAAGAGAGGCATTCGTATCGGTAGAAAATCTTTGAATCTGAAAGCACTCCTTGATCTACGACCAAGCGGAGTCTCACGAAGAAGTATTGCGCCATTTACCAGTGAGTGGTATTATTGGACTGATCCTTTGATGGGAGTTCGCAGGTAAAGCTAGGCCCAGTGAAATAGTTGGAACTGGGGATGATGGGGAGAGAGGTGGACCCCATCAGGGCTTTTTTTTTTTTTTTGAACGGCAAAAAAAAGATTTTATTAATCTTTGAAACATATTACAAAGATTAAAGGGATCCGAGAAAAACGGCATCACAACGCAAGGAGACATCCCAACAAGGGTGGCACCCAACCAAGCGAGAATCATTTGCCTTCACGGACCCAACGGGAAATAACAAGGTTTACAAGAAGCACGTATGTTACAATACAATAGCTATGTTACATCGGCTCGGTTGCAAATGTTTGGTGCACGTATGTGTCTAGCGTCATTTACATTTAGTTTCCCTCACAAGGCTATGCGACACGACAAAATGTTCATATTCTTCATACATATAAATTTCCAAAGGGTAATTGGTGTTAATAAGATGCCTTTGGGCAGTTTTTGCATAAGACAGCAGCTTTATAGATCATGTCTAAATAGCTCTTTCTTGCCTCATGTAAACCTCTAGAAGTTTTTTTAAACCAAATGTCATTTTAATGAAGCTTTATATCAGGAAAAAACAAAAAAACAAAACAAGAATAATGACATCGAATAGAATTTTAGCTTGAAAAATGTATTGTACTCTAAATAATGACATCTAATAGAATTTAAGCTTGAAAAATGCACTATACTCTTAATACAAGTACCCAAATCTCCACAAGGTAGGTGTTAATGCCAAAATCATATACTCCAGTTGGTTTCACAATTTTGGTCATCGCAGATCATTTGACGATTGGGACTTAAGGCTCAATTTGTCTTGATGTTTGCTTATTTTTTAATCTATTTTTGTAATAGAAACTATATGAACATCGCACCTACCTTACTAAACTAGAGCAAGGGGCGGGATAAGATTGTTTCTAACTCTTTGAAATGTTAGGCAAACGGAGGGATTTTTACAAAGTGAACAATTGTTAGGTAAACAAGGGCATTGGTTATACATGTCCAGGTATAAGGTTACAAAAATCAATTTCTTACAATCTAAAAGAAAATTGAGATTAATTTTCTAAGAACAAATATATTTGTGAAATATAATCCTCTATTTTACACGTCTTTTACATAAGACATGTAGATACGGAGTACTTCTTGATGTAAAAAAAGACAACTAGTGTAATGGTATCTCTAATAAATTTGAATAGCAGATAGCCATGATTCGAAAGCCCTAAGTTTCGTTCTCATCCACAAATATCGAAACACCTAGCTCATAAAGATTTATGTACAAGGCATCTTGTGTAGGGTGATTTCACCCATCCTAGGGCATTCTCATAGAGAGCAAGCTTAAACCCACTTGAAACCACCTCACAAAAGGGCTTATTGTGCAAGAACTGGAATAAAAAAATTTCATAAATTAACCAAACACCAGAAAAAATTGAACCTGTTTTCAGAAGTACGAATCTAATGTACAATATGCAAGTTAGAACCAAGCTGTGCACCAAAAAATGTCAAATACAATGGCTACTTTATCATATACAAGGCGAAGGGCTCAAGAATACACAATCCGTATTAGATAGAGTGTCCAATACTGCTATTTTATGCATTTAGAAGAATCCGCGTTAGATAGAGTGTATATTCCGGAAGCAGTATAATGATGAAAATGCTGTAAACAAGACTTTACATCTTATACATTAACATCCTTCAACTAGTATGAAGTCGTGGAAATATTTCACTTCCCACAATAACGTTAATTTTTTTGGGCTATTGGCAGGTCTCATTCTTCTCACAAATGGATGATCAACTACTCGATGCAATATGCGAGTGTCTAGTCTCCTCCTTAAGCACGGAAGGCACCATCATCGTCCGCGAGGGCGACCCTGTAACCGAAATGTTTTTCATTATCAGGGGAAGACTTGAGAGTTCTTCAACAAACGGAGGCAGAGCTATTATGCCAAGGCCGGGAGATTTTTGTAGGGAGGAACTACTCGCTTGGGCATTGCTTCCAAAATCCACTACAAAATTACCTTCTTCAACTAGAACCGTCAACGCGCTTGTTGAAGTTGAAGCATTTGCTATGAGAGCTGAGGATTTGAAATTCATCGCATATTAATTCAGACGACTCCATGGCAAAAAGCTGCAACGTACTTTCTGATTCTATTCCCACCATTGGAGGACGTGGGCTACCTGCTTTATACAGGCGGCATGGCAGCGGTACAAGAGGAAGAGGTTGACTAAATGCCTGACCGCAATTGAGTCCTTTGCAGAAAAGGGGACCAGACAAGAAAAGGAACAGTATGGTAGTCCGGTAAGTTCTAGTTCTTCTTAAACGAAACTGAACCTGGGGGTCACAATACTGGCTGATGCTTCATCATCTGCTGTTGCTTCAACTGGGGAAAAAATACCCAAATACCCAAAAGAACCAAATAAAAGTGAACCAGTGCAAACACAAGATATATCGAAGTAAATGTGGATTAAAGAGATGGGTTTGAATATTTACTTGGGCCACTTGCAACTGCTGATAAGAGAGGGATTTGTTGTTGTTGATGTTGTTGGGTTGAAATATCCTTGATTTGAGGTTTTCGTAACGGGTCTGAGATTCTAAGAGGGAAAAAAAGTCTTTCCTTCTTGTAATACCTACCAAATCCTTCGTTAGAAGCAGTCATTCTCATCCTGGCGACTTCACAGGCAGTGGCATAGAGAAGATTCCATGATGCCTCATTCGATTTAAAGGCGGCATGCGGTGGTGATGTACCCAAGGAAGGACACTGTTTGCCACACTACCGGTGATAAACCCAGAGGACGAGCCCCACTGTTTCTCACTCTATTTTGGACCACCTGGTGATTCACCTCAGGCTTCCCCCTAATCGCGGAGCCCTGCTGTTGTTGCTTCATCATCTGCTCCTACTGAAACTGAAAATAAAACAAATACCCAAAAGAACCAAATAAAAGTAAATCAATGGAAACACAAGATAGATCGAAGTAAAAATGGATTAAAAAAGGTGGTTTGAATATTTACTTGGGCCACTTGCAATTGCTGATAAGAGAGGGATTTGTTGTTGATGTTGTTGGGTTGGAATCCTTGATTTGAGGTTTTAGTAACTGGGTTGGGAATTCTAGGGGGTAAAATAGTCCCTTCCTTCTCGTAATACCCATCAAATCCTTCGTTAGCAGTCATTCTCATCCTGGTGACTTCACCGGCAGCGGCATAGAGAAGATTCCAAGATGCATCTTTCCAATTTAATGGTGGCTTGCAGGGGTGATGTACCTAAGGAAGGACAATTGGGGCTTCCTCTGCCCGAGACTTCTTTGCAGCCATTGTAACCACCCATGAAACTGGTCAGAGTTGATTGAGGCGAACAAGGCATAGCCCAAGCCTGCGAAATCAAAACAGAAAAACACGAATCATTTCATCAAAAGGAACTGAGGCAAATCTTTACATAGAATCGGTTAAAGCCGTACATGTCGAATGCGGGTATGCGTAAATTGTCAGTGTCATTTCATCTAGAGCCGGGCAAGTGGTAAAAGCAAGTTATCAATACGCAGGTAACTTTGGCTAGGCACAAGTGTAAAAGATTTTTAAGTTTTAACCATAAGTTCATAAAAAGGCAAAAAAGAAGTGATGTCTTTCATTATGTTTTACATGTATCATTATTTTTCCACAGGTACATTATAGATGAATATTTAGTATTGATCTTTGTTCTATGATCGACTTATTCAACAAAGGTCAAATCCTAATAATTACATTTTGCAAGTTTAAAAGGAAAAGTTTCAAAAAAAATCCCCTAAACTTTTAGCCAATTCCCAAAAAAAACAACCTAAACTTTATATTCTGTCAACAAAAAAATTCCTGCCGTTCCATTTTGTTAATGTTTTTGACAGAGTAGTGAATGATGGTTAACTTTTAGTAGCCCTACCAGCCCTGCCTACCATTTTGGTTATGCACCAGGATAAGTTTTCCAAAAATGTGGTCTATGATGTACCAATGAACGATCCAAACCGTTGATTATTTTCCAAATAATTTCTCGACCTAACCTGAAAATTTCAACTCAATCAGATACATAAAAGTGCTTAATCGAATCATCTAATCTTTCATTCAGAATGCAGGATCCTATAATCTGAATGAAACCTTGAACGATTGGATCGGGCACTTACACGTATCCGATTGAGTTGAATTTTTCAGGGTTAACTCAAAAGGTATTTCGAAAATAATCAACGGTTTCGATCGTTCGTGCGGGACCCCAGAATGGGACCCACACATGATTACCACCTTAACACCACTAGTCAACATCCGCAGCACCACTATAGACCACTTAGTCACCACCTACCTCTGGAGCTCCAACACATTCCTGGTAATCATTGATTTTCATCCATCAAAATGTACTATATACTAAGGCCAAGTCCCAGTGTTCATATTACCAATAACATAAGAAAACGCATATTTCAAAAGACATAAAACAATATCAGAAAAGAGTTTAGTTAAGGGTAAAGATTACCTTCTCAGCTAACACACGGTCACCCACATCCAGAGTCGGAAACATCGAAGCCGTCGGAATTGACCTCGGCTCTGCCAACGACGATCGGAAAAGTATAGTAACAGTCAACGCCTTCAAAACAACCTTAGCATTCCAAAATTCAACAACCTCGTAAGCCAATTACTCCTCCCACTCAACCCCTCCGAAATCTCCTTCGTCTCTTCCCCTATCCACTGCCATGACATCAAACAAAATTAGAATAATAGTAGAAGACAGGTGAAATCATCAATTAATTGTTAAACGAAGATCATAAAAACTCTTTTAATACGTACTAACATACAAGGGCACTAAAGCCAAAAGGACAACGTAACTAAGTGTATTGTAGCACTAAAGTCGTAACGACAATGTAACTTCATCGCTACAATAAGGGCTTTTCGGCCTATGTTGGAGAGAGATATTAGACTTTTGTAATGGAATTTTCTCCCTTTTCAATTAATTATTTCGTTCTAAAAAAGCAAGCACACTCCAAGCCAACGTAGAACACATAAATAGTTAGATCTGCATGTTTTGAAGCAACAACTAAAAGACTAGAATTGAGGTAACTTGACGTTAGACGGTAGTTACCAAATAATTACAATTGCTTTATATCTCGTTCTTTTTCTAATTAAATCATTCTAGATTTATTTTTTTTAATATGGATCTTTGCTTTATCTTAGATTTTTTTAAAGAAGGTTGAAATTCCACAACTCTCATATTTGAAACAAAAAAACAGAACTAACACTTTAGTACAAAATGAATAATAGTAAAGTAATACATTACCATTGATGACGCATGCCATCATCAATCGATGGAAAGATATCTAAAGTCTCTACTAAACGATTTAAAACAAGTACGAGTTAATCAATGTAATTCACATTTAAAGCTTACCAAAATCCACCAGTATCCTTTCTTCATCCTACTATACTTGACATTGTAAAGAAAACACGTGTAAGGTTTTGGGAAACCAAAACCAAATTAAGCCTTGTAAGAGTAGGTAAACCAAGGAAAAATTAAGCTTCCTTCAATTCATTAGGGATTGGCTACATAAATACTTTTTTTTTCCTATTTTGCTCGATCAACTCTTGTTGAAGAAAAATATTGAATTCTTTTCTAGCTACATGATCTCGTGCCAACTTAGGTCTCAAATTATGAATTCAAAACAATTGACAAGGTAAAATGGTCTACAACAATTTCTAGTCGTCAAAGAAACAACTGTCTTGAGTAATTTATTTGCAACGACTACCAAATCATTTCCATCACAAGATACACGTTACAAACACATGTACGTAGTCACTACAAAGTCACTACCAACATCTTCAATTTTGATTGATGATTATTATTAACAGTCCAATGGAGACAATAATAGTTGATCACCTCTAACAAAATGGGTATTAGTACCATGATTATCATTGAACCACCTACTTCTATCATCATCAGTGGTGGAGGGAAAAAAGTTGAATAGCCAAACTATAACCTCATTTTCTCCATAAATCTCTCACTCGTATGCGGAACAAGCATCATCGAGTTATTCCATCATCGATAACATAGACACCTCAAGCATATTGCCTCAATCATTCATTGTCATTTGTCAACTACTTCTAACACAATGGAATAACCATGTGTATCATTTCTCTAGTATAGTTGAATTTTGACTAGCACATTGATCTCTTATGGCTGCATCCATGCTAGTGGTCGAGAGAAAACATTGCATGCCTAATATGCAACCATCTTCTTATCCAAAAACTCCCAAAGTAGTTGCATCTGGGCAGATGAGCATCATCATCAAGACATTCCAACATCACCAAAACCCTTTTATCCAAAAATATCTTGAACAACTTAGTTCTACAATAACCTACTAGTGTTCATGTGCCATGACACCTCAACATTATGTGTAATAATCCTAAGCCCAAAAATATCTTGGGCCCATCTCTTAGATAACACTGTGAATCTCATATGTTGATATAGTTTGTATTATTTACATTTCCACTCCAAACAACCATTAATGGATTCCTACTTGATATATCCCTTCAATCTCACCAATATAATATACAAAATCTTGAATATTCTCACAGGAACTTTGGGTTCAAATCATATCCGTGTGTGAGATCATTAATGCTTTTTTTTTTGGAGGGGGTTAAATTCATGAAGGCTATTTACTACTATTCAATGCAAAACAAGTTGGTTTTACTACATCGGACAAGGATCAAAAACATAATCTATGTGATCGTATAAAAGCTATTAAGAGCGCCCATGGAGTCATCTAGCATCGAGTTTATTCCCACATCAAGGACGTAGGAGAAACGTGAGTATTTATGCGTGTTCCCAAAAAGTCTAAGTTGGAATGTTTTTTACTTAATATGGTTTATTTGGAACGAGCTAAATGCACTCTAGCTTTTGGTTTGATTTTCTCTCTATAACAAGATTATAAAAGAACTTATTTACAAGTTTGTCTTTGCTTTATCCACATCCTATAATTTAGGTTTTTCCATGTCGCCATATTTGCATCAAATCGTAATTCTATCGTGTCACTATGTCAATCTATGAAGCAAGGACGCTTCTATGGAGTTCACATGTGGTGTCAGAAATTTTTCAGTCACCAGTACTCTACTCACTCGTGTTGCACACTCAAATGAAACGTGTTCTAGTTTTTATCAAAATTTATTTGTGTTTAGACGATCTAGAATTTGTTTAGGCTACTATATGACACTATGGACACTCATGGGACACATCAAAGGTGCCAGATGAAGTAGTAGACCCAATGGAAGTTAAGTAACTTTCGTTGATGATTTGATTGCTGACAAAGATTAATGTGAATTGTGAAACGGATTATGTTGGAACAATAGTGAATGTTGAAACGATAAGTGCACACAATGTAGAGTCTTATTTTTTGTTTACCATTATGTAATAGGATATACGATTATGTTTTAGAGACGTGTCCCAACATGTTATATCCTCCAATTTTCGGAAGCTTGCGTTTTAGAGTGTCATTGTCATGTCACGCATCCATGCTGATGCTATGTGCAGTAGAGACTTCTATGCTGGTCTAGACATTTTTTAGCATATTTGTAAATATGAGTATCAAATGAAGTAAAAGCTTTTGAGTTGTGTCAATGTATGTTAACATCTGACAAAAATATTAAGAATGGAAGGTGTAATGTCTCGTGTCTAAAGGAGAATGCACAAATTCCTAATATATCACAAGCATTTTTTTCTTTATTTGGCTACACTTGATACATCTTTTCCTTTATTTCCCTTCACTCCGACCCTTAACTTGTCCATTCCTCTTCTTGTCTTAGCATAGATATTATTGCAAAGAGTTGTTGCTTCAAGTCCACCTTTCACCCTTGTTTTCCCATTGTCCTTGTTTTATTCATTGCATAGAGAGAAGAACATCCACTAGGTCATATGTTCTTTCTAAATTTACAATATACACTAGTCATTTATTTTTCAACTAATGTGTAGTTCACGATTTGACCTCAATTAAAGCGTCTTAAAATTTATGTTTTAGACCCATTGTTTTAAATGGCTCATAGCGCACCAAGACGGAATGGTCCCCTAGAGCCTTGGTGCGAGGCGAGGCTCGAGCCATATCAAAGCAAGGCGCAAGTTATTGTAACAAGTATTCGCTCCGTCCCAAAATAGATGTCCAAAACTACTATTCAAACTACTCAAAAAATCATCCATATACTGCATCTATAATAAATAAATAAAATCGGTTTTAAAGTCTTTGTTTAATAAAGCTAAGTAAAATCTATCAAACAAGATCCATATTGCATATAAAATTCATTATAGCTTAAAAAATATAAATGAGCTTTTGAGAGGTGTGAATAGTGTTTTGGAACATCTATTTTGGGACGGAGTGAGTAGAATTCTAATATATGCAAAACTTTCAACACAAGCAAACACTTTTAAGACTTTCTCATGTCATAAAACATAATCATTTCAATGCTTAGACTACCAATACTAAGCAAAACATATCATCCATAAAAAGCTAACATAACGATTAGCTTTGGAAACAAGAAAATGAATAACGAAAATAAAATATCTAGACATGCATGCCCATTAATCATGCTCAACAACAATAACTTCAACTCCATCTTCATCATTCGATTCCACATCTTCTTCTTCTCCCTGAGCTGGAACAGAGTAGATCGACTTCAAGACTCTTAGGGTTGGCAGTTGCTATGACTATCATAGAGCAAATCGGATTCTAGGGCTAACGTTGAGTTCCTATTTATATTGAAGAAAATTATCTAATGCATTTAGCCCACCTTTATGCGTCAAAGATCAATCGTTGAGATTGATTCGGGCCTAATCCAAATAAAATGGCAACAAAATTCTTGAGGCGCGCGCCACAAGCGCCTCGATGACCTGCCCCTCGCGACGACTCCCCGAGGCTACAGGTGTACCTCACCATGGCCCACGCCATTTAAAACACAATTTGGACCCTGTTTTGTCCCAAAAGTAACCTATCATATCTGTTGGAATCTGTCCCACATCGGTTAATTATCACTTGAAAAACTAGTCTATGAGCCTGGGCGGCCTCTCCACTCACTGCCAATTGGTTTTAAGTTGGATGCTTTAACATGGTATCAGAGCTAGACTTTCGGAGGCTTTTCCGCTTTGTTTGTAGCATAGCTGCACATTGTTTCGTTATTATCCGTATGTTCCAGATCCTTTGTTAACCTCTCCATGTGCGAGTCAGGAGTTGCACGTACGGGGGAGTGTTGGAATTTGTCCCACATCAGTTAATTATCACTTTGAAAACTAATATATGAGCCTGGGAGGCATCTCCACTCACTGCCAATTGATTTTGAGTTGGATGCTTTAACAGTATCTATGTTGTATCCCAACCATTTTTTAAAAAGGAACAAAACTGGGTAGGAAAACCTGATACTTGGGATATCCAATATGTATCCGCTGGGTTTTCATATCCCTGCATTATTACGGACGCATTGTTTGGAGTATACAAATTTCACGCTAAAGAGCACGAAACGTTTAAATAAAATAACAAAGAAAAGAGAAAGGAACAAAAAGCCAACAATAGGATTAAAATGTCCACTGTTCTCACAATAGAACTACATGTCTAACCACAAAGGTGACATAGCAACATGGCCTTTGGAGACCCAAAGCTCTAGCTCTAGCTCTAGCTCTAGCTCTAGCGGTCATGAGAAGGAGCTTAGGTGCCAATATGTGAGGTCTCAGTTTAAAGTCAAGGGAACTACGTTGGCCTGCCGTAGTAATCTAACTCTACTAACATCCTATCATCTAAGGAATAGTTGGTTTTGGAAAAAAACATCATTGGAGCTGCACTCCAATGTCCAATCCCCAATAGAGGGCAATCTAACACATCGCAATGATTAGATTCATACCTAAACTAGATATGACGATTTTATTTATGCATTAATGAGAATGAGATACAACAACAGATTTAGTGCAATGAACATAGAAAATAATCCTATCAAAACAGTATGGAGTATTAGGAGGGACACAACGATACTAATAAAATATGTAGGAAATACGAAATTACCAGAAGCATTCTGACGCAAGGATGAGACGATGTGAATGGCATTTTTCTCATTCTCGACTTCCTGAAATTTGATTTTTATCCATGTAATTGCCATAAATGTGGGGTTGAGTAAAATCAAATTGATAAATGAATACATATATATACAGACAGAGGGATACCACCACAAGAAGATAGTGATATAGAGTAAAAGAGATTTCCAATAAAAGATAAGCCAACATGGGTTGGAATTAAAGATCAAAAATACTATTTTTCGTCTCTGCTACGATTCTGACTAACAAAATTGGGTTGGAAAATGAGATATAGTGACCCATGAAAACTACGGTACGGAAAACCTAGATACCATAGTGGTCATGTAAACACATACATGTATTCAATCTAAATTAATCAAATCAAACTATTTTAAGGACATTGACTACTAGGGTAGGGGACAAAAGGAGTTAAATCTAAAGGTGAAACACGACGCAAACCTTTGGTAATTCACTGAAGCAATAATGGAAAACTGAATGGTTTTTGCTTTCGCTTTCATCGTCTTCTTCTTCGTCATTGTCACCATTGTTATCCGAGGAAATCATGGTCAAAACCCTGTTTAGAGTCGATAGGCTTTGCTTTAAATGTCTGCGTTAATTTGCGGGTAAATATTGAGCTATACAGAGGTCTCAAACCACAGCAAGGTCCAACAAGGATGTTGACCTGTCTATCCCTGAATTAATAAATGAAAACATTTTTCATGAGAGAGATTTAATTTTCTAATTAACTTAGGAAATAATTTAAAATGTGCGTTGTAAACATATTTTGGATACCCATTAATGATTTCCTGATTTCTTTCTTTTTCTAGTTAATGCACTATAAAATGAATGTTTCCCTTATTTAAGAAAGAAATCAGGAAATCATTAATGTTTTCCCTGTTTAATTTTACACAAAAAAGGAAAATAGATAATGATAAAAATGTTTTTCACGGGAGACATTTAATTTTCTTCTTAATTTGAAAAGAATTTTAAAACATATGAAATTATAGGCAAAGATGTACGAAATGTATGCGATTTATGGAAAAATTATCACTTTTCTCTTTTTTGTCTTTCAACTTCTCAAGATTTTAGTAGTATATGTTAAGTTGCAAATTTATGCATTCCTTTTTATTGGTATAAATAAATTTAAGTATAATTTTCTATTCTTGATAAGTACCTCTTATATGAAAATCTCTCTTTATTAATCCTAATTTGAATGGTACCGACTACACTAATTGCACTTAATCGGTTTAACTAAATCCTTGTTGGATTTTAAATAAAGGGATGAAATTTATTAGGTAACTAAAACTATCAAAGCAAAAGAGGAAATGAAATATAGAAGCAAAGCGACCGAAATTAGGTAAGGAGAATAAGAACTTTTTTACCATTTTTTCTTAGATTTGAATTTAATTATAAAAATCTTGAAATGATATATGAAAGAAAGAATAACTCTTATGTTTTGATTTCATAGATTAAGGCACGCGAGCTATCAAGAACCAATCCATAAAATAACCATGGTGGCTCGTCACCTTTTTTACCATTTTGGACCAAAATGCCTTTTTTTTTTTTTTTGTGGATGTTGGGTTTATTGCATATAGGGATAGAGGAGACTAAGTTATCTAGGTTACTGTATTGCCCTTGTCAAATTTTTGATGTTTTCCCCATTTGAGTCGCCATGTGGCTATCTGTGTGTTTTGTCCAAATGCGCAAGAACATTTTTTTAAAAACACAATGTGAAGTCTCCCTCCCCTGGTTGATCAAAAAAAAAAAGTCTATCCCTCCCTCTCTCCACTCTCTCCCCCTCAAATTGCCTATCAACTAATCAAGAAAAAAATAAGATAGGAAAAATAGTGATTTACTTCTTTTTTTATTATTATTAATTGATTGTATAAGCTCTTTCTTGCCTTATGTAAACCTCTAGAAGTTTTTTAAACCAGCATTTTAATGAAGTCTTATTTACCAAAAAACAAAACAAGAATAATGACACCTAATAGAATTTTAGCTTAAAAAATATACTGTGAAAATTATACTCTTAATACAAATATCCAACTCTCCATAGTGTAGGTGTTAATGCCAAAATCATATACTCCGTTGGTTTCACAATTTTGTCATAGCAAATCTCAATTGATTGGGACTTAAGGCTCAATTTGTCTTGATGTTTGCTTATTTTTCAAACTCTTTTTGTAATAAAAGAAATATATGACCATCGCACGTTATTTATCTAAACCAAAATGAGGGGTGGGATAAGATTAATTCTAACTCTTTGACATGTTAGGTAAATTGAGGGATGTCTTACAAAGTGAACAATAAGGGTATTGGTTATACATGTTCGGGTAAATTTGAATAGCAGAATAGCAGAATAGCAGATAGAGTCATGATTTGAAAGCCCTAAGTTTCTTCTCTCATCCATAAGTATCCAAACACCAGATGTGTTTTCTATACAAGGCATCTTGCACTTATGCTTCATAAGTGTAAGGTGATATTCTTCTCTCATCCATAAGTATCCAAACACCAGATGAGTTTTCTATACAAGGCATCTTGCACTTATGCTTAGGCATTTCCCTATGGTCCATAACCGTCACCATATTTTCGAATCCCACGATTTCCATCCTCAGCTGAGCACCAACCACACTAAACCGCCCATGGAATAATCAAGCCAACAAAGAAGAAACATATCTCAGCAGTAATATTCTACTTTTGTCGATTCCCTGAGAAAATGTCAACAGGAAATTGAAATGTTTTAGCTAGGTGGCTTGAATATTGCTTTGCCTCCCAGCTTTATTACTTTGAAACCAAAATTTGCTTAGAAATAAGAAAACTACTTAGCAAAATATTAGATTAAAACTTCTTCATCGTCCCAGCTTAGGCATCTGCATCGGAGTAACTAAAATTGTGTCCGTTAATTTGACAAAAAGTTAGAAAAGTGGGTCCAAATTCTAGGTATTAAGGGCATCTTCAACCCACCCTCCATAACTCCATTTTTGCCTCCATTTTTGTTCATATTTGTTAGTCAGTGAGTCAAATGGGTACCACAATGAATATGCTAAAGTGTCGGTAAAGTTTTTTTTGGGTAACTTAAACCATTTTATAGAACAAACAAACTCAACAGACAGGGCAAATCTTTACACCAATAGATTGCCCTGATAAACCAACCGAACATAAAGCAAACCTACCCACATGTTATGGCCTAAAAATCCTTGGACTTAAGTGCCAAACATTTACCAGTAACCGATTCTCATCAGTGGACTTGACACCACGCCAAGAGCAAAGACAAGCTCTAACTTCAGCAATGATCTTATCACCTACCATAGGAGCTGGAGTAGCCTTACCTTGAAAGATCCTGCTATTCCTCTCCCGCCAAAGCCAATATATAGCAGCAGCCAAAGAAAGTTTGTAGGTGCGACAAGGAAGGGAATCACCATTCCTATGGCCAATGACCCACTCCATCTCCCTTGATAACCCAAAGCAAGGCCTACTGATATGATTTTGATGAAGCACCATTTGCCAAACTTCTGTAGAATAATGACAATTAAAAAATAAGTGCTCATGAGTCTCATCTTCTCGAGCACAAAAGCAGCAGCCTTTATCAACGCCTAAACCCCAATTCTGCATTCTATCCTTCGTGGAGAGCCGACCCAAAAACGCTAGCCATTCTATAAAAGCCCACCGGGGAACATGATGTGAAAACCAAATTGAGGCAGCCCAAGGAACCTTAGGCAAAGTAGTTCTTAGCCATTGCCAAGAAGACGTTGTAGAGAATTTGCCATCACTAGTCAAAGTCCACCAAACACAATCTGACCTGGAAGAGTTAGGAAGGAGATTAGGAGAATTATGGGCCACAATGTCCCCAGTTACACCACTGCGGGGTCTAGGCCACCGCCATGAATCATGATCTATAATAGATGCAACTCGAGCCTGCAAAGACCTTCCCAAATTAAACACAACAGCGTCCCCAAACTTCAAGTCTAGAGGCCCCAAATCATGCCAATTATCAGTCCAGAGAAAGGTAGAAAGACCATCGCCTATAACATATTTAATCCAAGTCTGCACTATGCCCCGTAGCTTAAAGATTTTCGTAATGGTCCAAGAAGCCTCATTGGGAATCTTAACCCTCCACAAACTCTGGTCTTTGATGATATATGTATGAACCCACTTTACCCAAAGGGTGTCAGCCTTCAAACATAAAGCCCACAAATGCCTCAACATAGAAGCCCTATTCCAATCATCAAGCAAACGAAACCCCAACCCTACTTCACTCTTTGGAGCACAAACTAAATGCCAAGCCACCTTAGCTCCAGAAGTTTTAAGGTCAGTACCAGTCCAAAGAAAGGATCGCAACATACGCTCAACATCATGCAAGACCTTTTTAGGTATAATAAAAATTGAGGACCAATACACCTGGATACCAAAGAGAACAGATTGCACCAATTGGGCTCGACCACCATAAGAAAGGGATTTGTTGGCCCAAGACTGAATACGATGAAGAATCCTTTCCCTTAACTGAGCACAATCAGCTGCCTTGAGCCTAGTAGAGATAAGAGGAACCCCCAAATACTTCACTGGAAGACACCCCTCAGGAATTGGAAGAACAGCACCAAGACATAGCTTAGTCACATTGGCCACCCCAGCGTAGAAAATTGAACTCATATTCAAATTTGGACTCAAACCAAGTGATTTTTGTGGAAAACAATACAATACATAGAAGGCAAGTGATTTTTGTGTTAATAAACCCGAGTTTGGACACGGTGTTGGAGAGATAGACCAAGAATTAAGGAGGATTCAAATGGATCGCATCGAGGGAGAGCGAGGCCCAGTGGTTCACACATGAGGGGGAGATTGTCATGAACATGTGTGAAGGATTGAGTCCCACATACCATAAATAGAGAAATGGTCGGACCTTAATATACAATCAAGTGACTCACCACTTACAAAGGCTTAGCCTTTTAAGTGGTTATGGGTCATTAATGAATATTGAGTCAAGGTGATGTAGTGTGGACACTCGCAAATGGATTGGGCCTACGCGCACATGAGAAGAATCTCAAGCGGATCAAAACCACCCCTTTTTTTATATATGCACCTTTGTTTTTCTTTTAGTAAAATTTTGAGGGTATAAAAAGGGAAAATTAGTCATTAAATGCAGTATATTTTGCCTTTTTGAAGGGAAAGACAATGAACTTGTGCAATCAAACATAAAGACATCGTTTTTAGTAGTATTCATTTTAGCTAAAGGACTAAACACACTCTCTCCAATGGAGCCTGCTCATGGATTAGTGAAGAATTCTCCGCACAGTATGAAGGTTCCCTGTATACCATACTACAATTTTAGCTATCAAAAGAAAAGAGCAAAAATCTAAGGACTGCGAGTAATTTCTTTTTCTTCATGGGATATTTTTACTTAACTTTTACTCTTCCCGAGGGAAAAATTTTGAGTCAAAACATACAAATCATTACAGGCCGAACAAGATATAACAGTTAAAACAACGTCAGGATGGTTGTAACCAATATAAAGAATCAGGAAACAGGGATATCGCCGAAGAGGGAGAGAGAGAGAGAGAGAGAGAGAGGATTTACCCGTCGACTTGATTTTGTAGATTCCACATGATTGGCTCAATGGCAAGACAAAAAGGCACGATCCAACGGATGCCGGCAACAATCTCTTCAGCGGTCTCTTTTGTGGCTGGAAGCACCCTTATCACCAAAACAAGATATTCCAAATTGATTTGTGAGGTTTGGTGTGGACAAAACATGTAAATTGCTACATCTATTCACCAGATCTATGGGCTTCAGTGATTATCGGACAAAACATGTAAATTGCTTAGATCCATGGGTGTCAGTGATCAATGGAGGCTTCCAATCATCCGACTTTGCATAGCTGTAATTTCGAGAAATAGATTGTTGTGTTTTTTTTTTTTTTTAATTCTGTAAGAAATTTAAAATTTTTAAAAATTAGTGACATTTCACTAATTTTTTGATCTCGCGGAAATGGTCGAACGGAGGTGGGGTGGTAGTGGCCGGAGGTTGGAGTTGATATTTTTTTTATTTTTCTGTACAAAATTAGAACTTTAAAAATTAGTGAAATCTCACTCATTTCTCGGACCCCCAGAAGTGGTCGGCCGGAGGTGGGGTAGTGGTTGGACGGAGGTAAGAGTTGATTTTTTTCAATTTTCTGTATGAAATTAAAACTTTTAAAAATTAGTGACATTTCACTAATTTTTCGGGTAGCCAGAAGTGGTCGGCCAGGAAACAAGAGTTGATTTTTTTGAATTTTCTGTAGGAAATTAGAACAACATTTCACTATTTTTTTTATTTTTATGTTCGATTGCAAAAGTTCTTTGTCCTTCCATTTAAAAATGTCAAATGTTTTTTGTCTTTATGTTCGATTGCAAAAGCTCTGTATCCTTCTCTTTAAAAATGTCAAATGTTTTAGATTTTTGGCTAAGTGACCATATAAAAAAAAAAGTTTGAAAATCTTAGGGGTGTTTTGGCTAAATAAGCCATTTGGCATATTTTTGTGTCTTCATTGAAAAAAATCCTACATTTGTTTGTTTCACGTCAATTTTTATTGGATTTTTAGTACTAATACTTTGGACACACAAGCCCACACACAATCAATCGAAAGAAAAGAGGCAAAATAGTCTAACCCTGCTTGCTTTGCAAGGAAACTCCAACTCCCCGCTAGTTGTAACGTTGACGGCTTCAACTTGTATAACAATGCACGCAAGAAAAGAATATCTTTTTCTCCCTTCACCCAAACAACCACCATTCAACCAGCCATACCACAATTGACAAGCACAATCCAACCCATCACCACCATTTCTTGCGCCATTACTCCAACGCTTCCTTCAATATTCCCCTCCCTTCCAAGTAACAACTACCCACCTACCAAAACTCCATTTCCTTTCTTTTCCTTTCCTTTCCTCTCCTCAACCTGAGGATTTTACTCCGAAAATTCTGAAACACCTAGAGGGTTTTTCTCCCGAAATTCAGATACCCAATTCGGTTGAGTACTTCTATCAAACACCTAGAGGGGGTAAACTCCATTTTTCCTTCCCGTCTTCAAACTGAATTTTTTCTTCCAAAATTAAGATACCCAATTCTCTGAGTACTTGCATCAAACAACAGGGGGGGAAATTCCATTTTTCCTTCCACTCGTCAACCTGCGGTTTTTTTCCAAAATTCAGATACCCAATTCTCTAATTACTTCTATCGAACACCTGGAGGTCTAAATTCCATCGTTTTTCTTCCAAAATTCAGAAACCCAATTCTCTTCTATCAAACACCTGGTGGGATAAACCCGAATCACACACGTCAATAATGGCTAAATGGGTATCCAGAAACCCGAACCCAAACTCGAAATCCGGCCTCGACCTAATGCAAAACTGCGATCTTCCTCCACCATCCAAGGTTTTCAGCGGACCCGATAAATCGGTCTTATCGTCGATGAATCGAATTCTCAACGACATAGCAGTAAACAATGATGAAGAAGACGAAGGAGATAACGATGAGATTAATGGAATTGGGAATGAGAAATTGGAGCTTTTGAAGGCATTGAGATTGTCTCAGACGCGAGCGAGGGAAGCGGAGAAGAAGGCGTCGGGTTTGGCGAAAGAGAGGGATTTGATACGGAATGCTTTGGTGGAGGATTCGTTGAAGTTGTTTGCGTATAGGCAGTGGGTGAAATTGCTTGAGATTGAAATGGTGAGGGTAGAAAGGCAAAAAAAGAAAGATGAAGGGGTTTGGGAGGAAGGCGATTGTGAGGGAGGTGGTGGGACAATGGGGTGGATTGTGGGTTTGGCTCTTTGTTTGGGAGTTGTTGGATTTGCATTTGGTTGTAGGTTTACTAATTTTTTTGATTTGCTTTCTAATAATGCAAGCTTGTAAAGAGTTGGAAAATTTTCTGTTTTCCTTCATGTCATGGTTACTTTGGTTTTCAAACATTGTAGAAAGTGTAATTATGATTCGTAATGTTTTTGCCTGAGATGCGGACAAAAATTGATAGTATGAAAGGGTATGGAGTTTAGGCCCGAGATATGGATAGAAATTGAGAGTATGGAAGAGTGTGGAAGGATGGGATGGGATATGGAGATGAAGAGTTCATCCCAAGAGAAATTATGATTATTAAGATTTTCCAGAATTTCAGAAATAGAAGAAAGATATTTTTCACAGTTTCACTACGTGTAAAAACTACTCCACTTTCTGTCTCTCCCTTTCCGCCGCCTTCGGCCACCACCGAACATCCCTAGCCACAACCCTCCAGTCACCACTTCAACAATCTCCCTGTCTCGGCCATCTTTGGTGGCTCTCCAATTACCTCCCCTTCATCAGGCGACCCCGCCTTCAGTCATCACTAAGTCCCATAATAAGCATGCATCAGCGCGAACGCAAGAGCGCCTTTCGAAAATCTCACAAACTACTAAAAATTTATGAGTGAAACCTAGAGCGAGAATTGAGAACAGGGCCGGAAGGTCCTAACATAAATTATGCGTATGAGTGAAACCTAGAGCGAGAATTGAGAACGGGGCCGGAAGGTCCTAACATAAATTATGGGTCTGAGTGAAACCTAGAGCGAGAATTGAGAACGGGGCCGGAAGGTCCTAACATAAATTATGCGTCTGAGTGAAACCTAGAGAGAGAATTGAGAACGGGGCCGGAAGGTCCTAACATAAATTATGCGGCTGTCCCCTCTTCTATCAACATCTTAGGCTATCCTCGAGCCACCCCCTTGAACAAGTTCATGAACATAAGTGTAAATGTATTAGCGTTATGCCCGTTCGATGCATGGGGAACGGAAAAAAAAAAACGTAAATATTCTTTTTTTCCGGTTGCCCATGCATCGAATTGGTACAACGCTAGTATAATTCTAGTTAAGAGGTGGCAATATGTGTGAGGCTAGTGAGAACAAAATCTTGCATCAATGTCTGTTCTTAATTTGTCCCTCTATTTATGGGATCACGAGAGTGATTGTCTAAAAAACCTTTGAAGAAAAAAATGACGATGTGACCTCCCTCTCGCGTCCCCAACCCCCCACTCCACGTCTCTCCTCTTTTTCCCCCACTCCCACTTTATTCTCCCCAACTTCCAATTTCAAACAAATAAAAAAAAGGCAAAATTCTAGAAAATTTAGGATTTTGGGTTTGGAGATGTATGTATATGTATTGATGATTTATATGCAATTCAAAAAAAAAAATACATAGTACTATGTTGTATGTTTATTTTCCAAAAGAAAAGCAAAAACTAATGGAAAAAGGGTGAAAATATAGAACAAATAATGACCAGTGGTTACCAAACAGAGGACAGATAAACCGTAACTCGAGGCTAATCACCCACCCGGTAAGATGGCATATACACATTTCTCTGCATAAGTTCAAGTTGATGAGGTACAAAGGAAATTGTATTTCACAGCATATGAACTCTAAATTACTACTAATAAAATTATCCACCAGCGCCTCCCACATCAAAGCTAAAACAGATTACTTGGACGAGAGAGAGAGAGAGAGAGAGAGAGAGAGAGAGAGAGAGAGAGAGAGAGAGAGAGCGAGATTGGACATTATCCAACTGCACCCTGCCCCATATGTACAGAACCACGTATCCGAAATTACCTCTACCCTGCTTTACATGTGCGTGTCTACAGTCTACATACATTTAGGATTATAGGAAATATATACTATATATATTTATATTTACGTAGGTTAAGTTGGAATACAAACTCATATTCACCGAGTAAGTGAGTTCCTGCGGTTTAGATTATGGCCTGGTGTATAGACCTCAAATGCACGTAGCAATCGTCGCTTGTACCGAAGTATTCCAAACAAACCCAGCAGATGTGCTTCCCACACCTACACTCAATGTGGTTGCAACCTTCAATCTTCTCAATCCTGTACCCACAAACAGGGCACTGCTTCACATACTCTTCTTTCCCCTTGCACCACTCATTGAGCGACGAATCCGGGTCCTCCTTGAACTCCCTGTACTTCTCGCACGACACAAACGGGTGGTACTCCATGTGACACCGCGTGCACGTCTCCACGTAACACGCCCCGCACACAAACGGCTTTCCTTCCATACCGGGTCCCGCCACTTGGTAAACGGACGGGCAGTCGGGCGAGGGGCAAAACCGAAAATTCCCTGCGCTCGACGACACGTATGCCCCAAGAGACGCCCGGAAGAGTTCCTCCAACTTATCACTCGACAATAGAGACCGCAAGTCGGTGAGCAAGACATGGGTCCCACAACCCTCACAGGCGCACCGGATAGGGAAGCTGTCCTGGCTTCTGATGGCAGACTCGCACTGCTCCACCAGGCATTGGCGGCAGAACAAGTGAGCACAACCTTCGAGGCGGTAACCCTCCTCCACTTCACACAAGCAAATTGGACACCCATCGCTGCTACCATTCTCAACCCCCTGAGCCGAAGGCAAAGGGACAGCACTACACATCTGGACAATTTCGTTAATTGCATCTTCCGCCTTTTGCTTTACTTCTTTGTCACCAGTAATCGCTATGACATGACGGTGGGTGTTAAGAGTGAATTCTGCACCGGGAAACTTTTCTCTGAGACCGTGAAGGTCTGGACCGAACTTCTTAACCACCTCTTTCATAAGGTCCGGAGGCATGGCCCCACCGCGGAGATGGATTTCAAGTTTCTTGCTTTCGTGCAAGTTTAGAAGAGACTGAACTAGTCTATACTCCGCTAAATCAACTTTTTTCAAAGAACCAAATATCCTCACGGTAATGGTGTGTCGGTCAAAGAGAATGCATGTTCCAGTTTCGCGCTGAACTGATTTCATGAGACTGATGCCGTCTCTTGAGAATAATTGATGGAGGATTGGTGGTGTAAGGCTGGGGTGGTCTATGGTTTTTCCTCTCATGAGCTGCTCTAGAGGTCTTCTTAACTCTGCCACTGTTTTTGTAGCATTGGCGGAGATCTTTACTCGATAGGAGCCATTCTCGTTCTTTTGGAGGTAGCATTCAGCACCTGTAAACAAAAATATGAACTTCTTTTTAGGTAAATGAGAGAGCTACTAAGAAAGGGGGAAAAAGTACGATATATCTTACTAGAAGAAGAAAAACATAGCAGAGTGGATAAACAGGCGTAGTCTTGACATTCAACTTCAATTCTGCACCACTATACAATCTCTTTCAAATCTCAACCATATAAAGTTCCACCAGTGCTATCTAGTACAGAAAAAAAAGCAAGTAGGCCACTATCTAGAAGGTAAACAGGATGGAAAATAATATCATCATTAAATAATCGTACTGAATAACAAATAAACTTCTTTTTTCTTTTTTGTATTTATCTCCACTCAACACCTTCTCGATCCGCTGAGTCAAATAACATTAAAAAAAAATGCAACTAGAAAAGAAAACAGTCAGCCAAAGATGATAAACGCCTAAATGGAGTCCTCTTATGACTAAAGGACAAAAAAACACATATATTCCAACTCATCCTGAGAACTTCAAGCGATTTAAAATTTGAAGAGGAGCATGAAGACAACAAATGGAGGATCGGTCAACCTCCTAATAATCACCAGTTTCAGGCACAAATTTCATGGAGATTGGGAGGGTGCACTTTTATCGTCGACGAAGAAATCTGTTATATCACAACCCCCTGCATAATTCTCACAGCTACAAGTAGCAAGGTAAGGAACCTAATCTCACATGATTTCGGAGCAAATGCACCCATAAACAAGTTACATGAGAAAGCAAATAGATCCAGGTGCGACAACGGACAAACAGTCGGCAATCAATAGATGAAGAATTAAATGCACGAAAACAAGTGGAAACCAAAACAAACTACAAAAGTGGGATATCTGCAATTTGGTATCCCATTCTGCATAGGCAGCTTGTGAAAGTTGCTATGTTCCTCTGCTTGCGTCTTCAGAAAGAAAAAATGCTAGAAACCAAATTAATCTTGGTAGTGATTTTCGCAATTCGCCGTTTTACAATTTCTCTTTTTTTGTCTTTAGTTCTTGGGATTTAAGATACTACCTTTGGACTTCATCCACTTTAAAAGTAAATTGACATGGATAAAGACAAAAAAGGAGCAGAGTACAAAAATCAATACCCGAACTTAAAGTTGTACACAACTAAAAAGAACATAGAAGATACCCTTTCGTCGCTTGAATCTGGCAAGGAGAATATCCAGTTGCTCCTTGATAACCAAATAGACAGGTGCGGGGCAAGATACAGAGCTCTGAAACAACTGCTGGCACCTGATCTTCTGCCAAGGAAGACATCCAGGCAATACTTTCCCTTCAACTTGCTCCAAAGCTCTCGCAGCCTCCAAATGTAGACTTCCGTTGAACATGATCAAGGCTCTCATGAAAGAATCCTTAGGTTCTGGAGGGAAGACCTGGACTCGTACACCATTACCATGGGGGTTCCTCTTAGGCATGAAAGGAGAGAGCTCTCTCAGAAGAGCTTCTTCACAAGCACTACATGGGGGATTTTCCACAGCTTCTCCTCTCAGCAAGAAAAAGTCCAAGATTTTCCTATCAGTTGCAGCCCTTAATACATCCGAAATTTCAGCTTCAGAGAGTCCTCTATCGAGTCCGGTTATCACTACACTGTCTGGGTACTTCGTGCTAGCTGTACAGTGGACAAACTTTTCTCCAATTAACAAGTCAGACAGGTCATCAACCATGCGATCAACATCGAATCTGTTACATTTTACAATTCCAAGCCCCTTGCTTAACCTTCGTGGCCAAGAAACTTTTGCACTGACAGCAGCAAATGAAAACACTTTATGATCCCCTCCAAAAGTGCTCCGTGAAGGAATTATCTTTAACATGGATCCATTAAATTCAACTGGACTACACTCAGAAGCTTTTGCAGCAGCTTCAGGTGTTATAAATGTTATCCTCCCCCATTTTTCCTTCTCATCACTATCCTGTCCAATGCCAGTGAATTTCTGGACTGCACAAATACTACTCGAGGCACTTCTTTCCAAAAATGACAAAAGGTCCTTATCATCAACAGTATTCACATCTGAATGAAACACATCAACAGTCAAACATCTCTTTTCAAGCTCCAGATGCCTTATCTCCGCACCAGCTCCAAACAAAGCTACAGAAGGCGATAGACCAGGTCCTCCATGATACAAGCATTTCTCCATGCACTCATTCTGTAACCATTTTCTTTCATAATCCAAAACTTCATTTAAATGGCTACTAACCATGTTCATGTCTCGTGAAGAGGCAAATAACTGAATCTCATTCCGGTCATAATTAACTTCAATACCAATTCGTTCATCCATACAAGTAGTTCTTATTTGCGAAACAAAACGATGGAGATTACTGTTGAACTTCCCGCAGAACTTTTTTAGTAATATACACCCAAAACCGGTCAAAACCTTCACTTGCAGCTTCTGACTCTCCATCTTGGGGGCATCAAAGAGAGGAGGAGGATTAAGGGTAGGCAAATACTCATAATCAAAAGCAGTTACACAGACCAAGTATTGATTGGATATAGAGAGAATATCCCCAAAAACCACCCAACTTGGCCTTTGACCGAAGATTAGCAATGAACATGAAGGATGTAATTGAACATGCTTTCCAGTTAATGCAACCTGATATCCAAGTTGATCATAACCAGAATACATAGCTACATTCTCCGAAAATGAAGAGAGTACAGCATTTTTCAAATACCTATCCTGCTCTGAAGACACCTGCGGATTCCAACGCCAGTAGCTTGGAATTATAAGATTAAGCTCATGCTGAAGACAAGTTTCCAATTCAAAGACAGTGTCTTGGCATCTCCGCATGGATTTTGCATTGATGCTATTGTCCCAACACCACGTATTCTTCTTTTCTTGAGGCACACGCTCCCATTCCTTATAAACAGAGAGCAAAGTGAAAAGGTCGCCGTAGTGATGGCAAAATTGCACCTTAAGGCAATCAGATTTAAGCTTATCTTCTTCATTACCCACTCTGCAAAATATGCTACTGGCATTTGCCATAACAGCAGCCAGAACAAGGCCCTCTTTACCCAGGCGGTGCTCGAAGCATTCAAGAATAATTTTTCCCAACCGAGGTTCAATGCCCAATCTAACCAATTTCAGCCCGTCCTTTGTCAATTCCAACACATCATTCTTCAATAAAACAGCTCCTAACTGGATAAGATTTCTAATGGCCATGTCAATAGCCATTGCATTAGGAGCATCGATAAAATCAAAACTCTGTAAATCAGTTGTGCCCAAAGCAAGAATCCTTAAAACTGCCACACCAAGATGAACCCTACGAATCTCAGGTTCCTGATGAGGGGACATCAATTCAAAATCACTTTCCGAATAAAGTCTATAACACCTTCCCGGTTCAGTTCTCCCGGCACGACCAGCACGTTGATTCGCAGAGCTCTGACTAATCCTGCAAACCTTGAGGACATTCATACCAGAGCCAGGTTCAAACCTACTCTCTTTCACCATTCCAGAATCCACCACATACTTAACCCCTGGAATTGTCAATGACGTTTCAGCGACATTTGTGGCAAATATAACTTTCCTTTTAGAAGGGTAGTCAAGAAAGATGCGATGTTGATCTTCATAAGAAAGCTTTCCATGCAAAGCTAACACAAAAGCAGAGGGGCTTTTGAACTTTTCACAAGCCCATTCTACTTCCATCTGAGAAGTTAAGAAAGCAAGAATCGTCCCATCTTTTTCTGTTCTATGGATCTCAGCAACCATTCTCACAACATCCGAAGCATAGGAAGCAATACCAGCAGAATCCGAAGCATGTTCAGATGCACAAGGGACATATCTGACATCAACTGGAAAGTTTCTGCCCTCCACATGAAAAGTTCCACAACCATAAAAGTACTCTGCAAGCTGTTTTGCATCAGCTGTTGCAGACATTATGATAAGCCTCAGATCATGCCTATGATGAAGTAAATTTTTTATCAAGGTTAAAAGGAGATCGGTGTTTAAACTTCTTTCGTGTGCCTCATCAACAATGATGCACGATATCCCAGATAAATTCGTATCTGTCATGTAGTGCTGCAATAAGCAGTGATCCGTCATATATATTACCTTTGAATTGAACTGCTGAGCAGATGTAAAGGTTGGAAAGGATACGATCGCATTATTTTGGTAGCACCCACAGCTTTCTTCTTGAACTCTTTGAGCCAATGATATAGCTGCAATTTTGCGAGGCTGAGTGCATATAATGGAGCCGTTACCAGCAATTCCTGAGTCAGCAAGAAACTGAACCAACTGTGTACTCTTCCCTGAACCAGTCTCTCCAATCAATACCATTACCTGTTCAAATTGCGGTTTCAAGAAGAAATGACTAAAAAGAACTGAAACTGAAAAAGGCAACTCAGAAGCTCTTCCAAGAGAAATGAAATCATATAACCTCTGAAATCAACAACTGAATCCCAATCATGAAAGGCTAAACTACACAGAAATATTCTCCAATCAATATATTACCTGTGCAGAGAAACAACTCATATATGTACCGGCCCGCTAATATATCACAGAGTTCAGAAGAAGAACAACTCCTATACCTAAAGACTCAAAAATTATATTTAAATAGAAGAAGAAATCACACAGGCCCACAGGGCGAGAGCAGGGCATGAAGCATCAATTGAAATTGCTATTAACCATACAAATCTATTAAAGCATGAACCAATGCATAACACTGGACATGCAAGGAGTATGGGGACATGTATATGACGCACTCTATTTAAATAAAAAGGCATTGCATTCCAACATTGTCAATTTATCTCCAATTTTCAAATTTCATATAATATCTGCAAGATAGTTTCGAAAAATTAAACTTTTAACTTTTAAAAGTGGACATGCATTAAGGGACATCCAAAATTGGAAAGATCAACAAGCAAAAAGGAAGAGCAGTAAGTTTCTAATTTCTCACATGAGAGAATACGCAATCTACGGAATAAGCAATGGAATCCAATCAATTTGAGCAAGTAGCATAGGATGTTGAACACAGAAAGAAAGCATGAGAAGGTGGCCAATAAGATCAGAGGAACCGTAATAATGCAATTGAAAAGTAATACTGCAGGACATGGGCTTATGTAGCCAACCAAAGTCAAATCTGGAAAAGACACCTGGTGTGATGAAAATATCAAAAAGAAGAACTTTCCAGGCCATGTGGGGCAATTTGGCACCAAAGTCAGCAGTGACTCCTTGACAAAGGGTTATACAATGAACATTAGTTGCACTAAATCTTAAGGGACACAAACAAAACATAATGTAATTTTGACAAAGACTCAATGCTTCTACCATGATGTACCATGCAAACTACTGATACCCGGAACGTTACAGTTACGCCGGGTTTTTAGAAGTACCCATGCTTCATAGATTGGAATAGATAGTTTTCTCCTACTTATGATGGACGAACTTAAATTAAGTTTTTGATTCGTGGGAAATAGATGATTAAGGAATTAGTGTAAGAGGGACTTTCGCTATACAAGTCTTTTAGTTTAAGTTTGTCAATAACCTTATAAAAATTCTTGAAGTCACCACGACTGAAGCAAGTAACGGTTAAAATGAACTCGATCATACGTAAATCCACTGCTCCGGACACTCTAGGCCAGTGATAATGGCCTTCTGGTTACTGATCCAAGATTCTACCATCCACAATGTAAATATCGCCATATTAACAAAAACAAAAACAAAAAAAACAAAAAAAAAAGTCAACAATCCACATAATAGTCACCTTTCAACCAATGACCAAGCTTAACAAAACTCAATTACTCGGTTACTAATTACTATCCATAGAGAGAGCAACGGCAACAAAATCAAGTTTAACATATAATCATAAACAGAAAAGAAAATCACCTGTTGGTTATATATGTCTCTCAGTATATCCTCACGAAAGGCGTAAATAGGCAACCCATCCTCTAACCGCCGGCACTCCCTCTTAATCAAACAATGAATTAGGACCCAATCAAAGTGTAAACTCAACCTAATCACCTTAAAATCCTCAACAGACAATTTCCCTTCAAGAAAACTAAGCACACACTCCATCGCGGACTTAAACTCGCCGATCCTCTTCTCGATCACCCGCTTCTCCGATTCCAACCCTACCTTCTTCCTCGTCAGCTCTTCGTAAACACCAATGCTGTTATGATTCCGAAGACGAGTTTTAACTTTCCCAATCTCATCAACAACAAGCCCTAGCTTCTTTTGCCACGACTGAACCAGATCGCCTTCGATCAACTGCTTTACGTGTTCAATAAACAGAGTCGTGAGCCGTTCGCGAAGCCGGTCCATGTCGCACTTGCTCGGCATGAGATACGGCGTGAACGAGTGGTCCCCGTTGAGTTTTTCTTCCCACAGGCTCACGGTCGCCTCGAGCGCGTCGATCCACTGCCGGAAGTGGAGGCTCAGGGCGAGAGGACAGGTTGTGTGGATGTCGTAAGTCTCAATTTTGGACTTGTACCTGGAAACGATGTCGTCTAGGTCGGATTTCGGGAAGGTTCGGGTGGTACAGTGAAGCTCGACGGTGAAGTGGGGTCGGTGGTGGACTGGTGGCGGGCCAGGGGGGCGATCGCGGTGGTGGTAAGGAGGTTCCCAGACTTGGTGGTAGGAACGGTGGTTTGGTGGAGGGACGTCGCGCCGGGAAGGGGTCCGACTCGGAGGAGGGCGGCGATTGTTGTTCATTGGTGCGGAGTGGCGTCAGAAATTTTGAAACCCTAGAGGAGGAAGGAATTCGTGCGGAAGAAGGCGAAGAGAGAGAGAGAGAGAGTAGGGGAGTGGTAGTGGGAGGCGGGGATGCTGCTGTGCAGGAGCTGCAAAGCAGGTACTGTGCGCCATAAAAACGGCGTCGTTTTGAGGCCAAAATGCGGAAAAAATAAGGGCTTCTGTTTGTGGCCGTTGGATTAGATCCAACGGCTCGGAGAGGGAAGTCAAGTTCGCGGGTCATGATTTCCGGGTAAGTCCATTTTGCGGGTCACTAACCCGGGTTATCAACACCCTCTTCCCCTCTTTCGTTTTTTCATTTCACGCTCAAACAACAACAGTGCTATAGAGAGAGAGGAAGATTAACGAAGGAGAAGAAACTCAAAGAAGAAGAAGAAATCGACAAGCAAGGTCCCTCTCTCCCTCTCCCTCTCCCTCTCTCTCTGGTTCGATTTATCTGAAAACCCTATTCTTTTTTTGTGCGAGAACAGAAGAGAAAGAAGAAGAAGAAGAAAATCGAAGACCAAATCGACAACTTTAAGGTCTCTCTCTCTCTCTTTCTGGTTTGATACATAAAAAACTAGGGTTAGGGTTAGGGTTCGATTATAAAATAGGGCTAGGGTTAGGGTTCGATTTCACCCGATTCTCCTTGATTTCTTCATTTTTTATGTGTTTCATATCTGGGTCGATCAAATTGTTTTGTTTTTTCCCCTGATTTTAGGGTTTATCTTGTTAATGGTTCATATCACAGTTATGTGGTTGATGAGCTGATGACTTTGTATAAATTTTAGTGAAAAAGATGCTATGTTACTGAATGTGTTTTGAAATTGTTGATTTGGAGAAAAGAACCCATGTCATAGATTTAGGAGTTATTTGACTTTGTATCACAGTGAAAGTCAATTGTCATCACTTTCTTGTACAAGCTTGCCTAGCACACAAAAAAGTTACTCATACCCCTTTACAGAAAATTGTGTTGTTTTCTGCGATTTTGCTTTAGAAGTCGATTTTCTTTCATTTTTGGGCAGTTTTACTATTGTTTTGGAATAAAAAGTATTTGGCTCACTCTTTAATATTGTTTTGGAATATATCTGATGACCGGTAAAAATTACTACCGGGTTATTTTTGTTGGGCAGAATCCTGGAATTTATACAACTTGGGAGGAACAAGCACAATACATTGGACGAAGCCGAAGAAGCGTTGTTAAACTTTGATGAATTGCGATTCAACCTCAGACAAATACAGACAGGCCAGACAGGCCGAACCTAGCATGAAGCCAGTGTTGGTCCTTCGACTTCGGCAAGGCCAATGGAAGAACAATTTGTGGTGGAGCGCGAGGCCAATGTTTGAACTTTGGGCCTTCTTGTAATTTTCTTTCTAGGTTTCGTAACTTGTATTTTATTGGTATCTATTTGATTCCGAATGAAGTTGGGAGTTATTTTAAAGAAATCGGAGTTTAAGACTGTATTACGAACACGCTGGGTTGTGCTCTACATAATGAGATAAATCTATGAAATGTACCCAGTGTTGTTGCTGTTGCAGTAATGCCTATAATGGAATCAAATTTTCTGGGTTCACACATTTCATACTTATACAGTTTGAATTAATATTGTGTTCTTTGCATATTGAATAGTAGAAGATTTGAGTCAAATTAGACAAATGTTTATGCTGTTGGAGACGTTGTTTGGAATCAAGTACTTTTCCCAGTTATTTGGTGTAAGTGATCAATTCAAAAAGAACCTGACCTTGTATTTGCTATCTTTTATCAAGGAGTACCATGATCTGTTTTCGCATGGTGAAGACACTGTTTGGAATTTTTTTGCTGGAATCAAGTTATACATTCGTTTATTGGCCTTCATTTCATGTCAAACCAACACTTGCAAATGCAGAAATTCTAATAAGAAAGCAGACTTCAAACTATAACATAGAAAATGAGAATAAAAACCCATTCTTTCATCCCATTCCAGTATGCCATACTACAAGCTATAACATATTCAACAGTAAAGAGTAGCATCCACTGTCACATGTTGGGAACAAGCTAGAAGGGTGGTGGATCAACTCCGAATGAGAGCAATTAGCTGAAGATTTATAAGGAGGCCCAATGGCAATTTGCTGCACAAACACTAAAAGATCCCATTCAATCCACATAACACCAGACTAAAACCTTGAAGTAACAGAATTTTAAGTCCACAAGTCCTCAGCAGCAGCTTTCTCTGCTTCAATCTCTGCAACAATTTCATCAATTTTGGCTTCATCAAGTTGACGCAGGCCCTCCTTCGTCATCACAGCAACTTCAATGTTTTTTCCCCTACTATGAACAACCTGAATGCAATTAAAATAGCTCAGAAGTTGTAACAACTGTAGCATCCACTAAAGTATTAAGCATCTAACACTATGGTAAGGCACCAATCAGTAATTATCATTGCATTATATAGATCCTCTTTTGGCCTCAAAAGATCAGCAAGAGCCTCAACAAACGATGTGCCACATGTCTACTTATTGGTTAGTTTATCACTTACATGATCAAAGTAATAGTGCAAAAAACCAATCTCATCATCATTCATCAGTGTATGGGTTAGGATTCAGCTGCTGAGCTTTTACAGAATCCATTTGATAAGTACTCATATTCGTGCAAAAATTGTTCATTTTTCCCGGAAAAAAAAAATGACACCCAAACATATTGCAAATAAGATGAAATAAGATACCCATTGGATTTGTTAGGGTATGTTGGACCAAACAAACCCAATAGAACAATGAATTTCAGCCAAACATAAATCCAACATGTGAACCGTGACCCTAAATTTGTCTAAGGATGAAAATCAGCAACATCAAGCATAAACCCAAACAGAATCATGTAAAAAATGAAGAAAAAAACAAAGATCGGGTAAATGTATGAACAAAATCAAAGAAATAAAAAACGTAACCCTAGTTTAACCAGAATATCGAGAGAGAGAGAGAGAGAGAGCTTCGATTTCGGTTCCAGAGATCTTCGTCTTCCATCGATCAGTTCTTCTTCTTCTTCGATTTTCTTCTCCTTCGTTCTTCTCCTCTCTCAGTCTCAAGCCCAGTTGTTTGAGCGTGAACTGAAAAAATGAAAGAGGCTAAGAGGGTGTTGACCCGGGTATGTTTAACCCGGGTTAGTGACCCGCGAAATGGACTAACCCGGAAATCATGACCCGCGAACTTGACTTCCCTCTCCGAGCCATTGGATCTAATCCAACGGCCACAAACAGAAGTCCTTATTTTTTCCGCGTTTTGGCCTCAAAACGATGCCGTTTTTATGGCGCACAGTACCTGCTGTGCAGCTCCTGCACAGCAGCATCCCCGCCTCCGTGGTAGTGTATGGAAGGTCCTGGTGGACTTTTGGTAGGGAAGTAAAGAAACAATGGATACTACTATATATATTATTAATTATTATTATAGTATATATATAATATGAGCTTTTATATGTAAACACTGGTATTGTAGTAATTTCGAGCACGTCTGTAGAATAAACTAGATAATAATATGGAGTTTTTTTATTTTTAATTTTAACAATTTGAGTCGTTCATTTTGTTCATTTTGTAGAGCTAAATGTTTAAATAATTTATGCAAAATATAAGATCGATCGAGTATCGTTAAGTACTTGATTGAAATGAATTGATTTGTGAGAAGAATTTTAACGATCTAGTTTTCTCGAGAAAATGTAAAATTATGAGAAAGCTTCCAGCATTGATCAATCTAATTGTTGGCGAGAATATTTTTCCTGTTGCGATTTGTTAAATGAACGGTTTGGATCGTCAATTTATATTGTGAAACTTGCTTTATAAGTTGGAGTGGTTGAGAGATGTGTTTAAGAGGTGGTACAAGTTGGAGTACCCTTATTTTGTCTTTCTCCGACCTGCATCCGGACCCCAACGTTATCCACGAGTAAGTACTACTCCTACGTTATTCATTAAATAAGTTTGGAGGGTTATACGTTTTGGGGGGGGAACATGATCCAGATTGGGGGGGGAACATGATCCAGATTGGACCGATTTTTGTAGAAATTCGGGAACTGGACCATATTTTGCGGTGCCAAAGAATTAGGAAATAAAACCAGACTATTACACTTGTGGGATCAAACTGGAACTAGACCATTTGATCGGTCCAGTTTGGTTCGGTTTACAGTTTTAAACCATTTATCATCTACAAATTGCCCAAAAAAAATGAATAAAAATACTACTAATTTATTAAAATTGCTCACAATTTGATGAATTTGGAGAGAGCCATTAATTTGGGAGAGAATTGGAGACGTGAGAATGAAATAACTTTGGAACCCTTAAAAAGAGTTTTAATATAGCTATCATATAGGATTTCAAATTTATGGAAACAAGAAATAGTTTTAGTAAGAGAAAGGGTTTGGCCATTTGCAGGAGTAGAAAAGTTTGGTGGGTAGTTGAAAAGCTTTATTGATGGCTCATGGTAGATGCAAGGGTAAAATATATGTGTGTGTGTGTGTGTGTGTGTGTTAATGGTCCGGTCCGGTCCGGTTCAAACCACGGTTTGCAATTATAAAACCAAGGACCAAACCATAATATACGGTTCATTTTCTTGAAACCAAAACCAATCCAAATAGATCGGTTCGGTTCGGTCGGTCCAATTTCGCAGTTTTTTCAATATTCTTGTACACCCATAATACATTCCTTGCTTGGATGGGGCATAATGAAGGGGGTACGAGTAAAGGTTAATTTTTTTTGAGGGGTATAAGACTTGATGTGACACATTTAGTATGATTTGGGTATCTAAAAATGCAGCGGGGGTAAATTTTCGCCACTTCAAAAATAATTTGGCTTAGATGGATAGAGGGGTATTATTTTTGGAAACCCCTCCCCCTGTCCAAAAGTTATCCCTAGGTATTAGCCAAGAATAATACCCCATCTCCCTTAATTCAACTACAAAATAACTTTATGCCCCCATTTTATCCTCCATCCAAACTAAAGTATTATTTTATTCCCCTTTTTTAATACTCCATCAAAACCAACTATTTTTTTTATTCCCCTCCATAAATTTTACATCGATGTGGACCAACCCTCCAAAAATAATACCTTCTTTGATCTTATCCCCTCAATAACTTATCACTTGAAAATAATCATTCATCCAATCAGTCCCTTAACTATTTTTTTTTTTAGAATGGCAGTTATACGTTTATGTGAACTCTAAGCACATTATTCTAAAAGTTTTCAGAGTAAAAAGTATATTGTTTTATTTTCAAAATTGTCTCTCCATTTTTTGTCTTTATTTATTACTGTTGAATTTCAACTAAACCACTCTTACCTCTTTAGTCACTTTTTTTTCCATATGAATGGCAGTTTGATACTTTAAGTGAAAAAAAAGAAAAAAGAGAGTGTCAATAGATAGAAGAGGAGCATCAAAATCATTTCTCTTTGAATTTTTCTACAAAATCTAATTTGATAGTTTTGTCTGACTTTTGTTAAATTATATTGGAAGAGAAGCACAACGACATTGGATTATTATATTGATTTCTTTCTTCTGGTGTCCAAATAGAATACAATGGTGTTTTAAATACTCCATATTGATTTCATTCTTTTTTTTTATTATACTGATTTCATTTTTCTAGTCTCCAAATAAAATACAATGATGTTTTTTGTGACTAAATGTTTGTAGACACCCCAATTTAGAAATCCTCGGACATCTTTAAAATTCCTAATGATGAAAAATGAGTGTGTATTGAAATTTTGAAACATTATCCTTCGGGGACCAAAGTCCAACCCTGAGTCAAAATACCGTACAATAATCAACTTACCGCACGGTTAAGTCGGCCACTTAACCAAATTTTTGTACCGTACGATAGTGGTCCATTGCCACACGGCATTGTGTTACTTGTGCTAAACTTTCGGCAGACTACTAGCAGCTTCAATTGTTAACCAAAGTTCGGCTGAAGTAGGAAGCAAGTAAGGGGTCTAATTAATAGCCCACCATAGGCCTAGCCTTGGTCACTTGGAAATAAGGCTTGAAATTTTTTCCCTATAAAAACCAAGGGATTGAGAGGAACAACCAATGGAAAACTATACAAAAAGATTGCTGAAAATCACCTCCCACTAAGCTCTGAATGTCGTATTATACTTCTAAGCATTCCACCAAAAACCATACCAAACGGCAATAACTACTACTATACGGTAATGAATGATTTTCAGAAAACTTATTGCTTCTGTAATTTGGGAGGAACCCTTAGGTTCAGGCCAATTCTTTGTACTGGTTTTGAGCTCGACGGGTTTTTATTTCTGTCCCGGATGGCTGTCCCAAGTCCTTGTCATCGACCCCAAAAAGGCACCGACGGCACCGTTTTGGTGCCACTCCAAGCCTTTGCAAAATGCAATTTTGTGGGGTCCACTTTCGGGTCCGATACAAACGATCTGAACCATTAAATAATTATTAAAGTGGTCTCGTTGAAAATCGGGCCCATTGGATATTTTTTATGTTATTCATCTTATTCGTTTGGTTTTTATTCAGAATTCAGGACCCTGTCTATTTGAAAGAATCTTCAAGAAAAGTTTTAAAATTGTGGGCTCGGAAACCCATTGATCTGAACCATAAGAGTCGTAGGGCTCGTTGAGAAGAGCATCCAGTAAAAAATTATCTTGTTTAGACATCAAAAGTTAAGGTATTAAAAAGCTAAAAATATGAGTTTTTCACCGAACAGGATAATTTTTTTTACTAGATGCTCTTTTCAAAAGGCCCTACGATACGTATGGTTCAGATCAATAGATTACCAAACGGACAGTTGTATAATTTTTCTTAAAGATTCTTTCAAACTACAGGGTCCTGAATTTGAATTCTTAATGAAAATCAAACAAATTAGATCAATTACGTAAAAATATCCAATGGGCCTAACTTTTTCAAGACCTCTTGAATAATTATTTTAGAATCATTTAACGGTTCGGATCGATTGTGTGGGACCCGAAAGTAGGTCCCATAAAATCACATACAAAACATGATCCACCCATAATGGGTTAAGAAAATCTCACAAAAGGGGAATAAAACATTCACAAGAAAGAACCGCAAGAAACAAAACATGATCCACCCACATGAAAATTTTCCAAAAGGGTGAGAAAATTCCCAAAAAGGGTGAGAAAATTCCCACGAAGGGAAGAAAAACCCACGTGGAGGCCAACCAGAAAAAAAAAAAAAAAAAAAAGGATCTTGCTACACGTACAGATGCAAATGCACATAAAATGCACAGAGCGTGCTCAGAGACCCACTTTTGGGTCTCACACGAGTGATCCCAACCGTCTTCTTAGAACATTTTTCCAAGTGGGCCCATAAAAATTCAGCTCAATCGGACAGCTAGAAGTGGTCGAACCAAAGTCCCACCGTTTCAATCAAAAGATTTTTAATTGAAACGGTGGGACTTTGGTTTGACCACTCCTAGCCGTCCGATTGAGCTGAATTTTTGTGGGCCCACTCCGAAAAATGCTCTAAGAAGAATGAACGGTTGAGATCACTCGTGTGGAACCCAAAAGTGGGTCCCCGAGCACGCTCTATGCATTCTCTGTACCTATGGGTCGGTACCATGATCCACCCATAATGGGTTAAGAAAATCTCACAAAAAGGGAATAAAACATCCACAAGAGAGAACTGCAAGAAACAAAACATGATTCACCCACATGGAAAATTTCCAAAAGGGGTGAGAAAATTCCCACAAAGGGGAAGAAAAGCCCACGTGGAGGCCAACCAGAAAAAAAACAACGAATCTTGCTACACGTACAGATTTCGAAGTGGGCCCACAAAAATTCAGCTCAATCGGACAGCTAAAAGTGATCGAACCAAGTCCCACCGTTTCATTGGATCACTCGTGTGAGACCCAAAAGTGGGTCTCCGAGCACGCTCTGTGCATTCTCCGTACCTATGGGTCGGTACCATGATCCATCCATAATGGGTTAAGAAAATCTCCCAAAAAGGGAATAAAACATCCACAAGAGAGAACCGCAAGAAACAAAACATGATCCGCCCACATGGAAAATTTCCAAAAGGGGTGAGAAAATTCTTAAAAAGGGTGAGAAAATTTCCATGAAGGGGAAGAAAAGCCCACATGGAGGCCAAGCGGAAAAAAAGAAAACATGATCCACCCATAATGGGTCAAGAAAATCTCACAAAAGGGGAATAAAGCATCCACAAGGGAGAACCGCAAGAAAACTGAAAACAAAAAATAGATTAAAAAAAAAAACTTTGATTCCTTCCATGTTCCCGAAAAAACGCTGCTTCAGATCCGGTAACCTTATTCACCTGAGGAAGAGCGAAGCCACCCATGCTTCACCAAGGCATCAAATTTGACCCATCTGAAGCGGTGGAGGAGTGGGGAGGCAAAAAGTGGAGGATGGTGGATTTTGAAAATGGGGTCAACGTGTCACGCCCTCAATTTTCAGCACATTAGACATTTCTGTATAAAATATATTATCATGTCACTCCATAAAATGAAGGTTCTTCCATAAGGTAAGTCAAAATATTACACTACTAGCTCCCAAAGCCAAAATGTATTTGAGTCAAAGAAAGAGTGATAAATGGAGTTACAAAAGAGTGATAAATGGAGTTACTACTTCTTCTACCCAAAATGTATTTCATGAGATGAGCAAATAAGTCTCATTTGTATGTTTTCAAAAGAGCATGCACTTCAAGCACTTCAACTCATTCTCGGGGATTTATACCTGAAAAATGATAGATTGAGCTACACTAGCCCAGTAGAAAAATCTTCTATAATCGCTAAATGCACATGAGAAGATATGAACACGTATGAACCAAGAAGTGTGCAAGGACAAGCAAAGAAAGGCACCGATGGTTGTTCAACTCAAGGGTTTAGTTCCACTGTCCGCGTACATGTAAAATCTCTTTTCTAAACATCATTTTCATATTCTCACTATATCGAGAATTTTGGGACCCGTATTTCCCTACCAAGATTCACGAGTCTCAATATCCATGCCCAAGGATGCAAAGGAAAGGTGGCCCTAGTAACCAAGATTCACAGGCCTTGTAACCCATGCCGAGGGACGTACGAATGGTGGCCCTAGTAATCGAGATTCATAGGCCTAGTTACCATGCCCAGGGACATACCTAATGATGGCCCTAGTAACCGAGATTCACAAGCCTCATTACCCATGCCCAACAACACGTGGTGCTGTAATATCTTTCCAAAAACTTTATAACGTATTTCTCTTTTTCTCAAGTCATCAAGTGTCCTTTCATTTCTTTCAAAAGTTTGTCCATTTGTCATTTGTATCTTTTTATAACGTGTCGTTTCATTCCGTTCCACTGGCAGCTGCACACCCTGCCTTGGGTGCGCAGTTGAACACCCACAATTTTTTTGTTTGAATTTTTTTCCAATTCAATATTGGTAAAGGCTAGCACACCCATGTCGGATGGCTTTTTTTGTTTGAATTTTAGTAGTGCTAAATTTAGTTTAAGTTTCGTTTGAACACTCAGTCAATCCGTTATGAACACCCATCTAAGTAATTCATAGATGAACACCTAATACATTAGCTCGAATAAAACTCACACTCATGATAAAAGAGAGATGAAAAAAATGAGAGAAAAAGAAGAATCTATTGACATAGATATCCGACTCTCCCTTCTCTCTCTCTCTATGCCCATTGCCATGGTCTAAATGTGGTAATTGTGCATTTGTGAAATCACCTAGATTAATTTTATTTGTTTATGTAGTTTAACTTATAGATTTATGGACAAGTTTAAAAAAAACTCAACTACATTGCAAAAGCTTTTAACTATAGCAATCTTCCTTCAAATGAAAGACTGTGATGAAATATCTCATTATATTGCCACATTTCTTTTAAAAGAGTATTAATATATCAATATGTTGGTTATGTTATTAATTGCACTATCTATACTACTGTATGAAATCTTGTGTATTTGTTGCATAATAGAGTACTAGTAGAAAACCCATGCTACGCACAGATGATGAAACATTAGTCACGATTCATAGAACTACAAAAAAATCGTGTTGCTTCTAGAGCTAAATTAATATTTATCTTTACCAAAATTAAAAAGAATCAAAGTGCCTACCATAAAAATTTTACTCAAATACATGCAATATGTGCTATTGGATGGTTAAACTAAAGTACTTTTTATAGAAATATTGAAACTAAATTTGAAAACCCTAAACTTCATAAATTAATGTTTATCTTTACCAAAATTAAAAAGAATCAAACAGCCTACCATAAGAATTTTACTCAAATTCATGCAATACATGCTACTGAATGTTTAAACTAAAGTGTTTTTTACTTAAATATTTAAACTAAAGTAGAAAATCCTATACTTCATAAATTTACCGCATCACTTAGACATTTTTATGATATCCTATTTAGTGCAATCCATGTATATATGGAATACTTCTTAATTTTTAAATTTTCAAATGTAGTTATTTTGATGACCATGACAACCTTGACTTAATTTTGTGGTCCTTTTAGTCAAGATTGGTCAAAAAAGAATGTCTGAATAGTTTGGAATGTGATCAAGTGATGTACGTAGGTAAGATTGTCTTTAAGGTTTAAGCAATAATTATCAGTTTGGGTCTGTGTTCTCAATTCATACAAACAAATGTACCCATGAACTTCATTTTACCTTACGGTGAATGTCAATGGTTCAAGTCTACTTATTTATTGTTTTGGGTATGGGTTCTTCACAAAAAAATGAAGAACAAATTGGTAAGATTCATAATGTAACCCTAAAAAATGAGTTAGGTAAAAAATGATTTATAATGTTCCTAATGTAAACAAAAATATGAATTAGAAGTGTGATAGTTTACATAAATGAAACAAAACATAAGGTTTCATGCAAAACTACAACATCCAACAAAATGGAGCGGTCGGAATGAAAAACATAAAAGAAGCTGATCGAAAAAGACATAAAACTTAGGTTATAAAGAAAGTGATAACTTTTTTTTGGAGGCGTTCCTCTTTCTTTTTTTCTTTCTTTTTCACCTATAAAACAAAGCTCTTTGAAGTGAATGTTTCCAAAGATATATTCACAGAACTTAAAGGCAAAATGTGATTACCTAGTGTTAATTTCATACTAATTTCAACAATCTAATTTCAATTAAAGATTTTCCCTGGTGATGAGTGACAATCATAAAAAAGATATGCAGTGAAAAAAAATGAATGCGGTAAAAAAGTCACCAAGATATATTAAAGGAACTCTAGACCTTCAAGCCATGCATCTCACGTCCTTCAAACTGAAACCATGAGAGCAGATAGAAGAACATATTATTGCATATAAATGCACGGGAAATGCTCAATACGATTTCATGCTAGTTTACATTAGTTACCTTTGAGTGAGTCTTTGACATACGACAAATGGAATTAGCAAAGGCAAGGCCTGCAAAAACAAATTTAAACAATATGCTTAGGAATCAATTTTTGGCTTACCATCAACGTAACGTTCGGCATATACATTGGTATGTATATGAAAGTTAGAAGTTGAAACCTTGAAGTTCATTATTGGTTAGTTTTGTGCTTAAATATCTATCTATCTATACCCTATAGCAATGTAGTTGAGCCCCCAAAAGCCTCCAAAGTCCAAACCCACAATCCTAATTTTCTACATTTTTTATTTTTTTTTTAATTATAAGATAATGACATGGCACTCTATTATTGCAAAGAGTCCAAAAAAGTGACAACCTCTTACCTAACCGCCACCCCATGCATGTTCAAAGATATCTCTTTTACTGTTTTCGAAACAAAACCCATGATTTGAATATAGTGAAATAGAGAGAGCACTAACCAAAAAGAATTTACCCAAACTCCGAAATATGGTAGCTAAAACATATGGTAGCAAATCATGGAATCATTCATGAGAGAGGGATCACATTTTTTCCCAAAAAATTTCAACGTTATTCCAAAAATCATGAACCTGTTTATTTTTATCATAAAAAATCATGAACATATTAGCCATATTATTAGATCTATTACGAACGATCTATATCACAAATTGAGAAAAATATAACTTGTGAAATGTGTGATGGGTTTACGGTAGAAATTTGGTTGGCTTGATCCTCAAAGGAAAGAGGATTCTATTTTCCAAAGTGCTCTATTAAAACAACAAACGAAGTGAAAAAAATTTACCCAAAATCCGAAATGTGCATCAATCAAAATTCTAACCCATGTATGCAAATGTTAACTTCTTTCAACATGTTGACTTTTGTACGAAGTTCTACGGAATCGCATGCGAAAATATAGCCCAAACAATAACCTGAAAAATAAAATACCAAAACAATAGACTCATCAAATAGAAAAAGGATTTTTAAAATTGAAAACACTAACCAATTGGTCCTTCATCAATGTGACAGAGAATAAAAGCGCAGATACCGGGTAAAAAAATGAAAATAATCAAAAAATCAAATATTATAACACCAAAAAACAGTAAAAGCTTAAAAAGACCATAAATGACTTGAGGGATGCATATACCTCTGGATGGAGCCATTCACAGACTTTCAATGTTCTAGGAGCTTCGGGTGGGGAGAAAATTGATTATAAATTGAAGATTTTTCCTTCTTTAAAGTCCTTAAAAACACTAAATTGATTTTTTCCTTCTATAATTGTGTTCTGTAGATTTAAAGAAAGAAATTAGTTGACTATGGAAAGGGTAGTCAGAATATTTATGGATACATCAAGATAAGATTCATGTTTTGAAATTCAAAAAAGATTTATGGAATGTAATTATATTTGGTTTGATAATGCTACATTGATTGCTTAACAATTTTTCTCACAATCCAATCAAGCATTGCCACTTGTCGCGCTCATGACACTCCTCTCGAAAACTCATCCTGCAATACTATATAAGATTAATATATCAATACTTTCCGTCATGTGATAGAAAACATTAGCAATAAACTTTTAGGAGTTAACTTATGAAGTCTAGTAGGTTTCAAGAGTTTACATTGTGAAATCGTAAGAGTTTTTCAAAGAATTGCACAAGTTTAGGACCCAACAAAGCATCGCAACGAACAACTAGAGTATTCTGTCAAAACCTTCTGGACAATACGAAGGTTTTATCGTGGATCTATGAAGCTTTCTTGGATTTGAGGGGGGATTTTTAGTGAGAGATGAAGAGAGAAGGAGGGAGAAGAGGGAGAGTGATCAGCCGAGTGTTTCAAAAAAAGGGGGAGAAATGAAATTTTCTTCCCACACATGTCCTATATAGTGTCAAACACACACATACCTTTCCACTATTAGTCACGTTCAATTTAAGGCCCCTACTATCAAGTTCTCTCCAATTAGCCCACATGTCTGAAAACATATTTGTAATTGCCCCAAAACAATTTTTTAATCAAGAAAAGGCTTTTTTTAATTCTGGGTGTTTACACAACGGGTCTAGAGGGAGGGGTGATGGGCTAAGAAGAGGTGATAGGTGAAGAGGGGTGGCCAGATAGTCATGAGGTGGAGGTGTAGAGAAATGAAGGAGAGATTTCTAGAGAGATTTTCTCCAGATAACTTGACCACACACTCTCCCAATTCTCTCTCTCTCTCTCTCTCTCTCTCTCTCTCTCTCTCTCTCTCTCTCTCTCTCTCTCTCTCTCACATAGCAGTTAAAAATGGAGAGAAAATAATGAAGAGGAAAGTTAAGAGGAAAAATTAAGAAGAAAATGAAGAGAAAATTGAACTTGTCTTTAAAGTTTTCCCTTATCTTCTCTATAAACCAAACAAAATGGAAGGAAATTTTTAAAATTTTCTCTCCCTTTCCATTTTTTTTCACAAGTTCCAAACACACTCGATTCTTTTTTTTTTTTGGTACTACGGAAATTAACACACTCGATTCTGTTTTAGAGAAAAACACAGTTTAAGAGGGAAAGGAGAAAAAGAAAAATGGAACACCATAGCAGCTACGATAGAAATAGAGCCTAAGCGGAGCAGTGGTTCCTCATCGCTGAAAAGCTCCTAGCCGGTCGCAACCTTGTCGGAAGCAAGACATTTGCGATCCGAGCCCCCGACTTGAAGTTCACTCTCTTTAATGGCCGTTGAGAAGCGGATCAACAACCAATTATTGTTAGTTAATCACTGTGGTTCTATATATTTCTCTCAAATGTCTTTTTCATCATATTTTTGAAATATTAAATTTCACATATTTTTCATGTTTCTTGAATTTTAATGTAATAAATTTACCATATTCGTCAATAAATTCATTGTGCAACGTAAGTCGAAATGTTAAGTCAATGAAATTCCATAAATTTATCATGTTTATAACATTTTAATAATGTAAATTTACCACGTTCGTTGATATAGTCAGTGTGCAATGTAACCTATTTGCCATGTTTTTCTGTCAACATAGTAAATTTACCATGTTCGTCGATATTGGTCGGTGTGGAATGTAACCAATTTACCATATTTTTATATTAACGTAATAAATCTATAATGTTCGTTGATATGTTAATTATGCAATGTTTGTCAAAATGTTAAATCGTTGAACTTCTAAAATTGATCATGTTTCTTGCATTTGGCGAACCAATAGCAACAACAAAACGCAACCAAATTCTTACATAGAGCAACCAAACTCTTAATTCCATATTCCAACATCGAAGCATTACATTTCACATTCCTAATATTGCAACAATTAAATTTCTAATTATCCAAGCATCAGGGTTGGGTAGAATGAAAGAAGTATGAGATTAGGCTAGCTGATTACTCTGTATACAGGTTTTTTCCCATTTAGAGTAGAGCTACATTTTAATCCCTTAGGTTTTTATTTATACAAAACTAATGAGTTATATAACTATAACTTTATAATATTTAAGTATAAGTCAAATTATTTTACTTACATATTTATACTTATACGTATAAATATAAACGTCTTACAGTCTGGTTCGGTTAATTCTTATATTATTTATAACTCGAATCGTACCAGTACAACGAACGGGAACAATAATAAGAACGTCGTATGCCGCATGTGCAAATTGTGGAACGCTAGGGGTAGTCTTCTATAAAAAAACAAAATCAAAACTTGCCCTTCCAAGGGATAAATATCTCGTAAAACTAAGTATCATTGTCCAAATTATTCATGCCACATTTCTTGGAACATAATGACCGAATTCTTGCATTTTCTCTCAGCAAAATTCCATTCTCTAGATTTTTACATGAATAAAATAATGTTTTTCGAAAAATTTTGGGGATCACTTTGGATCACTATTTTTACTGGTTTGGAGAGGAAGTGTACCATGTTTGGGAATGTTCGTACCAAAACGTAATTTAATGTGGTAGTAGCATTCCCTAGTAACATAGGTTAATCCACGATTCCAAGATAAAAATCCATGAACCGAACCATATCTCATGGATTTCTAATTTTTTTAATCCATGTCCAAACAATTAATCCACAGATCGAGACCAAATCATACAGTTCAGTTCGGTCCGCTTTTGCTGTTCACCTGGTTTTTCAAGCAGCTCAAGATTGTTCAATGTATTATCCTTTTATGTTTGACGGAATTATTAATCCTAATCGAGATTTGCAAAGAGCAAAACTTTATCACATGCTTAAGCAATAAAAGAAGAGTTTAGATAAAAAGTAGTGCAGTTGCTTTTACGGAAAATACAACTTTTGTATTACAAACAATTGGGCAAATTAAAGCATTTATAGAACAATGGACTCTAACTTTCGAGTCGGTTTCCACTTAAGATATTTGGTTGATACTTTTTAGTTTTTACTGAGCAAGGGTTATCTCTAATTGCTTTTTTTTTAAAAGTAATTCAGCGTGTCTGAACCAGTTTACGACTATAATGAATATATAAAGATATGGACACCTTGTGTTGTTATTTACTTTTGCATATAATAGTATTTTTTGTATTTTGCGTAGTGTTTTTTTAATTAGATACGTAGAGATGTACCTTAGAACTGTATGATACTCATAGTTTTGGAAAATTATTAGTATATTTTTTTGTGTATGGTACGCATATTTGAATAGCTACTGCTATGATATAACAATGAATAATGTCAAATTGCTATTCTATGGCAATGTTGCTCAAATAGTGCAAATGCCTATTTCTTCAATTTCTTTACAAAATGTCAATTTAAATTGTGATTTGTGGGTCCCATACCCCCATGATGAGAGAGGTAGAAATAAAAGGGCACACTAACACCTTGTTTGGTTAGGGTCTCAAAACTCATCCTACACGGTCTCTAATAAAAAAAAAATTATATCTCTCTCTAGTCATTACCCCTTTTTAAATATGTTGTTTCGTAAATCCAACTTACTATTAAAGAAACATTTATCATTACGGTTTTCACATCAACTTTTATTTCCACTTTATAATTATCACATCAACTTTTACTTCCACTTTACGCCTATTACATCAACTTTTACCTCTACTTTTTAATAAATTGATATTTTTTTGTTACCAAAATGATTCAGAAGAACACGAAATTGTTACGAGAATATCTAGATTTTTATGGTAAGCTGGTAAGGTTTGCGAACCAATCGGAATTTATTTTAAGATTAACATTTTTCCACTTGGTTATGTTTTTGGCAAATGAAAATGAATACTCCTAGAAAAAAGAAAACAGTTACATACTTACATACGATTGAGCGTATGCACGAAAAATTACGACTTATTTTAGCTAATTACTAGTATTTAACGGTTTTATTATTTTGATTAATCATTTTGTCCCAGCCCCCATGAACAATCACTTTCAATTCATAATGGCATAATAATGTCGACATCGATATGCATAATGCATACATTAAATAAGAACTCATCCGCCATTACGTACACGGTAAATTGAGTTAAAAACAGTCTACTGGATCCGGATCCTCTACGAGGATTTCTTTGTAAGGATCTTGTGAGGGTTTTGTTGTGGACTTCGACAACACACCAAACAGGAGATGGACAAAGCCCACAGCAAAACCTAGATCTCCTTTTCCAGCTCTTTTTTGGTGTGTGGTCAAACCCACAGCAAAACCCTCACAAGATCCTCACAGAGAAATTGTCATAGAGAATCTAGATCTCGTAAAAAGTAGATGACCAGTACTCATTTTGTGTGAAATCTTCGAGAAAATTTTCAGTGCTAAGTGGGTATCATGTGGTGTATGGCGTGGTACCCATAGCACACCGTCACAGTTGTTCATCTCCACGATCAATGGTCCGGATTTTAAATAAACTCTTCCAAAAAAAAGTTTTAACTCTTTCCTAGAAGAATTTAGTTAAAATCTGGACCATCCAACGTATATTTGGAAGGCCAAAATACCTGTCGGATACCGTCATGTGGTACTCGCACGACGCTGAAAAGTTTCTCGAAATCTTCACTTTATTTTGCATCGATGATCAAAACAATTCATATATAATAGAGTTCGAATTTCTAGCCAATTCTGCAACAATCAACACAAACTCATTGATAACTGATCGAATACTACTTGACTTTACACAGGAACCGGGGTGGGTGCAATGCACTACGGATCGTCGGATGGCCGGATAAACAGTCTAGATTTGATCACGTTGCGCGCGCCAATGAATGGATAGGATGCAACACTTATTTCGGTGTCTATCATATATACCCCTATAAAGTTACGAATTGATTAATAAAAGTAATGAGACTCACCAAAATATTATGAATTATAAAAAAATTCATGAATCACATTGCTGGAAAATTACGAAACACTAAAAAATGTTATGATTGCTATTGAGGTGACACAATATAGACCATACAATATGGTACACACCTTTAATGGGTGTCTATTAGTTTTTTTCGTAGGGACAGCCAAATAATAAAGGCATTACAACACAAACCGATCCAATCTTCAACGTGAGCCCCAGACACACGTAGTGAATTATGCTAACCTGCTGTTTTGCAATGAATTTGTTTATCAATAAAGCAAACTACGTGGTGTTGGAGAAAATTTTGGGTAGGGAGAGGGTAACACGTTGTATCCGTGCGGTACATTAGGGCCGTTCAAAGGATGTGCCATCTAAAAATGCAACCGACAGTCCAGATTGAAATGCTAAGCCAATTTTTTTAAAAAAAGAAAAAGTGTGTTTCAATCTGGACCGTCAGTTGCACCCAAAATCTTCTTTGTTGGTGTTGGCTTCGAGTAGGATAGGAAACAAATGGAACTATTTGCGAGCAACTCAAGACTCAACTTGATAAGGGACTCATTCAAGCTTATTCATGTACTAAGTTAATAGGCAAGCTCGAACTAAAATTTTAGACTCATTTCATAAACGAGCCAAGCTCAAGTGATCCCAAATTTGGCTTGAATAAAACAAACACAAAAAATCTGGACTATTTATAAAAGCATATTTCAGGAGTATAAACTGAATAAATCAGTAGAAAAGGCTTATTGATTGAAATTAGGTTATGAGAGAGTGACATGTCTTGTAAAACGCAAGAAGTCAGTTTTGTAGAACAACCCTCATACTATTACTTCATTACATGTTTCTTTGACAGCTCAAGTTTGAGCTCAGGCAAAACTCCGGGTTTTTTTTTTTTTTTTGACTTGAGAGTTCGAGCCGAGCTAGAGCCTTCTTACCAAGCTTGCAAGTGCTCGTGTAGGATTCTCGTAGCCAATATTTCACCACTGAAGACTCTTGATTTTGCTATTTTCATGTTACCATCTTTGTTTCACTGTGTAGTTTGAACCTACCCTTCCCTTGGCTGCTGGTCAAAAAAATATTTCACCACTGCAAATCTATTTCTCATTTCAACTTCAAAAAACAGTTCAAAATACCATCAGTACCATCTTGTATGACTACCACCCTCACTTGCAAATTTGATAACAGGTTTAAAAAAAATAGATAAAGCCTGAAAAACAGACCTGGTTATTTCTCATTTTCGGATTCTCCATCAGAGGGACCTTCGTTGTTTGCTCGGTGATTATCATGCACATTAGTACCATTTGCATGACCATTGTTAACTAAACCATACATATGCCCCATTTTCTCACGTTTTGTCTCCAAATATCGCCGGTTGTCCCTAGTTATTGGAGTTACCAATGGAACTCTGCCTGCAATTGCTAGACCGTAACCTTTGAGGCCGACGTATTTTGCAGGGTTGTTTGTCATCAACTTCATCGTTCGAACACCAATGTCTCGTAGTATCTGCAAAGTTAGTTGGAACCGTACAGACGTTTATCAGACACTTCAAATTTTCCAATCAAAGAATGAGGAAAAAATCGGGTGATGTTTATAATCAAGAGACACACAAGAAGAGGAGAGCCGAGAACTCAACCACTGAAAAGGAAATTATTGGCCTAATTCTACTCATGAAATAGAAAAATGTGCGAAGAGAAAATATCCACTAATCTACCCTAGCACAATACTATTTGGAATCAAACTAAAGAATACGTACTAACTGCTGGTTAGATCAGTTAGTTTCCCTACCCACCAACACCAAGCAATGTGGACAATGTTTATCACGCGTCTCACATATATTTCATCCCGGCTGTGATTGGATCATGGATTTTAGACAGAAGTACCGGGACAGCACTACGCGTACAGAAGTTGGGGTACCGAAAATGAACCGATCGCACACGGGGACCCACTTTTGGGTCCCACACGAGTGATCCGAACCGTTCATTGTTCTTAGAACATTTTTCCGAGGGGCCCCACCAAATTTTAGCTCAATCGGACGGTTGGAAGTGCTCCAACCAAAGTCCCACCGTTCCAACCAAAAAATCACTCGTGTGGGACCCAAAAGTGGGTCCCCGTATGCGATCGGTTCATTTTCGGTACCCTTTGTTCGGTACCCATATCTTTATCCGAAGTACCGAGTGAAAAGAGAGAGAGAGAGGAAAATGAAAAGAAATAAATTTAGCTTCTTCACTTCATTATCTTCCTATCTTTCACCTTTTTCATTTGCATCCATATATTGCCCCACAAATCAAAGATCCCAATTCATAATCCAGCCCAAAAGATAATTGGGACAGATTTGACATCTTTTTTTAAGAAGACGCTTCCAATAGGAACATGTGACAATATCATAACTTTGATGTACTTCAATTTGATTTATGAAGCCAAGCCGCATAAAGTGTGATCACAGTTTGTTACTTCTTGTTCAAAATGTCACATCCACCCCAAACGTCGCTTCCCCTGGTGGGATGGGACCGACGCACCTATACTAGACAGCAAACCATAGCCCCACTTTACTATCATGCGGTATATATAAGGAGTGGTCTAATTCGTAAGTCGCGTAGAATGGAGTAATGCCCAAGTCCCAATCCAGCACCTCCTGACTTGAAGTCAAAAATTACCAGGCAATTAGGAGTAGCAGACAAGGATTCCAATTTATGATCTTAGTTACTTGAGAAATATAAGAAATGTGAATACAGTACCTGGGCTCCTATGCCATATTCCCGAGAATCAACAGGTAAACCAAGTTCCTCATTCGCTTCAACTGTATCACGCCCATCATCTTGTAAATTGTAAGCCCGTAACTTGTGGCCCAGACCAATTCCCCTTCCCTCATGTCCACGGAGATACACCAATACACCCCTTCCAGCTGCTTCAATTTGCTGCATTGCCAAAGCCAGCTGGTTTCCACAGTCGCATCTAGCTGACCCAAATATGTCACCGGTGAGGCACTCCGAATGCACCCTCACAAGAATATCTTGCCCGTCCCCAATCTCTCCCTGTTTGAACCAGAAACCCTGTTACAACTTGTGACTATACACAGATGACTGATCTGAACACTGAATTGTGCTGCTTGGTGTAAATTCTAAATTTCTTGGGAGAGTTATTACTTACCCCCAAGGGAAAAAATCTACTTAACACCATCATTCCCTTTGCAGTTTCACTTTCACCCATGAATTCATATTCTCGTCTTCTTATTCAACCCATTGTTTTACAGATAGAGAAGAAAATATTTTTGTTTGGCGTTTAGGCTTAACATACACCGTAACGACAACGACATGCATTGGTGTGGGGTCCCACATGGCCACGCCATATGTTTGCATGGGAGTCTTGGACTCTTCAATACATGTGTAGGATAACTTAGGAGGCAGGAGCAATAAACCAGAAGATATCTGTCATTTAGATTTCCATCCATGTTCATTACTACTAGAACAGATACAAGGAAGAAAGACAAAGTAGGCCATAATACAACTAACTGATTTAATATATCGTGTACACTCTAGAATCTAGACTATATATCACTTGTGTTATATTTCACCTCATGCAAGAGCTATAAAAACGTATAAACTCTTCAATAAAGTGATATATTCATGCTGACCTTTTCCCGCGCATAGCAAGATTAAATGTAATGGTGATGCATTAGAGTAACCATAGGTGTAATTACTAGAACACCGTGGAATACCGCATTCATAATATTTATTTCATACACGTCACGTATGATATAAAAAGGTAAGGAGGTCATTGTATGATTTGCTTCAACCAGAGGTGCTTACTTTAACCATAGCAATATGTTCAATCCCATCCAACAGTGACCTATAGCAATATGACTTGAAAGGGCCCCACAGTGTTGGTATTGGTGCTTCAGCAGCCTTCTCCACCAATTTATCTCTTCTCCTCCTATATCTGCAGACTAATTTTATAAGTATTGGGGATACAATTGATGAAATCCTAAACACGACAATAAAGAAATCAAATCTAATTGGAATTAAGCCAAGAATCAAAAGATTTACATTTTTAATTCATTTATTTTTACGCTTAATCATCAAGTCATTCATGTTTTTGAAAGTCTTGTCATTTGCGAAAGCATCTTGGTGAACTTTGCAGAGTGTACAACAGAAACAAAAGAAATGACATTGACTTCCACCCAAAACCGTGAAGTGACCATAACATGCAATCTAACAAAGGAAATATAAGAGTCTCGTGGTTTGGACACTTACCTGGTTCTCCTTTTTGAAAAGTAAGAACCCGGACATATACCTTATTAAATCAGCAATGGATATTATCTTCAAGTTCTCAGCCTGTGCAAACTGGCGAAGCTTCGGTAATCTAGCCATGGAACCATCGTCATCCACAATCTCACACAGAACTGCAACAGGCTCTAAGCCAGCCAACACTGCTAGATCAACTGAAGCTTCTGTGTGCCCAGCCCTTTTAAGAACTCCTCCCTCCCTATACTTCAGCGGAAAAATATGGCCTGGGCGGTTAAAATCCTCAGCTTTTGACTCTCTAGATGCCAGAGCTAAAATTGTAGTTGCTCTGTCACGAGCTGAGACACCAGTTGTAGTACCATATTTTGCATCCTACAGAATCCAGTAGACTTGCGTTAGATATGACAGGCAAAACAGTACGGGAAAGAACATAATTTTTTACTGATCGAACCTGGAGGACAATAAGAATATTGATGGAACCTGGAGGACAATAGGAATATTGATGGAACCTTTTTTTTTTTTTGGATTGGCTGATGGAACCTATGTTACTAGGGAACGCCACTAACCTAGCGAATTACATTTTGGAACCAAAGTTCCGAAACATGGTACGCTTCCATTCGTCATCCCCAAAATGTTTCCATAAAATCTAACTTATTAATTGAAAAATGTAGAGAGTGGAATTTTGGTGAGAGAAACTGTAAAAATTTGATCATTTGTTCCTAGAATTTTTTTGCATGAATAATTTGGATAATGATTCTTAGTTTTACTAGATGTTTATTCCTTGGAAGGCTATGTTTTGATTTTGTTATTTATGGAAGTCTACCTCTAGCGTTCCACAATTTAGGCATGTGGCATGCCACATTTCTGCTCCCATTCCTCGTACCGGTGCGATCCGCATCCCATGTAACATAGGATGGAACACAACCCGCGATTGCAATTCTATATGGGTAGTAGAATTTTCTCACTAAGGTAACCACTTTAGCTTTCAGAAATCTCCCCTTCTAGAGACACCAAGACCACTTAGATGAGATTGACTGAGATATGATAAGCAAGTACAAAACCGTATACTCATGCATGTCATATGCAGTGACCCTATGTCTAGTTACATCAATTGGGGCGTACAAACAGGGAAGCGCTAGAATTCCTTGGTTCTGGCCTGCCTCGAAAGGTTCATTCACTAGAAAAAAAGGATTTAATGGGATGAGAGAAAAAACTTGCTCATGCCAAGACCTTACGGAAGACGATGCTCCAAATATGTTACCACACCTAGCTCATAATCAATTTACAAAAACCTTTCCGCTCTTTTCTTACGCAATTTAAAAACTGAAAATACAAGCAAATTAGGTCAAGGTCACAAGGAATTACATGCATCTACATACAAAGCCCCAAGTTATTTTTCCTCAAAGATCAAAAGGACAGAGAAAGGTGAAAATGCTATATGCCAAAACCTTATACAGCATTACTAGATAAATCATTCCTAATCAAGATTTATGTTCATGAATTAGGAAAAAAATCCAAATTAGCCATTTACATCCTAGATCTTTAGAGAGAAGCATTAACAACAGTTGAACTATGTGGAGGAATAGACTATTGCAATCTACATACCACTGACACTGTGAAAGCTGTGCAAAGTTTCTCATCATTCTCCTTCTGTGAAACCATTAGGGGAAGTTGTAACCTCTCTAAGTCTTCACCTTTTACGCTCACACAAACTATTCCAGTACCATGCTTTACAATAAAGGCCATAGCTTCAGGTGTTACCAGTGATGCTGCCATTATCAAGTCTCCTTCATTTTCTCTGTCTTCATCATCGACAACAATTACAAACTGCAAGGTCATGTTAAACTAATGAATATCAAACAGCAAGGAATTGGTCCTACAGATTAATCAGCTAACAGGCGACTAACCTTGCCTTGACGGATGTCCTCAATGGCCTCTGGAATTGAAGAAAATCCTTCAGTAGGACAATCGAGGTCAAACTCATCATCATCAGAATAAAATCCCATTGTTGTGGGAGTTATTTCCGCTGATAACGTTCCAAAAGCTACTGCATCAGGTTGTATCTCAATTCCATTTGGTTGGTTTACCTGTTTGTCGTGAATAGAGTGTCCAGCAACTGCATTGTTGCTAGAATAAGACAGGAAATTGCCTTCTCCGGATATCTGCATGGCTCGAGCTCTACTATCAACTTTGAAACTAAAGCACAACTTTCTACTGGGGCTTGAAACTAAATCCAGCATGTTGACATTTGTAGTGAAGGGATTCAGACAGTGAATACCATGGTACCATCTGAAGAAAGTAAACGATTATTGTATGCCTGTGCGTAGAAGAAAATGCAGAACAGATAAGTCAAACTAATTACTAACAGTTACCTCAATCTGTATTTGCAAATGTCATTGCATGCTCAATCCAATGTTTAGCGTTTAAATATGACTGAATATGCTTTCTAGATGAATACTTAATTACGTGGTTACTTGACAAGCAATTCCTTAACTGGTGCCATGAGAAATAGCCATAAATATAGTTGTCAAATCGTGAACAAAATCATGTATGGATATTCTGAATTCGCTAATCTATCAAATAGAGAATCACGGGATTGGGCATACACCAAAAAATTGTTAATCAATTCGTTTGTATAAACAAAAACAATTGTGACACAAAATAGACAATAAGAACATGGTTACATGAACTGGGAAGACTTCTGTCCCATTTCCAGTGTGTGTTTTGGGGTTAAGGGATGGGGATATTGAAGCTTTGAGTCCATGGACAGATAAAGGATGTAGCTTAGTTCTTTTGTACCCACGTTTGCCCAGAAACTCACACATACACACCAATCACACAGAAATGGATAAGTAATTTTACTTGGTTCCCCAAACTCGGGTATATCCATGGGGTAGATACAAATACAATGGAGGAGACACTCTATTCAACTCACCTCTCTTGCTCTCTTCTACATCTCAACTCTCACTCACTCTCAATACAATGGAAACAATCCAAATGTATGACCATACAAAAGTCTCTCCAATGGGAAGACGAGGCACACCAGATTAGGCACCACTTCAATGCTCATGTTGCAGCTCTTTGCTGCTACTGCGGTCCTTCCGTAGTTGCACGAAGCGGGAGTGCAAGCGTGGGAGCGTGAAAGGAACGTATACATATATTGCGAAAATAATATAACCTAGGAAATACACTTTAAAACTACAATTATTTAAGGGAGTAAAAAAATATGGGCCATGTCTACCTTAGTGTAAGAAATGAGATAGTGTTAGAAATGTATGGTTTTCTTTTCAAGATATCATGACTTGAGCTATATATATGAGCTAACTCGAAGACCAATTTATAAAGCTAAGTAATAAATTATGGTTTTTCTACACCAATATTGTACAAAAGCTCCCATCTTCGTAAGGAGCAAGCTCCTATCTTAATGTTAGCGGACTCCCGTCAAGCGCCTAAGTTGGGAGCGCAGAATCGCGCTCCTAAGGTGGGAGCGGCACCACTTTAGGAGCTCCCTGCAAACTAAGAGTCCTTCTAGAAGGCCTCGTGGACATGAGGTAGGCCAAGCCAAATGGGGTGGACCCCACCCAACAAGTTCAAAAAAGAGTGCTTCAGGACTTTGATTTGTATCATTGATAAGCTAGGATATACCATAAGAAGAATATAACAGTAGCAAGATGACTTAGGGAGGCTCCAAAAGATTCCCCACTCAAGATATCATAACATTGAGCTTGTTCAGCAGAACAACGGGTTGTAATACTAAATGAACTGAAACTGCACAGTGAAGCCTCTTTCAAATCGACAAATAATCAATAGAATACGCTATACATCATGTATAGAACATAGTATCCAAATTTACGAGTCAATGAAGCTGGAAAATGGTCCCTTGTGATGAATTCAGTGTGTAATTCACTTCAGAACTCCTCTATACTGGACCTTTTTCATCTAATAAATAACATCTACGTATAAATTGATAAATATGATGATCCTTCGCCATGTTCAATTCCCATTAATAAGAAATCTGGAATTGGGTAGCATGATTAACATGATTAGTATCACTATTGACTTCAATGCACTTAAATACTCTCTTCCTACCAAATTGCTTGCACCTACAAAAAAAGTCGTGATTTTGTGAATCGAAAAATATAAAAACTCCCATGCACCAATTTTTTAATTTCTTTTCACCAAATTAAAATGCTTCATGCGTTCTTTAACACGGTGTAAACATAATAAAATGCTTCATGCGTTCTTTAACAGTGTAAAGAAATTCAAAAAGTTATACTTTATGTTTACACCTCAAAATTACACGACTTTACATACAGGCCAGCAATTTGGGACAGAAAGAGTATCAAATTCCCCAGTAACTATTCTTCCAACCCAAGCTAACATAAAGTGGAATCCAAACAGTCGTTCTTCCTGAATCTGAACTCAAACCCACGGAGAAATTCACCTCAAGTTTTTAATCAAAGAGTTCATCGAATCAAACGAATTCTACCAGTATAAGAGCATTTTCCTCAGGAAATCGTTTCTTTGGAAAACTATTGGAAGGAAATCTTGAAGAGAGAGAGAGAGAGGGAATGGGAAACAAACTTACTGTGAACGAGAGAGAGAAACCGAAGAACAGTAGAGGTTGAGCCCATTGGAAGCCATCAACTCGAATTACGATCGTCTGTGTGTCGATAAAAGCAGAGAATGCGCAAACAGAGAGACAAGCCTAGAAGGGATAAAGCGGGCAACAACGCCTATTGTATTCAGGTTGAGAAAATTTGGATACGGGGAGGCACATCCGGCCGTCCAAACAATGCAATCAACGGTCCAAATTGAAAGTGTCGTCCGAATTTTAAAAAAATAAATAAGAAAAGAAAAAATGTGTTTTCAAACGAGCCATCCGATGCATTTTTGAACGGCTCGGATGTACCGAAGAGGTACCACATTACCCATATCCTATTTGCACCCAAAAATTTCCCATTGAGGTTGGTTAAGAATTAGGCACGTCACGCATGCGATCCCAAAATACTCGAACTCCAAATGTCGCCGGTAATTCCTTCTGCACCGACGGGGGTGCACAGACCCCGTACTGACAGCGTCGTAGACGCCGTTGTGGGTCCCAAACAATCGATCCGAGCCATTCATCCTTCTCAAAATAGAATTCCAAGTGGGCCCACGCGAGAATCGAGGCAATCAGACAGTTGTATGAGCTCGATCCAAAATCACCCCATTTTTTGATCGAGCTCATACAGCCGTCCGATTGCCTCGATTCCTGCGTAGGCTCACTCGGAATTCTATTTTGAGAAGAATGAGCGACTCGAATAGATCCTTTGGGACCCACAACGGCGTCCACGACGTCGTTGGTACAGGATCGGTGCACCCCCGTCACCTAGAAAAATGAGTGTGGTTTGGCGGCGAAATCGAGTTATAATAACCGAATTATTATACGCACTTTAAAGGAGAGCATCTGGGTATTGTAATGGAGTTCAGTCTTCGCCCATTTTATAATTTTTGATTTTTGATACTTTTACTTTTCTAATTCTAGCGTCATGCATAATTAATTTTATTTTCTTTTTATTTATTCCGTATTTGACAAAAGCTATTTTTTAAATCTCACTAGAGATTAATCATTGATTCTTGCTAACAAGTACACCCTTGCACTCGTTAAGGGTACAAAAAATACATTTGTTAGGTCTTACTTATACTTTAAAGTGAGTTTTAAAGTATAAAGAGTATAAAAAAATACACTGGTTAGATTCCACTTGTACTTTAAAGTACAAGTGGGACCCACAAGTATTTTTTTTTTGTACCTTTAACGCAACCCGTTAGCATTTCCCTTAACGATTTTAGTTAAATAGTTTGGGTGCCTAGTACCTCCACATAAGATTATCTCTGATAATAACGCACTGGTTATCAAATTCGGTTTCTTAGTTAGCCTTAAAAACTCTTACTCTATTAATTTTTCAAGGTTTCTTGCTGAGATCATAGGTGCCTATATAGTGTCATCTTATCTTGATTTTTTTCAATTTCGATGAATGATTGCTTCTGAATTCTTCAACGAAAACCCAAACAAAAGATCACTAAGGGAGTCTTCCACTAAATCAGTTTTTTTTTTTAAATCGAGACAGGTCATTCTCTCACAATACATCATATAAAAAGTCGTAAAAAGCCAGTTTATTCAAAAAAACCAACTTAGTGGAACACCCCTAAATGACCATCTTTAAAGACATTAATAATAGGCCTGCTGCTATCATTCTATTTCTACCCACAAGCCCAAGCACGTCCGAGCCTCAAGCTTTATCCCGACCTGAGTTGGTTTGACGAACGGGCTGGCTCTCCCCAAATGGGGATGGGTTTCTTGATTTTACAGCAATTTCTTTCACATTGTGATTGCCAAAATTGGCGAAGACATACTAACAACATCTCCATCAACAAATTTTTAGGTCATTCTGTTTTCGCAAAAAAGTAATAAATTGGTATTTTGGTTTTGTCTTTATTCAATTTTTTTTTTACATTTCTTAGTTTTGCATCAAGTTTTCATTGATTATTGATTTATCTCGATGAGGGGAATTCAAAAAGTATAAAATTATGTCAAAACTAAATTATTTTTTAATAAAGCCGAAAATAAACCAATTTATGGATTAATTTTGGCTTTATTAAAAAAAATTAGTTTTGACCATAATTTTACACTTTTTGAATTCCTCTCGACACAAATCAATAATCCACAAAAACTTGATGCAAAACTAACAAATGTAAAAAAAAATTAAAAAAAAAAAACAAAAAAATTGGATAAAGACAAAATGAATAAACAAAAAAACCAGTTTATTGCTTTTTTACCAAAACAGTTAACTTGTCAATTGATAGCCTTGTTTCTCTTTAGCCTTTTTCAGCTTGAACTCACTAGACTTTAGGGTCGTTCAAACTTGTTCACAAAATACAAAAGCAAGCTCAATCACTTTTGATTACTTGTTTAAAAATTCAAACTTATAGCTTAATCAGCATATAGGTGTTTGGTTTGATAGGCATTCGAACAGGTGATGAATTCGTAAATCTATTAACGATACTGATAAATTAATAAATAGCATGATAAGATATGACCTTACTTTCTTTGGGACTTTTACCCAACCCATTTCATATTTTCTTCCATACGAAAATGTTCTTGAGCTAGTTATGAAAATTTAACTTCATCAAATCCTACAAAATCTTACATGGAGCAACTTCTAGTCTCTGGCTAGGATTTCTTTGCCAGAGACTGCATGCATGCTTGGCACTTAATTGGCAGTGAGCATTCTTTTTTCTTTCATTCTTTCATGGCTGTGACGCCTATTGGATCAAGTCATTTTCACTTCTCTAGAATATGAGAAAAATATGATGAATTGAGTGTGAAACACAAGAAATGCATTTATGAGTCTTAAACATTCAGTTTTGTGCAGGTGTAGTTGTGTGCAACTTTTTTTTTTTTTTTCCTTCTTTTTTTAACTTTAAAAATTGAAACTTCATGAGATTAACTTTAGGCTTGAAAGCTCAAGAACGACTTGCACATTTCACGAGCCAAGCCAAGCTTATTATGATCAGAAAAGTTCAAACTTGAGCTGAACTTGAACAATTAGTCCAGAAAAACTCTCAAGCTCAAGTCAAGCTTGAACAAGTGTGAAAAACCGTTCAAGCCAAGCTTGAGCAATACTGCGTTTGCTTGTTTGGCTTGACTAGCACCCTGACACATAATTTAATAGGAGTATTTTTTTTAAAAATAGTTTTCATTGCAGATGCTAAAATGTTTGTTAATTTGCTTGTAAATAAATCATTCAGGACATGCCAAGTTGAAAGGGGAACCAGGGTGGGTGCTGTGAGGGGAATCAGGGTGGGTGTTGTGCACTACAGGCCGTCGAATGCCCAGATTTGATTGTGTTGCGCGCGTCAATGAACGGATAGGATGCAAAGGGCGGAGATCAAATCTGAACCGTCTATCTGGACATCAGACAGCCCGTAGTGCACCGCATGTTACACGGCAACTCCCTCCAAAAAAATTAAAATTAAAATTAAAAAATTAAAATCCGTTGGAAGGACTTTTCAAAAAGTAAACGGTCTTGTCTCTGGTCCCCTCTTTCCATACCCATACATAAAGGTAAGAAAGTTTAAGGTCTCCTTGAGAGATCTGGGGTACTAGCGATCGCCTCCTAGAAATCACACTAGTGAGCACCCAAAACGACGTCGTTTTGGACACCAAAAAAGACACTAAATTTTTTTAGCAAAACTATGTCGTTTTAAGTCCTATGAGACTAAAAGAATCAGAGACCTCCCAAATCTTTTTTCACGCCTAACAAGTAACAACTGAGATCACTTTCTTTGGAGAAAATACGGAATCTGCCTCCATGGGTGCATCCATGGATCATCTTCATCCATCCCCCACTGATTGTTAGCACTCTTCTTCACTATGGAGAGACTGATTTCTGCCGAAATTTTTCGATCTTTGATTTGTTAGGGAAAAAAAATCCCTTGTTTTCCTATTGGAATTCAGACCAAAAAAAAAAGTACCTCCTTGCTTTGGCTAAATAAACAAAAAAATGGGTTATTTTTTGTCTTTATTCAAAAAAAATTATATTTGTTCGTTTTTCGTTGATTTTTTGTGGTTTATTGGTTCGTCTCAACGAGAGGAATCTAAAAAGTATAAAATTATAATCAAAATTTTTAAAGAGTTTAATAAAGGCAAAAATAATCTAATTTTTTTGTGGTTTATTGGAAAATCTTTGTCTTTATTCAAAAAAATTTAAGTTTGGTTAATAATTTTATACTTTTTAGATTCCTCTCGTCGAGACGAAGCAATAAACCACAAAAAATCGACACCAAATTAACGACGAAAAAAATTTAAATAAGGACAAAAAAACCACTTGGTATATTCACCCATAGCAACATGACTGTCAAAACTTATATATTTCAAGCAAGTTCGACAATGAAGACAAACTTGGAAGAACCTTATAAACTGTACCAACGTTAAATGACAATTACCTGCAGCACACTTTAAGTTTAAGTTAAAAGGCATCTGTCCTGTTTACTTAAAAACGACGTAGTTTTGCTCAAATTTTTTGTTGTCTCTTGTGGTGCCTAAAACGACGTCGTTTTGGGCGCTCACTAAGGTGATTTCTAGGAGACAATCACTAGTACAACCCCCGGATCAATCATCTTTCAATTGAGTATCAATAGAAATAATTCCAGAATCTCTCTATCCCGAGATAAATATAATCCGATTCGGTGGGTTGACATCTTTTTTTTTTCAGGACACTGAATTCCAAAATCATTTTCCAAGGCACTGAATTCCAAAATCATATTTTTTGACATTTGCATGTTTAATATTGTCAAGTAAATTTTAAAAACAGGGAAAGGCTACAATGCACACCCCTTATTTGGGTGTGTATGATACACCCCCTATAAAAGTTACGATTTTTTTTTGTAAAAGTTATGATTTTTTTTTATAAAATTTACGAGGCACACCAAAATGTTACGAATCATAGAAAATGTTACGAATCATATTGCTGAAAAGTTACGAAAAACTAAAAAATGTTATGATTGCCGATGAAGTAGCATAATCTGGACCATACTATGAGTGCATATGGTATACTCAAATAAAGAGTGTGTATTGTAGTCATTTCCTAAAAAACAAAGTTCGCGATTATCTTTGTATATTGACATATATATGCTAAAGGCTGCTTGTACCAAAAGGCTCCGGGACCTCCTGTTTTAGGAGAGTGTTTTCAAGCGTGATGCCACTTGCCTCGTCCCTTTCAGATAAGGTAATGTCCTAATCCTTTATGGCCACTTATGTCCAGGTTTAGTGGACCAGACCACAGAAATAGTTCCCCCACTTCAGAGGTGGCTAAAATGACATGCTCACCACCATCTTCTACTAGTACTTAATATTTTCAAAATCACACAACTAGTCCCTCAACTCACTGCCCTTAATTACCTAATTCACATTTTGTGGCTAACAAATACTAATGAAATTCATGAATTCTTGGAAGTTTATCCTTGTTACAATAGCGGGGAATCAAATCATCTGTTTCGGTTTTTCTCTGTGCGTCTGTTTCCATACATTTGTAATCGGAAGATTACACCACAATTTTTACAACACAAAAAATTTAAAACACAATCTAACGGCTCAAAACAATTAGGTACACAGGTTTTCTGGTACAGAGGAACTGGCGTGCAATAGCGGACAAAATACTGCAACCATTCTTTACTAGTTCTCTTAAATTTATAAGCAATAAACTAATATCCAATTTTACTTGTTAACCTGATTTTTTTTTGTTGCGGAAACGTTCGATGGCAAAACTCTCAATGCATTATTGAGAGCATCTCCACCCATTCATCAAATTTTTCACCACACTCAAATTTGAGTAAAAAACACCAAACCACACTCCACTCCTTTACCAAATCTTTCACCAGATTTGGTTGTACCCAAATATTTCACCAAATTTGCTAATCACCAAATCCAGAACCAAATTTTCAAGGTTTTTTTTTTTTTTTGCACTTTTATTTACCCTTTTGCCATTCAATTGTGTGGATTAAATCTCCACCGTACAATTTGAGTAAGGGTTGGAAGGAGTCATATCAGATTAAGTTTTTACTCAAATTTGAGTAAAAATGTGGGTAAAAGGTGGAGATGCTCCGAGGATTGCGATCCTCAGTAGAAAACTAAGGCAAACAAGTTTGATTCAATGCCACGATCAACTTTTGGTTAAGCTAGACATAAGTAATGCCTTTGAGCTAATGTGGTTTGATGGGGATCACCTTGTAGGCTATCGTTACAAACTCCTTCGTATTCTATCATGAAATACAATTATAAATCACACTCATTTAATAAAGCTTGCATAGTCGTGTGCAAATCTAAAAGGAGAGCAATTGGAACAACCAAATGGTGGATTTTCTAGTCCACACCTCCCGGAAATAAGAAAAACATGGCTTTTTTTGTGTTGCAAATTATTTTTGGAAAATCCGAGCCGTCCAATGTGTTCAGAAGGTGTTTTCAAGGGTCCATTGCGGAAAATCTTCAAAAAAAAATACCGGGAAGGGCTTGATCCAAGCAGTTTTTCGCAAAAACTGTATTTATATATTTTTGCGAAAACTGCTTGGATCAAGCCCTTCCCGGTATTTTTTTTTGAAGATTTTCCGCAATGGACCCTTGAAAACACCTTCTGAACACATTGGACGGCTCGGATCGTCAAAAAAAAATTTGGATCATGGAGGTCCGGAAACGGGAGGACCGGACTAGAAGCCCTCCCTATATATATATATATTTATATTTTGTGGTGTTTAGTTGAGCGCAATGGTTGCAATCGTGATGAGTGAAAAATTAATAAACAAACCAAAAATAAGACAAATCTATGTACTGTGATTTATTCTTGTAGTTCGTGAATTTTTATTTTTACTTTCATTTTTATATTTTATCTCCAATTCGATTCATCCTAAGATCAGTTTTGGGTCTATACAGGATATAATAACTAGCTCTGTATATAATACCTCCGTGTCTATATATAGTCAATGTGGGACTCAAATCAATTAATAAGATTAATAACATCATAAACTCCTTTGTATGCCATCCATAAATTACAATCCTATAATCGTTAGCTCATGCCATAGTGATTTTGTGTTGCAAAGTGTTCAAGACATTTTATGGTTGTGTGAAAATCCAAAACGACTGCGAAAAAAGTTACACTTTATCTAATCGAGCGATGGAGGGAATATTAACAAGTCAATTAAGTTGACAATGGTATGTATACTATAAGTGTATTAATTGTTGGGTGTTAAACCTCTCCATAGTTGTGCAGATTAATATTAACAAATTCAACTTTCATCCTAGATTGGGAGAAGCGATGATCAGGAAGGAATAATCATCTATTTCAAAATAGAATCCTAAAATACAGAGAGGGGAGGGATGATGAATATGGAGGTGGGAAATGTTAGGAACAAAACACTAAAAGACAGTTTAGATACAATTGTGTCCAGACACTTATATCAAACAGTTCTGAAAAAGTTGTGTTTGAAATTGTGTTCATAGGTGTGGGAGGCGCTTCACTGGAGTTACCCCTTTTGTTTTCTAGTTGGTACGGAGAGGTGGTAGGATGGCCGAACCTTGCTGGAACCCTAAGTGTTGGCCTGAGAAGGTGACATGCGCACTTAAACACTCGTGTTAGTGCCAAGCCCAGATGGTGGTGGTCCGGGAAGGCACTCCGACGGTCAAGTAAGTGACCGGAGAAGAAGGTGTTAACCGGAAAGCTTTTTAGGGAGAGAAAGAGAGTTATAAGGGAGTTGAATGCTATTGAATGCTGAGAGAGATATTCAGAGTGAGGTAGGTGAGTGCTCCTTTTATAGGAGAGGGGTGGCGTGCCTATCACGCCTCTCGTGCGTCTCACGCGCACCGTCTGTACCTGACACTTTATGTGGTTGGGTCAAAATATCTTGGGCAGACTCATTGCTTCGGCTGACATCTAACGTTGATTTATTTTCTTTGAAAATTTGAACTCGTAGATCAAAGGCTTACAAATTTCCGATTAGTTGAATATTTGCATATCCACCTAACAAATGAATTTGAACAAAAGTAAACAGTTTTGATTATCGCAGTGAAACACGGAATAAGCACTCTCGTGAGGGTGAACAAAATTGTTCTCATATTATGGGTTGTATATTTTATCTTGTTGGACTAAGCCTTGCTTGCATGTTTAGCTCCTCCATATAAAAAGCCTATTGTAGCGGCCGGGTTCCCAACGTTCCATTAGGCTCAACCTGGTCCTTGGGTATGTGGAAGCACATCGACGGGTCAAGTATCAAAAAGTGATAAAACGATTGAGGATCGAACTTATTCGCCTACGTCGAGCAAAATAAGCCCATAGTGTTGGCCAACTCGGTGCTAGTTGTGATGAATGTCAAGATGAAGATCTATCTTATTACCGAACGAGGGGTACGGGTCTAAGCCCTTTCGAACAGTCCTTCTCGGCAAAGACCTCAGGGACGCCTCACCTGGATCAATGGATTCGGATTTCGGAGAGTGTACCATTTGGCAGTTGCCCTATCCCCCTTGCCGAGCCCGATCCTCAACGAATCGTTGGATATCAGGGGATTCGGCTTTGCCCGTTCAGCAAACCACCAAGGGCTCGGCACGAGGCGTTCCTAATAGACCATTAAAGGTGAAAAAGTCAACGAGCCAGCATATTTTACCTGCAAGGCCACGTAATTGACTGTTGAGTCCTCCCAAACCAGTTGACCTATCAGGTGTACCAGGCGTTAGATGAAGTAATTATTGATATTCGATTGAGCTGAATTTTTTTAGGGTCATCGAAAATGAATCTGAAAAAATTAAACGGTTTCGATCAATGAAGTGAGATACAGAATGAAAATACCCATGCCAAATGTGAATAAAACGAAAGTGAACGAAATTCGGAAATTGTAGTTCCATAGTGTTCATGAAGTCAGATGTGTAAATTTTAGAAACAAAGGGGGATATAAATGAGTTAAAGCGTAATTTTACACAAGCCAAAATCTTCAAGGGTCTTGCTAACGTGTGTCTAATGAACAAACAATAAGCACACAAACAAACAAAAACAACACATTTCAATACACCATTTACACTTTTTAATACATTTTCACATATGTCTATACATTTTTCATACTTTTCAATACATTTAACGTGTGCCCACGGTAGCATTTTCCAATCTTCAAATTTGCCTTCTTCCCCAGCCTCTGCAATATCTTCCATTATCTGGTATGCTAGTTTCCAGAAACACAAAGGCAATCATGACGCCGTACTTATCCCCACTCTCTCCTCCCCCACCATCATCACCAGTATATACGTGTATATCTTCGTATGCTTTTGGGTTTTATCCTCAATTCCCACAAGGCCCCAATGTCCAATCTCCCAACAACCGCCGCCGCCGCCACCACCTCTCTTTCTGCCTCTTCCGCCGCCTCACGCCGCCGCTGGACCGGAGTGAAACCAATCCCACTCCTAATCTCCATTTCCATCGGCATAATCTTCCGATTCGCCGTCCCAAAACCCTCTCACGTGTCCAAGCAAGGCTGGCAACTTCTATCGATTTTCCTCGCTACCGTCGCCGGACTCATCCTCAGTCCACTCCCCGTCGGGGCGTGGGCTTTCACATGCCTCACAATCACCGTCCTCACCAAGACACTAACCTTCTCCGCCGCGTTTAGTGCGTTTACGAACGAGGTGATTTGGCTGATCGTGGTCTCGTTCTTCTTTTCGCGAGGGTTTGTGAAGACGGGGCTTGGGGATAGAATTGCGTTGTACTTTGTGAAAGTCTTGGGGAAGAGTACATTAGGGTTGGCCTATGGATTGGCGTTGTGTGAGCTGTTGATTTGTCCGGCGGTGCCGAGTTCAACAGCCAGAGCTGGTGGGATTTTCTTGCCGATTATTAAGTCTTTGGCAGCAGCGGCGGATAGTCGGCCCAAAGATGCTTCGGCGAGGAAACTTGGGGCGTATCTTATTCAGTCCCAACTTCAGGTCAGGATTATCATTTATTTGTGCAGTTCTACACCACACAGCAGCTGCACAGCAAGCAACCAAACGACGTCGTTTGGCTTTAAAAAAAAAATGTTACTCGCCGCTTCTTCCTCTTTTCCTAATCCCCCAAATTTTCAGTCTATACAGAGAAGAGAGACAGTGAGAGAACTTGGCAGCCCGTAGTCCAACTCCAGCCACCACCCGAGCACCACCACCACCGCCAAGCGTCACCAAGAAGAAGGCTCCGCACAAGAAGTGCTTCGATTCATACAAGAAGTCATTGGAAGCAAACCATGGTTTTTCCAAACTGCAATTATAAGCAAGAAAATGCAGTGAATGCTTTAGGCCATGGTTTTTCCATAACCCATTTGTCAATTTACAGGATTTAAAACACACAGATCTAACCCATTTTTCCATAACCCTTTTTGCCATAATTGCAAAATCTAAGAGTTTCGTTTCTTACCTTTTCCAGTCTTGACACACACAGATCCACACACACACTTGCAAACATGTTTAACTCCTGATGTGTGCATTTTCTATAGCCTAAACAAAGAAGCAAAAAAGCAACAAAATTTGAAGACAAGTACCAAAAAAAATTTGAAAATTTGAACCCAATTTTTTGTGCAAAACTAATTGAAACGAGGAGAGAGAGAGAGAGAGAGAGAGAGAGAGAGAGAGAGAGAGAGAGAGCTTTGTTGTGTATTGAACCTCGTTCGCGTGATTCGAAGCTCGTTGGATGCCTCATCCTCGCCGGATGCCTCGCGTTTTCTTTGACGGTGTGGTACGCGATTGTGGTGGTTGTTGTAGTCGCCGGTGGTGGTGGTCTTCGTCGGGGTGTTGGTGATGGCGGTCTTCTTCCCCTTCTTCTCACGCCCTCTTTGTTCTCTGTGTCTCTGTATCTAACGAGAGATTCTGGGGTATTCAGATTTTGAAGTTTTGTGGGTTTTTTTTTATAATCAAAACGACGTCGTTTTTGTCATTGTTGTGCAGCTGCTGTGTCTGTAGCAGCGTTCGGTTGGTTATACTAATTATTAAAACATGGTTTTGACTTTTGTCTGATATTATATACTCCGTGTATATTTTTTCTGTGATGGATAAAAAAGTTTCTGTTCTTTTGGGGTGGAGGGAATGTCTAAAAACACAACAATTTGTACAACATTACACACAACATGTTAATGTGACCCTGTTTCATTCGTAATTAGGTTGATTGATTTTTTCAATAAACAATAAAACAATGTCACAATGGCATGTTGTGTAAAATGTTGTCCCAATTGTTATATTTGTAGGCATGGCCCTGGGATGATTCCTCTCCACTGTATCACTGTAGGTGTTGATAAGTCAGGTGTCCAGTCCAACTTATGGGCACTTGTCCATTGTATGGTTGGTTCATTTACTTGTCTGTGGTCTTTTTTTGGGCTTATTTTGATACTTCATACCGTTCACTTTTTATTCACATTTTAATTGACCGCAGTAAAAAATACTACGTTGGTCGAATAACCATTGAGATAATATTAAAATCCGGTTAAATGGATTCCGATCTGGTGTTGCAATCTTATTTTTTCAAGATAAATGAATACAAAAATTATCAATTTGTATCCAATCAGCGTGGTATTTTTACATGGTTAGTATTTCGGCTAGCTCTAAAGAGTGGACGTTTTGGATCAGCAAAATGGCCCAAAAAGTAACCACGAATGGAGAAAACCATTTTATGGGCCGGAGAGGAGCCATTCCCTTTTGTTTTTTAAAAGAACAGTATTCTGCAGCCTTGTTTGAAAACTTTTTTTTGTGGAGTTTGGACACCCAAACTAATATACTTTCAGTCGGTCGAAGATGTATGATTTGTACATTGTAGGGGCCTGAACCATGTGTATTTCTCGAGTGATAACAAATATCATATTCTATATCTATATATTGCTACTTGGTAAGTCCAAGTTATACCCATCAATCATCATTTATTTTAAAACCTACAGTTTTTTTTCCCCCCATACATACATATACTTATTTTAAGATTTTTTTTTTTTGTTTTTTTTCAAATTAAAAGGAGTTACGGGGGCCAATCTTATAAATCTTTCCTATATTATCCCCAAAAAAACTAGTACAATTTAAGAAAATAATTGAAGTTCTGCAGGGGCCCTGCCACCCCCTTTCGTCCACCCTTGCTTCTAGTAAGTACTTTCACAGTTTCAAATTACGTACACAAGACAATACACACCTCACACTTGGATACTTAACTATCACACTAACACCTTACATACGCTTGATTATTCACTCACCCTTGAGTCTCCTACTCTTACACTCACCTAGTGAGCTCCCATCACCTATTTATAGGGAGAAAAGGAAGCTTTTAGACAATTGCAACTTCAGAATAATTCCAAAAGTTTTTTGGGGAAACCCTGAAGACTGCATCATAATTCATAAGATTCCAAAAAATCCCAGAAGGTTCAAGCATATCCCAAAACTCTCCCGTGAAGTCTGGAATGTTCTAGAAGATCCGTAGGATTCTCTAAGATTCTGGTGCAACCGGAAGATTCCTAAATCACCTGGAGACTTCTGGAGAGTAAGTGATGACTAGGAAAATGGATGCGCTATTCTTAACACTATTCTTTTCTCACACTTTCATGTCTAACTCATTGCAATCTCCCATCATTCCCTGCGAGTTTACTCTCTCGAGTGATTTAACTAGGAAACTGAATGCGCATCTTTAGGGTAGCTGATTTTGGGTCCTGATGTTTCTAAAATACCTGGGGATCGTGTTTTCCGTCTTATACTAAACTGATTTAAACCTTTGGTCATCCACGCCTAAGGGAAGGGAATTGGAATCCACTTCAAGCATCTACACCAAAAGGAGAACAAATATTAGAATCAACACTATCACTATCTATGAAGCACCGACACTCCCAGAGGCCAACACTGGGACACACCGGGGGCACGACGCAATACGTATGTGGCGTGTCCATTATGCAAATTTTTTAGGGGGACACGGCAAGGGTTAAATATGCAATTTTTTTTAATTTTTTTTGGGGTAAATGTGTATTACTTAAAATATTTTGGATCAAAAGTATAATATGATGTATATATGATGCTGGTTTATATATTGAAGCTTCATGTTTATACATAGAACCATATTTCCATTGGTATAAAACAGATATTATTATTATTTTTTTAGCCTTGTCCCCCTGCTGCGTCCCTTTTTTTAGAAATCCCGTGCCCGTATCCATGCTACATAGATTACAATAAGAAGAATACATAGATTACTCGATGTCCTAATGATATTGTCTAAGGTCCTTTACGTAGTCTCTATCAACAGATATGGTAGCAAAAAAGATAAAAATAACCAACAATAATCCCTAAAGCAAGATAATTTCCAAAGATGTGAAAGATATTCGCTACACATCTAAACCAGGTCTGGGCCCTATCTCGGTCAGTTGGGTCCAAGGTGTAGTCGTCCAACAAACATATATTGTATGGGCAGTCCTCTGGCATCAGCGAGAGACTTGAGAACACAGACCTAAAGCCCTGGGGTCAATTTTCTCATGGTCGTATAAAACGTGTGTTTTCATAGGTTTCAGGCTATGCTATTGTCATTGACCCACCGCAGATACTGTAGTATTATTATTATGTTTTCTGTTTCTCCAATATTCTGTTAGTACGAGGTGTTGTTGTCATGTTAATATCTTATGACTTTTACATTGTGCTTGTTGGTGTGTGACAGTGTGCTGGTAACTCGAGTGCTGTGTTCCTGACTGCTGCAGCTCAAAACCTTCTCTGTATCAAATTAGCCCAGAGCCTTGGGGTTAAAGTTCCAAATCCATGGATTTCTTGGTTCAAGGCTGCCAGTTTACCCGCACTTATAGCTCTTTCGGCTACCCCTTTCATCCTTTTCAAGCTCTTTCCTCCTGAAATTAAGGAGACGCCTGATGCTCCAGTCATGGCCAGACAAAAACTAGAGCAGATGGGTCCTGTCACAAGGAATGAGTGGGTGATGGTTGGTACCATGCTTGTTACAATAGCGTTATGGATCTCGGGGTAAGCAGAAATATTTATTGGAACGACACCTCATAAATGGTAGTGGAATAGGGATGACAATGGGTCGGTTCGGTTCGGGTATTGCCATATCCGAACCCATTACCCGAAAATAGATGGGTACCCAGAACCGAACTGAAACCCAAACGGGTAGGAAAAATTGAAACCATAACTGAACCAATCGGGAATCGGTTCGGTTTGGGTACTCCCCGTTAAATTAGAAAATAAAATAAAAACGAAATAACTATGAATGAAGTTCAAATATGAAAATGAGTTAAAACTGGAAATGCCACAGATGCGTCAATTAAAAAGTTATGCAGATATGCATCTTGATATTTTAAATGCAAAACTAGTATACATCATAGTAAGAAATTCAATGCATTGAAGCTATACATAGGCTAAGCTTCTACATATGAAGGGTAAGTTTGTAATTACACATATCCGGTCCGGTTCGATTCGGGGAACGGTTCGGTTATCATCTCAAACCAGAACCGAACCAAACCCATTCGGTTATCTCACATCCCATACCATACCCGCACCCATGGGAAATATTTTGGTTATGGTTCGGGGAAAAAAATCGGTTATGGTTCGGGTACTCATCGATTCGGTCGAGATTGTCATCCCTATAGTGGAATGTTTGTTGGATGAAGCTAACTATTCTTTTGGATAGGCAAATAAATTCAAAAACCCCAAGGCATTAAAGTAATGACACTTTTTAAGTAAGCAAGTCAATGAAGCTAGTACATTAGATATTATGAAGTCATTACTCATGGATAGCAAAGACTTGTAGATATGTTACAGTCTTTGCCTTACTGACGTTGTATGAGGGTTAATGTTTTCATTTGATCTTGTCACCATCTAGTGGATAGCAAAGACTTGTAGAGCTATGAATGGATAAGTGAGAGTATCTTCACTGATTAATGCCACTTTGGCAATGCCATTGCCAAAAATTAGCTTGCTATACTGCTGTTATTCTACCTTTTATAGCAAGGGTACTTCATTGGAACAATGCTATTTTGTTACATCTCCTGATTTTTTTACCAATGGCTAAAATGCAAAGGAGATCAAGAGTATTGATGGTGATGTGCAAGTTTGCCAGACCTATTATTTGAGTTTTGAATGAGAAGGGATATTTTGATAGTTCTTGGGGTTTATGCTAATCTAAATGGTATAGCTGCGTTTAAAGTTGGAGGTCAAAGCTTAGAGTATAGTTTGAGGTCTTCCAAAGTTCCCCTTGAGGGATACACACACTCACTCTCTCTCTCTCTCTCACACACAGACACACACGCGCGCGCCCGCCCGAGGGCACACAGACACAAATGCGTAGTCTTGCTTTTTTGCATGCTGTATTATCTGTATGGTTTCATAAGTTTCCCGCTGGAGTAACTGCTGCATATTGCTTCTGTTCTGGCATTATATTCACTTTGAGTAATAGAAGAAGGCAATCTGTTTGCAGACAGGCTCTTGATATGGCAAGTGTTGTTGCTGCAATGCTGGGGTTATCAATACTTCTCTTGTTGGGAGTGCTTGATTGGGATGATTGCTTGAGTGAAAAGTCAGCGTGGGATACCTTGGCTTGGTTTGGGGTTCTAGTAGGCATGGCAGCCCAATTAACGACCCTTGGGATTGTGTCATGGATATCAAACGGCGTGGCCAAATCCCTAAAGTCTCTCTCATTGGGCTGGCCCGCTGCGTTCTTTATCCTTCAGGCCGCATACTTTTTCGTCCACTACTTATTTGCAAGTCAAACTGCCCATGTTGGAGCTTTGTACTCGGCATTTCTTGGAATGCACTTGGCAGCAAAAGTGCCTGGTCTCTTGGCAGCACTGGCATTGGCCTATAACACAAATCTTTTTGGTGCACTAACGCATTATAGTAGTGGCCAGGCTGCAGTATACTATGGAGGTAAATACTTCCCTTGGGTATCATGATTTTCATTTTCTCCCGAATTTGTATTTTGGGCAATCCAGTATCAAATTGTTTACATAGCAATACTACTCCATACGAAAAGACAAAACCTTAAACATAAAAGATAAAAAACGATTACCTTAGCCAAAATCCTAATAACAAAAAGGACTAAACTACACTAAATAACAATAAACTGAAGAGCATTTGAGTTTGCCAAGGAGATAACAATTGCAAATTGACTACTACAAATCAAATCCTGCAAATCAACTGTTGTGGTGGCGTTGGACAGTGCAAAGTGTCCTGCAAACAATACAAATTCGAGGTCCAATACCAATGAGAGTGTCGAAACTACAATCAAGTGCTAACCAAAACTAGAACATGCGAAATGAAGAAAGAACCGATGCCGAACAGATGAGAATAGGAGGAAGAACCAATGCCGAACAGATGCAGATGGGATGAAGAACAGATGTCAAATTTCCGATGCAAACATACCAGGAGAGGGAAGAGATGCAACTAAGAGAGGAAAAGAGAAGGGAGATGCAGATTTCAGATTTACTGAGGGAGACCGAAAAACGAAGACCGACCGATTCCATAACTGATTGTAGAAACAGAGAGGTATCATAAGTGCAAATAGTTCATGAGATTCCAAGGATTCGGAGGTTCAAAGGGAGATTCTAAAGGTGCAGAGGTTCAACAAAAGATTCAAAGGAGAAAAAAAAAGATACAGTGCAGAACATCAATTTCAGATGCAATCAAGAGACCCAATCACTTTCGGATGCAATATGAAAATTTCGAGTGCAATAAGAAGGGTACCCAGTCGTTTTCTGATGCAACTGAACAATTCAGAGGCTGATCAGAAGGGACCCAATTGATTTCTGATGCAAATCAGATGTTTCATAGCGTGATCTACGGTCGACGATGGCCGGAAAACATGAGACGGTGGTCGGCGATGGCAAGGGTGATGCTGCCAAATGTTGGTGAGATCTGGCTGACTTCGAAGGTGGTTGGTTGATGTTGGCGAAGGTGGTTGGTTGCTGGTAGGATGCTTCGAACTGAGTACTAATACAGAGCATGAGAGATAGATGCTTAGGGAGAGTTGTTGAGCATCTCCAACACAAGCTCTCCTCTCTAAAATGAGGAGTGGAAGTGACATATTAAGGAGAGATTTTGTAATTTATGAGCCAAAATTAAATTTAGGGAGTGGATATGACAAAAAAGTGGATGGGTCCCTCCAAACAGTACAACTTTTTAAGGAAAAGAGGACATAAATTACAAAATCTCCCCTTAATATGTCACTTCCACTCCTCATTTTAGAGAGGAGAGCTTGTGTTGGAGATGCTCAGTGCTTCAACGATGTCTGGGAGAGATGCATAGCTGTTTTGACGATGACTGCTCATGCTCGTGGCTCTGAGTGCCCAGTGGACGGTAGTAAGGCTAAGGCCTCCCACCGGAAAGCGAGTATCACATGGGCCTAGATCTTATAGCTTTGATACCATGATACAAATCAAAGGGGAGAGAGAGAACCAAATTGTTCTTGCATATATGAAGTCTATATATTGCAATGAGAAAGAGCAATGCTTAAATAGAAAAACTCTAAGAAACCCTAATAACACAAAAAGACTAAACTACATTGAACATAAAAGGTAAATAACGATTAGCTTAGCCAAAAACCTAATAACACAAAAGGACTAAACTACTCTAAATAAATTGAAACCCTACAATTATACTACACAGTGATCTCACAATCAGAGAGAAGGAAATTTTGTTAAAATGTAGGATGCACAGAACTGTATTGATTTGTAATGCTCATTCGAGCTATTATTTTGCTCTCTCTCTCTCTCTCTCTCTCTCTCTCTCTCTCTCTGTGTGTGTGTGGTTAAAACCCAAGATAAATCTTCCAGGTTTGGGACTGATACGTTTTCTATTTTGTTTTTCGCTTGTTTGGCAGGTGGTTTTGTAAAACTTCATGATGTTTTTAGACTGGGAATTATGGTGGCCCTTATCAATATATTAATATGGGTGCTAGTTGCAACTCCTTGGTGGAAGATTTTGGGGCTTTATTGATGTTAACTATGAAAGTAACATTTTATACTTCCTGCACCGGTTTGCATATGTTTTTCTTCTCTTGTTGTCTACTAGTGAGCTCGTCAGTTTTCCTCCTCCTCGAGAAGTAGGAAAGAAAATCTCTAACAACAGCTTGACTACTAGAAAATTTTCAAGAATCTAACTAGTAAAAATCTTAAAGAGAAAAGAAGACATAAGCATTGCCTCTCTAAGGTCGAAACACGAAGAATGGCTTAGGAAACTCTTAAGGCACCATACTAGGGAGAAAGGAAAAGAAAGTACGGGAATGTTAATTTTCTTACATTTGGGGTTGCTGCTGTGCAGCCCCCGCACAGCAGCTGTTGTGCACCATCCGGGCCGTCCGTTACTCGGATGGACGGGCCAGATTTCATCTTGCACACACGCAACGAACGGTTCAAATGCAAAGGTGGTGAGGTGAAATCTGAGCCGTCCATCTGAGCAACAGACGGCTCGTATGGTGTACAGCAGCTGCTGTGTGGGGGCTGCACAGCAGCAACCCCAAGAAAATTGTGGGACTCACGTCTCTTTCTCCCTACGATTAGCTTCGGTTCACTATAATTGTCGCGGAAATAGTTTTCTTGCACTAGTTTCTTGGTTAGTGAGCCGTATTGATTCTTTATTTCTCTATGTCAATCTTAACGTGTAACTGATCCATCAGTGTTCGGTTTTCTCTTGGAACCAAACCAGTGACCATATAAGCGTTACCTTCGATCGACTTTGTCATTTTGCTTGGTTCTTCGTTGAATTTGAACTCCACTGCTAATGTATCTTGGCTACTCATATAAATTCTTGAAATTCTAGGCATCTGCTTGAATTTATTGATGTTGAATATGGAATATTGATTGGAGCGGATATCAAAAAAACAAGCGCAAAAATCTCCACGAATGGTTAAGTTTGCAGATTTTACAACGTTATGGATGTGGAATATTAGCCCAGGACATTCAGATCTACTCACGTCGCATCTTTGACTGTTAGTGTAATGTCTCCCTCCCTCCCTCCCTCCTTCCGGCTTTCGTGGTTTTTCCCCAACTAAACCCGTATCTTGCTGGGTGTTTTCCTAGATCATGATGAGATCTAGCGAAACACGTTTTTTGTAACGACATCTAGTTGTTATTTTGTTGCGACAAAACATCATAAGTTGGAATTATTCATGCAAAAAGTCAAGCTGTTCGGCTGTGTGAAAAAGTTCAAATGATATAGTATTATTTCAAGAGCAATGGACAGTCAGAGTTGACAATCTATTTTTGTTCAGATAAATTATGATTTGTTATAATAGATACGATATCCAATCAATTGATTTTAATCCATGGATGACATATATATTGGTATTTACAAATTAAACAAATTGGATTATCTATTCTAATATATAAAGGGGGAGCATCACTTTGGTGTCCTCTTATTGAGAGATTGTGTATACATTTTAAATTCCAAAAATAACCCCATGGAATAACCGAACGGTAGATAAGTAAAATAACTGCAAGGGGCAGAAAAAAAACAACACAATAACCACCTCTTCTCCATACATTCAAATTTGTAAACTGCTGCGGTTACTCATATTTGACCAATATTCACGACCACAGAGACAAAACGGAGAGGAATACATATCTGAATTATTAGCATGTGAAGAGGAATGGAGATTTGATGTTGGGCGTTTATATAGCGATGACAACGACAAAGACAAAGACAATCGGTTTGTATTCCCTGCTTTTAGAGATGGTCTTCATTTCAGTGCCTATAATTGGTTTATGCTGCTTTATTAATTGTCCAATCTTTTACAAATCTGACTGAATTTTCTTTTATTTACGAAAGTAATAAGTGCAATTCCAATTGATTTGGTTTCTATGCCCGCGGGGGTAAGAATATAGATGGAAATTTATGGGGGTTTTTTTCAGTGGCCAATGTTTAGCAATTGCGGTTTACTGCATCGATCACGTCATTTGTTTACGGAGACGCATCCTACAAATATGACTTGCGTGTGGTCGGCCACAATTTTAAGGTACATTGGTTGCCATAACTTAATTGCGTCATTATTCGTAATACATTTGTGTACTCCTATAATTAAAAGAAAAAAAATTGTATGTTCCCTTCAAAGCTTCAATATTATTGTTTCGGTGGATATATAGACAGGTGGGTTTTTTTTCCCTTTCTTAACTTCTTAAGATTTTGGTCAAATTTCTATGATTATACTTATCTTGGGTTTTGCACTTTTCTTTTGAATTGCTTCTTGAAAACTCCAATATTCAAAGCTTCGCGAGAGGGATAATTTGGTAACTAGGGACTGGGTCGGGTACATATGAACATCGAATTTTGATCGAATATGCGTATATTTCAAGGAAATTTCGACTTGCACATGCATTGTGTCTAATTTCGACTTGCACATGCATTGCGTGTGCCCGGCCTCTAGTCAAATAGAACTGTAATAAATTTATTTTGTATTAGAGGATAAATCAGGAGAAGATCTTTGAGATTGTCACCATGACGTCTGAACATAATTTTCATTTATCTAAAAGGAGAAATTTTTGGGTGCCGAGTGGGTATTGCCCACGTGGTACCCGCTCGGCAATCCGAGCCGTCCATAACGCGATCCAACGGTCCGGATTTTAGAGAGAGAAAAGGAAGAGAGAGAGTGTTTGGGTGAGAGGAGAGAGAGGGAATCAATCCGGGCCGTCCAAAACACATTTGGACGGCTCGGATCACGCTCGGGTACCAAGTGGCAATACCCACTCGGCACCCAAAAATTTTTCATCTAAAAGCTTAAGCCTTGTGTTGTCCAATGTCACTTCACCCAGTTGACCGTGGACCTCAAAAAAAAAAAAATTTAAAAAAAAGCTGTGTGCAGGCAATATATTTCCTTTTTATTCTAATTTTTAATTCAGTTTTTTTTCCGTCTCCTTTTTTTATGGGGAAATTAGTCAAAAATACAACATTTTTTATCCTTTTTCATACAAGGACACGGTACTTTTTTTTTTTGGATGAAGGACACGGTACTTTATAAATAAGCCAAAAGGACAAAACACATGGCAGAACAAATGGCAACAAACTGAAATCTGAGAGAGAGACAGAACACTTCCAGCGATTTTTGGCTACTGTACACAATTACCATGTGTTCAAACCCCCTATCTCTCTCTCTCTTATTAATATCGCTCGGCAACTCGGTTTTTGCCTCGGAGAGGCTCGAGGGGATTTCTCGAGCAACTGACTGGACGCAGAGGCGGTCGAGGATCTTTGATCGGGTGGGGACAGTGGCGGACGCAGGATTGTAGCTGCGGGGGGCCACTCCATAGAAAATATACAGAAAAATTGAAAATGTACTGAAAATACACTGAAAAAATTGAAAATATGTCGAAAATTGGGGGAGTGCAGGGGCCGAACACCCCCCTGGCACCCCCCAGGTCCGCCCCTGGGTGGGGAAGGAGGCGGATTGGGTTGCGAGTGGGGATTTGGGAGGGGATTTCTCGAATTTGAATGAGGAGGAAGAGGAGAAAAGGCCGGAGAGTGATGAAGCCATTGAGGAGGGAGAGAGAGAGAGAGAGAGAGAGAGGCGATGGAAACGAGGAGAGAGAGGGAGGTTCGGCCATGGTTGGATTTCTGGTTGGGGAGTGAAAGGAGGAGAGAGCTTTTTGGAAGGTTTCGAGAGAGAGAATTTGGTCTCACCTGAGAGTTTGTGTACTCATGGGACAGGAGGCTGGCTTGCATGGGGACTTCTAAATGCACGCACTTTTTTCCTCTCTACACGAATAATGAAAATTGTACCTGATTTGTGCACCCATTTTCTTATAAATATATTTTAGAAATTCTAAAAAAGTGAAAATGAAAGAAAGTGAAGCGATAAGAAAATATATTTTCTTTTTGCATGCTTGAAGTTGAATCTACGCAATAAAAGTTTGAGACTTAGGCGTGAATCCCAATAATCTACAACATCATTGATTTTTTTGGTCACCGGAAGTGGTCGCTAGAGGTGGGGTGGTGGTTGGCCAAAGGTGAGGTGATGATTTTTTTGAATTTTATGTTCGAAATTAGAATTTTTAAAAATTAGTAACATCTCACTAATTTTTTTTGTCGCCGGAAGTGGTCGGCCAAAGGTGGGGTGGTAGTCGGCCGGAGGTGGGGTTGTGATTTTTTTGAATTTTATGTTCGAAATTAGATATTTTAAAAATTAGTGACATCTCACTAATTGTTTTGGTCGCCGGAAGTGGTCAGCCAGAGATGGGGTGGTGGTCGGCCGGAGGTGGGATGGAGGTTTTTTTGAATTTTATGTTCGAAATAAGAATTTTAAAAAGTTAGTAACATCTCACTAATTTTTTTGGTCGCCGGAAGGGGGCCAGAGGTGGGGTGGTGATCGGCCAGAGGTGGGGTGGTGATTTTTTGAATTTTATGTTCGAAATTAGAATTTTTAAAAATTAGTGACATCTCACTAATTTTTTTGGTCGCCAGGAAGTGGTCGACTAGAGGTGGGGTGGTGGTTGGCTGGAGGTAAGGTGATGATTTTTTTGAATTTTATGTTCGAAACTAGAATTTTTAAAAATTAGTGACATCTCACTAATTTTGTTGGTCGTCGGAAGTGGTCAGCCAGAGATGAGGTGGTGGTCGTCCAGAGGTGAGGTGGTGATTTTTTTGAATTTTATGTTCGAAATTAAAATTTTTAAAAATTAGTGACATCTCACTAATTTTTTTGGTCGCCGGAAGTGGTCGGCCAGAGGTGGGGTGGTGGTCGGCCGGAGGTGGGGTTGAGATTTTTTTGAATTTTATGTTTGAATTTAGAAATTTTAAAAATTAGTAACATTTCACTAATTTTTTTTGTCTTTATGTTCGATTGCAAAAGTTCCTTGTCCTTCCCTTTAAAAATGTCAAATATTTTTTGTTTTTATGTTCAATTACAAAAGTTCCTTGTCCTTCCCTTAAAAAATGTCAAATGTTTTGGATTTTTGGCTAAGTGGCCCTTTTTTTATTCAGTTGTCGATCAAACTTTTTTTGGACCAAAGGTCAAAAACAATGCAATAGCCATTTTTTTTTAATCAGCGGATCAGAAAAAAAAAAAAAAAAAGCTTATTTTTAAATCCAAAAACCACTCAATAGTTTCTCCCACTAAAAAGATAGGTAAATACACACACCCAATGGTTCATTCTTAATCTTTATGTTTTCACAATTACACTCATCATCCATCAACTTTCTCATTCCCACAGTGTTGGATTTTTTAAGAGATTTCACTTTTTTAATGAGACAAGCGATGAATGTCTCTCTTGAAAATGACCTATAATTTCCACTACTATCCCTTAAATCGCACTAATAAAGTTATTTTTCGTTATTCCCTTCGTTCCCAATTTTTGGTCTCTTTTAGCAATTTTTGTTGTCCCAAAAGAATTGTCATTGTTCCAAAATAATAGGCGATAGTAATTGAGTTTACTCTTTTATCCCATACTTTTTAATTTAATTTAATTTCTAGTAATAAGAGAAGGCAATGATTATGTTTTTAAAAAGACTTACAGGATAAAAAGAGAAAGTAAAAATTTGACAAATGCAATGATTGTGTCGTCTAAATAAGTTTGAATCCCTAAAAGGGACCAATAAATAGAAAAAAAAAATTAGGTGTCGGGCGGGCAACACATGGTTGAGCTTGAGCACCATCCCGTCTCCAAAAGTGTTTTGGATGGTTCAGATTTCTCTCTCTCTCTCTCTCTCTCTCTCTCCTCTTTTTCTCTTTAAAACCAGACCATCCAAAAGTGGGTACTCGGGCGCAACCCATTTCGGCGTGGTGCCCAACACCCAAAAACTTCTTAATAAATAGGGATGAAGGAGTATTTATCAAGAGTAAATTTTGAAAATCCATACACTTTGAGTTGACTTTTCGAAAAGAACTAATACTATCCAAAAATAGAATATAGGACTGACGTTGTTGGAGGAAGGGAGTAGTACATTGAAGGCAACTTTGAGGGGAGAGATTTCGTCCCCGACAAGTAGTTGCTAGAGCAGTTCATATTTGTGGCTACCACGAAACGAAATTCAATGAAATTTGTATAGCGAAAGAAAGACACAAAATCTTACTACCAACTCCTTCAACATAAAGAAAGGACTAATAGCCCTTTGTAATTGTAACTCAATATTGTTTTTCTATTGTGAAATTCTTCTTGACAACCTAATTTACTTTGATGTGAAGATCAATTTGGGGTCAATGCCTAACATAGTGACTAGCTCTATGATGCCCCTAAGCCTTTATGGTCATTGCCCAATATGGGACTTACTTCAATGTAGGTTGTCAATGTGGGACTTACTTCAATGTAGGTTGCTAATGTTATAAACTCTGATAGCTGACAATCCTATAAATGGATAGGTCATGACACAGTAACTTCATGTCATAATGCTTTCAAGCCTTTAATGGTCCCTTGAAAATCCAAAAGGACTATGGGAAAAACTCCATTCAATTAATTGAGCAATGATGGCAATCGTGAAAGTGATGCTTGAGATTAAAATTTGCAGAAGAAGAGTGATACATGTACAACAAAATACAAAAGTCTCCAACTAGGCTTCAACACACTCACATGGTGTGTGGAGCTCACACACATTTCACACTCAAGTGTGTGTGGGCTCCACACACCATGTTATGTGTTAGAGCTTAGTTGGAGACTTTTTGTTGTACACTTATCTTCTTTTTTTTGGAAAACTTGTTCAAAAGTCTTAGGCAAAGAATTTGTAACCCATTAATCCACCAAACAAGTTTATAACCTATCCAGTCCTAACACTGGCATCTTTTTTTCTTTTTCTTTTTCTTTTTTACCAAAAAAAATTTGTACATCTATGAAAGTGCCAAAAAAGTTTGTACCCTATGAAAGTGCCAAAAAAGTTTGTACATCTATGAAAGTGCCAAAAAAGTTTGTACCCTATGAAAGTGCCTAAAACCCTAGGGTACCCTATGAAAGTGTCTAAACCACTAAAACCCTATAATAGGAAAGTGCACCCTAAAACTAAACCCTAGGGTACCCTATGAAAGTGCCAAAAAAGTTTGTATCCTATGAAAGTGCCTAAAATCCTAGGGTACCTTATGAAAGTGTCTAAAACACTAGGGTACCCTATGAAAGTGCCTAAACCACTAAAACCCTATAATAGGAAAGTGCACCCTAAAACCTAAAATCTAGGGTACCCTATGAAAGTGCCTAAACCACTAAAACCCTATAATAGGAAAGTGCACCCTAAAACCTAAAACCTAGGGTACCCTTTGAAAGTGCCTAAATTCAAAAAAAAAAAAAAAATTGGTGGACCTTAGACCTTGTAAAACTTTAACATGGACTAAATGGCACAATAAGTCCACACTTCTGGACCCTAGAACAATTACCCTTTTTTATTTTATTTTTTTGCAGAATACTTGTTATTGACTATCAAGCTATGTTGGACATTGAATGTCAATAATTTGGTTAAATCTTTTGGTGGTACTGTTTGATCTCAGTGAATTTAACATTCACCCTGGTAAGAAAGAAACAATGATATGGAAGGATTAATATTTAGGACAGAAATTCTCTTCACGTATATCAACTGATTTGATAACTTATAGTCTAAGAATAACAAAATATCAAAAATACTGTAGTGAAAACTCACCAGAAGACAAAAAGAATATGTAGTTAGAAAGCTTATCCTACAAGATTATCTTTTTGTTTCTTCATGTCAATTATATTTCAAAAAGTTACAATAATGACTACATTAATGACTACATGATTCATGAATAATGTGAGGTGTACAACAACTAATAAATCAAGCCCAATACATAACGTGAAACAACTCCGTAAACTAATAATGAAACACCCTTACATAGATGAACTAATAATTAATTCTTAGACAAAAGGCCGAGAAAGGTATTAATAATTAATTCTTGACTTTAATAACATTTGAGCCATTGACCTCTTAGTAGGGAATTTATAAAGGGAAGCCAATGCTAGCCCAGCCAACTAAAGGCATCACCATTTGATGAAAATGTGTGTAAAAGTGTGTTACATTGCAAAAACATAAAATTAAAAATAAAATTAAATCCAAAAATTTTATGTCAATTTTTTTAGGTAGAGAATGAAAAAGCGTACATTTGTCAGGTGCATTTCTAGTGTTAGCTGAAGTTAACAAAAATTGTACTAGTTACAATGGGATCTAATCACTTGTACTAATTTACCTGGGAAAAAAAAATTCACTTGTGCTATCTGCTTCTCCTCTCTGCTCTTATATTTCCCTTTTCTGATGGGCCATGGGCAGGCTTTTCTACCCTTCTTCTCATTATCTCCTCTCCGTCTATTTATCTCTTCTTTCTCTCTCTACAAATAAAACATTTGTAGCTACGTACAACTTGATTTGGTTAAATTGAAAAAAACTGGTTTTTTAGTTTTTTTCGTTTTGTACTTATTCAAAAAAAATTTGCATTTGTTAGTTTTGCGTCAAGATTTTGTGGTTTCTAGATTTATCTCGCCGAGACGAATCCAAGGAGTGTAAAATTATAGTCAAAAGTAATAGTTTTTTTAATAAAGCCGAAAATAAACCAAAATAAACTAGTTTTTTGGATTATTTTTCGTCTTTATTCACAAAACTTTAAGTTTGGCTAACAATTTTATACTTTGTAGATTCCTCTCGTTGAGACAAGCCAAGAAACCACAAAAAATCGACCGAAAACTAACAAATGCAAATTTTTTTTGAATTTGAACAAAACCAAAAAAACCAAAAAACCAATTTTTTCAATTTAGCAAAATCAGGAACAGAGTCGAATAGTGTGAAAAGATTAAAGAACATTTTTTTTAAACTATTGTTTTACGTAAATGTGTGGCTCTAAAAGTGGGTAGAGTCAAATAAAAATGCTACTCCAGTAAATGATGGAATAGTAGCATTGGATGTGTGCAAATTTTAGAAACAATAGGGAAAATACTGCAATTGTGGAATACTGAATGGAGTAAACCGTGATTACACACAAGTCAAAATCAACAGATTCTCTCACTGGCCTTCCCTCTAGAGTCTAGCCTCCCCTTCCACGTTTGTTTTCCAACACACACTAAGCAATCATGGCGCCGGCCGACGGCGACCCCACCCCACTCTCTTCTCCACCATCAACAATACATACATATATACAACACATATCTATATATCTTCTTATCCTTTTAATCCACAGGTCCCACAATGTCTCATCTTCCAACAACCGACATTGAATACCAAATCGACGACGAAGCCGCCGCCGCCACCAACTCTCTCTCCTCCCCCTCCGCCTCTCTCTCGTGCCGCAGTCCGCCGCCGCTTTCCCCGCTGGACCGGAGCGAAACCAATCCCTCTCCTAATCTGCATCGCCGTCGGCATAATCTTCCTTTTCGCCGTCCCAAAACCCTCTCAAGTGTCCAAGCAAGGCTGGCAACTGTTACGATTTGATTTACCTTAATTCATGCAATTGAAGATTGGTTGAAGACCAAAGAATTACCATAAATAGAGAGGCTCCATTATCTCTGTTGATCTCCTCCATCTTCATTATTTGTATTTCCATTGATGTAAAATCTTGATTGTTTATTACCTTGTATAGGCCCTTAGACTTAGGATCTAGACGTGCAAGTCTTTCTCTATATATACATGTAATATTTCTTTGTAAAAGGTATGAAAAGAAAGAGAATTTTCTTCTAATTCCTTTGAAGTTTTCATGGTATCAGAGCGTTGATCCTAGCGTCTCTGTAAAGCTTCCGCAAGCTTTTTTTTCCTCATGGCAGATACTGATCAAGAAAATAAAAAGCCTATTGATCAAGCCATGACTACCACCATAGATCCGTCTGATCCTCTTTATATTCATCCCTCAGATCATCCAGGACTAATTCTTGTTCCAAAGGTTCTCGAAGGAACCAATTATGCTATGTGGCGACGGTCGATGTTGGTGAGTCTCAGTGCTAAAAACAAATTGGGGTTCATCAAAGGAACCATATATACCTACCCCAAGTGAGACTGACGCTAAACATCCGGCGTGGCAACGCTGCAATGATATGGTCCTCTCTTGGATCTTCAATTCATTAAGCCAAGACCTTGTTAATAGCGTTCTCTATGTCGAAACTCCCTCAGAAATTTGGACAGACGTACAAGAACGCTTCTCACAAGGTGATTTTTCTCATCACTATCAAGTTGAACGTTCTATCGTTGAGTTGAGACAAAATCAAGACTCTATTTTCACTTATTACACTAAGATCAAAACATTGTGGAATGAATTGAAGATTTGTAACCCACCCATTCCTTGCACTTGTGGAGGAATGAAACATTTGGATGCAAAAGAAGAAAAAGTGAGGCTCGGACAATTCCTTTTTGGATTGAATGAGTCTTATTCCACTGTGAGAGGACAAATCATGATGATGCAGCCTCTACCAACAGTCAAGAATGTCTATTCACTTCTTTGTGAAGAAGAAAAGCAACGAGGACTAGTTGAACACAAGAGCATAGACCAAACCCATGCTATGAATGTCAAAACACACCCACACTTCAAGCAACAAGGAGCTGATACCCAACGGCATACCGATCCTCGTCCACGGACATCCTCTTCCTCAAAATCACAAGGGTCTCGAAAACCACTCATGTGCACTTATTGTGATGGCACCACTCATACAGTAGAACGGTGCTATTATTTGATCGGCTTTCCTATTGGTCACAAACTTCATGGCAAGGATGTTCAACCTCCAAATCACAACCGGACATTTGCTGCAAATCAAACAAGAACTAAGCCTAGTCATGTCTCAACCAAGCCATCACATCCTTCTGATCCATCTATTCAATTCACCTCCGAGGAGCTCTCACAAATAAAGGCTTTCTTCCGTAATGGTAAAAACCCTCCTTGTGCAAATTATGCAGGTATTTCAACACCTTTTTGTTCATCATCCACCTTGCAAAATTCCAAATCTAATAATTGGATCATTGATAGTGGTGCTACTAATCACATAGCCTCTTCAATAACCAGTGCATCTTGTGTTCCCACATCTTCTCAAGTATCCTTACCAAATGGTTCCCATGCTCAAATCACGGGTGTTGGGTCTACTCATCTCTTGCATAACTTGCATGTTAAAGATGTTCTTTGTGTACCTTATTTTCATATGAATCTTCTCTCTATTAGTCAACTCACATCTGACCTAAACTGTTCCATTCAATTCTTCCCTACTTTTTTGTATCCTGCAGGACCTATCTACGAAGAGGATGATTGGCCTGGGGAAGCAGGATAAAGGGGTTGTACTATCTTGTGCCACACTCAGAATTGTTGTCACTAGCAAAATCTCACCAAGTCTCGTCTCCGTCCGATATCACTTGGCATCAACGGTTGGGGCACCCTTCCAAAGGTCCCTCTCAATTTTTGTCAAAACAAATACCTTCTTTTAGGTTTTCTTCTCAGCATTTGTGTGAAGTTAGTCCTTTGGCAAAGCAAACTAGATTATCATTTCCTTTGAGTTCAATTAAAAGTATGCACTCTTTTGACCTTATTCATTGTGATCTTTGGGGACCACACCGCGTTCCTACTCACACAGGTGCAAATTATTTTTTGACCATTGTCGATGATTACACTCGATTCACATGGATTTTTTTAATGAAATTCAAGTCCGAAACTCAAGGTTTGCTAAAATCCTTCATCACATATGTTAACACTCAATTCAACTGCCAAATTAAATGTGTTCGAAGCGATAATGGCTTGGAGTTCACCTCACTGGAATCATTTTTTTCTACACTTGGTATCTTGTTTCAAAGCTCTTGTACCTCTACACCACAACAAAATGGCGTAGTGGAACGCAAACATCGTCACCTCCTCAATGTTGGTCGAGCTTTAAGATTTCAAGCCAATCTCTCATTAAATTTTTGGGGCGAAAGTGTACTCACTGCCACTTATCTTATCAATCGGCTCCCTACGCCGGTATTACACCACAAATCCCCATTTGAACTCCTATATAACAAACCACCCACATACACACATTTACGAGTATTTGGGTGTCTCTGTTATGCCACCGATCTTCAGCCCTTGACTAAATTCTCACCTCGTGTTCGTCGGTGCATTTTCGTTGGCTATTCAACCGGTAAAAAGGCCTATCGCGTTTATGATATTGCCGCTCGAAATTTTTTCTCGAGTCGTGATGTTGTTTTTCATGAGCAGGTCTTCCCATTTTTCACCCAAAACTTGGACACACAACCCGACTCCCTTCATTTGCCTTAAAATCCTCTATCAACTCATGACTCCAATCCCATGCTGTCATCACCTACCCCAGACCCCATCCATTCTTCACCAGACCCATCTCTTAATCTTCATCCTCCTACTACATCTCCCATATCCCCATCCCAGTTTTCTCATGACAACTCACCCTTATCTCCTGATATTCTCTCCTCTCCTTCTCCCTCGCCATCACCACCTATATCTTCTCCCAATCCAACACCACCAGCCCCTATTCTTCGTCACAGCAATCGGCTACGCCGACCATCAGTGCTCCTACGTGACTTTCATTGTGGCCAAGCTAGTGCATCTTCTGGCACTCCAACTTCAGGCACGTCACCCTCTTCTCAGAAAGGTACACGATATCCTTTAGCCAATTTTATTTCCTACAATTCTTTATCTCTTTCCCATCAATTTTTTGTTAACACCATCTCCAGTACTCTTGAGCCTACTACATATGCTGAGGCTGCACAGGATCCTAAGTGGCGTGAAGCCATGAAATGTGAGCTCACTGCTCTTGCAAACCAAAAGACATGGTCCTTGGTCCCGCTTCCCCCGGGCCAGAGACCCATTGGCAGCAAATGGGTCTTCCGCATCAAATATAATTCCAATGGCACCGTGGAACGTTACAAACCCATTTGGTAGCCAAGGGTTTCACTAAAAAAGAAGGTTTGGATTATCATGAAACTTTTGCTCCAGTTGCCAAATTAACAAGTGTGCGGTGCCTCCTTGCTTTAGCTGCTATTCAAAATTGGCCTTTATTTCCAATGGATGTCCATAATGCCTTTCTTCATGCTGACTTGGATGAAGAAGTGTATATGAATCCACCACCAGGTCTTTGTCGACAGGGGGAGAAGCTCGTATGTCGACTACACAAGTCTCTCTATGGGCTTAAACAAGCACCTCAAAATTGGTTTTCAAAATTCTCAGAGGCCATTAAAAAGGCTGGTTTTTCTCAATCTCATTCCGATCACTCCCTGTTTGTTCGAGTACGAGATTTATCTCTAACAGTGGTTCTCATTTATGTGGATGACATGATCATCACAGGGAATGACGCAACGACTATTCAAGATCTCAAACTCTTCCTTCATCAACAATTTCATATAAAAGATCTTGGCTATCTAAAGTATTTTCTTGGCTTGGAAGTGGCGAGATCCAAAGTTGGAATTGTCATATCACAACGTAAATATACTTTGGAAATCCTGGATGATATTGGCTTCCTTGGAGTTCAACCACTTGATTTTCCTATGGAGCAGAGTTTGAAACTTACAAATAACCAAGGTGATATCTTGCTTAATCCTTCTCGTTATAGAAGATTGATAGGTAGATTAATTTACCTTACAATTACAAGACTGGATATCACCTATTTTGTAAACATTCTAAGTCAGTTCATGCATGCTCCAAGAAAGCCTCATTGGGATGCTTCTCTCCGCATTGTGAGGTATTTGAAAAACAGTCCAGGACTTGGGTTGTTATTTTCTTCCAATAGCTCTCTGACACTAAAAGCATATTGTGATGCTAATTGGGCTAACTGCCCTATGACAAGGAGATCTACTTCGGGTTATTGTGTGTTTCTTGGAGATTCTTTAATTTCGTGGAAGACAAAGAAACAAAAAACTGTTTCTAGATCATCATCAGAAGCTGAGTACAGATCTATGGCTGCTGCAACTTGTGAACTTACTTTGCTTAGGTATTTATTTAATGATTTACAAGTTCCCTTGGGACCTGTACAATTGTTCTGCGACAATCAAGCAGCTCTTCATATAGCTGCAAATCCTGTGTATCACGAACACACTAAACATATTGAGCTTGACTGCCATGTCGTAAGAGAAAAAATTCAGTCGGGTCAGATTATCACCAAGTTTGTCCCATCGTCTCTTTAGCTAGTTGATGTCTTCACAAAGGCATTAGGAGGAAATATATTCAAGAATTTAGTGGGCAAGTTGAACACTCTTGACATACATGCTCCAACTTGGGGGGGAGTGTTACGATTTGATTTACCTTAATTCATGCAATTGAAGATTGGTTGAAGACCAAAGAATTACCATAAATAGAGAGGCTCAATTATCTCTGCTGATCTCCTCTATCTTCATTATTTGTATTTCCATTGATGTAAAATCTTGATTGTTTATTACCTTGTATAGGCCCTTAGACTTAGGATCTAGACGTGCAAGTCTTTCTCTATATATACATGTAATATTTCTTTGTAAAAGGTATGAAAAGAAAGAGAATTTTCTTCTAATTCCTTTGAAGTTTTCAACAACTGCTATCGATTTTCCTCGCCACCATATCCGGCCTCGTCCTACGTTCTCTCCCCATCGACGCGTGGGCGTTCGCCTGCCTCTCGATCACCGTCCTCACCAAGACTCTAGCCTTTTCCGATGCCTTCGCCGCGTTCACCAACCAGGTGATCTGGCTGATTGTGGCCTCGTTCTTCGTCTCGCGTGGATTTGTGAAATTCTTCTTGCTAATCAAGAGAGCCTAATTTACTTTACAAGATCAATTTGGGGTCAATGCCTACCTTAGAGCAAGTGCACAAGACAAGCTAAACCTCTGTTTTTTGCTATTTTACCTCACAAATCACAAAAATTGTGTTGCACCAAACAAGCCAAAAGGGAAGGTAAAATAACTTTGGAGGCTTGGGCTCGGTATCAATAGCCAGGCACTGTTGAGGAGCAATTGTATAAGTAAATCATTCTTTACTCTCTCTCTCTCCACTCTGTCATCTTCTATTCTCTCTCTCTCTCCTCTCTGTCTCCTTCGCTTCTCTCTCTTCTCTTCTCTCTCTTTATTACTTTGCATTATTTTATTCGGATACCTTTACATTTAGGGAGGATTGGTGTAGTAGGAAGGCCAAATAGGGATAGCAAAAATACAAATTTGCACTGTTTTTGGAGCATTTATAACTATCTATTGGTGCACTTGCTCTTAGTGACTAGCTCTATAATGCCCCTGAGCCTCTATAGTCATTGGCCAATGTGGGACTTACTTCAATGCAAGTTGGCAAATCGTAGAAGTGATGGTTGAGATTAAAGTATTGACTATCAAGCTACGTTGGAATATTGAATGTCAATAATTTGGTAAAATCTTTCAATAGTTGTATTGTTTGATCTCAGTGAATTCAACATTCACCCTAGGTAAGGAAGAAACAATGATATGGAAGGACGAATATTAAGTTAGAAATGCTCCTCACATACATCAACTGATTTGATAACTTGTAGTCCAAGAATACTGAAGATACAAAAAATATCATAGTGAAAACTCACCCAAAGACAAAAAGAACATGTAGTTAGAAAGTTTATCCCAACAATGTACAAGATAACGTATTTATTTCTTCATGTCAATTATATTTCAAAAAGTTACAATAATGGGAAACTATGTGATTCATGAATCATGTGAGGTGTACAATAACTAAATGAAGCCCAATACATAATAATTCAAGAAACAACTCCGTAAACTAACAATGAAACACTCTTACATAGATGAAATAATAATTAATCTTGACTTTAACAACATTTAAGCCATTGACCTCTTAGTAGGGAATTTATAAAGGGCAGCCAATGCTAGCCGAGCCAAGTAAAGGCATCACCATTTGATGAAAATGTTTGTCAAAAGTGTGTTACATTGCAAAAACATCCTTACAAAAAAAAAAATAGGACCCAAAATTTTTTTGTCAGTTTTTTTAGGTAGAGAATGAAAAAGCGTACATTTGTCAGGTGCAGGTGCATTTATAGCGTTAGTTGACGTTTACAAAATTGTACTCTTTACAATGTGATCTAATCACTTGTACTAATTTACCCACAAAAAAAAAAAAAATCACTTGTGCTATCTACTTCTCCTCTTATTATTTCCCTTTTCTGACCGGCCATGCGCAGGCTTTTTCTACCCTTCTTCTCATTATCTCCTCCCCTCCTATTTATCTCTTATTTCTCTCTCTACAAATAAAACATTTGTAGCTACAAAATACTAAATACTAATGTAAGTCACTTAAAAACCCTTTTAAAGAGTCGAATGGTGTGAAAAAATTAAAGAAAATGTTTTCTTAACCATTGTTATAATAAAAGTGTGGCTCTAAAAGTCGGTTAAAGAGCCAAACAAAAATGCTACACCATTACATGATGGAGCAGTAGCATTGGATGTGTGCAAATTTTAGAAACAATAGGGGAAATACTGCAATTGTGGAATACTGAATGGAGTAAACCGTAATTACACACAAGTCAAAATCAACAGATTCTCTCACTGGCCTTCCCTCTAGAGCCTAGCCTCCCCTTCCACGTCTGTTTTCCAACATACACTGAGCAATCATGGCGCCGACCGACGGCGACCCCACCCCCACTCTCTTCTCCACCATCAACAATACATACATATATACAACACCTATACGTATATCTTCTTATCCTCTTAATCCACAGGTCCCACAATGTCTCATCTTCCAACAACAGACATTGAACACCAAATCGACGACGAAGCCGCCGCCGCCGCCGCCGCAACCACCACCGTCACCACCTCTCTGTCCTCCCCCTCCGCCTCTCGCGCCGCAGTCCGCCGAAGCTTTCCCCGCTGGACCGGAGCGAGACCAATCCCTCTCCTAATCTGCATCGCTGTCGGCATAATCTTCCGTTTCGCCGTCCCAAAACCCTCTCAGGTGTCCAAGCAAGGCTGGCAACTGCTATCGATTTTCCTCGCCACCATATCCGGCCTCGTCCTACGTCCGCTCCACATCGGCGCGTGGGCGTTCGCCTGCCTCACGATCACCGTCCTCACCAAGACTCTAGCCTTCTCCGACGCCTTCGCCGCGTTCACCAACCAGGTGATCTGGCTGATTGTGGCCTCGTTCTTCTTCTCGCGTGGGTTTATGAAGACGGGGCTTGGGGACAGGATTGCGTTGTACTTTGTGAAGGTGCTTGGGAAGAGTTCGTTGGGGTTGGCTTATGGATTGGTGTTGTGTGAGCTGTTGATTTGTCCGGCCGTGCCGAGTACGACGGCGAGAGCTGGTGGGATTTTCTTGCCGATTATTAAGTCATTGGCCGCGGCGGCGGATAGTCGGCCTAATGATGCTTCGGCCAAGAAACTTGGGGCTTATCTGATTCAGTCCCAACTTCAGGTCAGCACCTTAGTCCCTACTTCAATCCTCGCTCTGCGCTTGCTCGCGCCTTCAATGAGTGCAAATTTGTTCATCCTTACTTGGGGAGTGAACAGAACCATTGGTGGAAAAGGTGTGGGCTGATGAAATCAATACACTATTTTGCTAATTATGGTGTTAGTTTGTGGTGGACCTGCACTTTTCTGCCGACGAGAGCGAGGGTTTTGTTCTGAACAAATTTGCACTCCCCCTTCAATGGCGCTCCCACGAATTTTAGTAACTTAAGCATGTTTTAAAAAAATGTTTTTAGGCTCCTGTTCACACACGCATTAGTCAGCACTGTCGTTTCTTTGCTCAGTCGGGGTTCCTATATTCGATGCGCAAAACAGGGTTTTGACTTTTACCATAATGATTCTAATGTCTGATTCCTATAAATATTTGTATTGTCCCACCTCTGATAACTGACCCAACTCCTTCAACCACTTCCGGTGGAAGTCCGGCAACTTCCTCCCCACTTCCTTGGATAATCTCCTTCCATCCGAAAACCACTCCAGCCACCCCTTACTCTTCAAAACAAGGTTTCAAACATGTCTGCACTTGACCTGTTTTTCTTGAAAGAACAGAAGGGAACGGATTCTCGCCGTCCATTTTAGAATAGGCTGGATGGTCTAATTTTCTCCGACCACTTAAACGTATCAAAGCATTTATTTTTAGAGCTTGTCGAAAACACAATGATCGAATACTGGTTGATAGGATATGATTTCAGAATGCATTTATCTGGGGAAAAAAATTGCAACATTGATGAATCGGAACTATTTAACCCACGGGTTTCAAAATCATATTGACCCGAAACTGCTATTTGATGATTTTTAGCATGGTCAATGTTCTCGACAAACTTTGATAAATAAATGATTCAAATCATCAAGTAGGCCGAAAAACCACTCCAGCCACCCCTCACTCTTCAAAACAAGGTTTCAAACATGTCTGCACTTTACAGGTTTTTCTTGAAAGAACAGAAGGGAACGGATTCTCGCCGTCCATTTTTATAATAGGCTGGATGGTCTAGTTTTCTCCGACCACTTAAACGTATCAAAGCATTTATTTTTAGAGCTTGTTGAAAACACAATGATCAAATACTGGTTGATAACTTGATATGATATGATTTCAGAATGCATTTATCTGGGAAAAAAAAAATTGCAACATTGATAAATCAGAACTATTTAACCCACGGGTTTCAAAATCATATTGACCCGAAACCGCCATTTGATGATTTTTAGCATGGTCAATGTTCTCGACGAACTTTGATAAATAAATGATTCAAATCATCAAGTAGGCCGAAAATGCCCAGGGCACCTGAAACTTATTTAGCTCTCTCTAGTCAACTCGTTCTACATTTACTCGGTGATTGCGCCGCCAGTGGCGGGAGGTGAGGCGAAAGTGTTTACAGGGAATGGGTGGGGTGGAGGAGTAGCCAGAAGTGGGGGTGGCGGGAGGTGTTGGGAAACAAAACACAGGAAACATAAATAGTACCAAACATCACCTAAACTTTTGCAGCACAGGTAGTATTTCAAGATAAAATTGTTATTTTGAATGGGTGCCATCGGATAATTGAAATCACATCCACAGGTAATGCCATTGGGTTCTATTTTTCCTGCAGAGGCCAAGTTAAATAAACAAGTTAAGTGAACATAGATTTTTTTACACGAAATTTGTTAGAAGCTCCACTACTATTACAAGTTAAAGTAAAGCTGATTCAGAATGTGGTTTTTTTTTTCTTCCTGAATGGGATTCAGAATGTGATTAGCTAAATATGTTTACATCTAGCAGAGTGGCAGTTAAAGCAGTAGAATAAGTTTGAATAGGAGGGTATAATAAACATCTGGATAGTCTGTACTTGTGACTTTCAAGTAATATCTCGTACCTCTATGGTGAGTGGCTCTTTGTTTGTTAGGCACAAGTGGGCACATGATGATATACATGAAGCGTCAACATATATTACATATTCAAAAGGAAGTACTTCCAGGCTCAAACATGGAACACTGGATCATAGTAACAAAAGGATTCATGTGACAGGTAATGATAGCTAAAAAAGACAATGATAACCAACAATAATTCCTAAAACAAGAGAAATTCTACAGATATGAATCAAATACAGTACATGAATAAATTAACCCTGGGCCTATCTCGATGGGTTACGTGCCCAGCTGTAGTCATCCAACAGAAAGGTACTACATGGCCGTCCTCTTGCATCGGCGATGACTTGAGAACACGGGCCTAATGTCCTGGTGTCCACCCCTGTCTGTACCTCATAATGGTCATATATTTTCCTATGCTTCATGCTATGCCAAAGTTACAGTGGGTATTGTAGTTGCTTCTGTTTTCCCTTTCTCTGATATTCTGTTACTATGAACGTTGTCGTCATGCTAATATCCTATGACTGTTATGTTTCATTTGTTGGTGCACAGTCTTCTGGTAACTCAAGTGCTGTGTTCGTGACTGCTGCAGCTCAAAACCTGCTCTGTATCCAATTAGCTAAGAGTCTTGGGGTTAAAATACCAAATCAATGGATTTCTTGGTTCAAAGCTGCCAGTTTGCCGGCACTTATATCTCTTTCGGCTACCCCTTTCATCCTTTTCAAGCTCTTTCCTCCTGAAATTAAGGAGACGCCTGATGCTCCTGTCATGGCCAGACAAAAGTTGGAGCAGATGGGCCCTGTCACGAGGAATGAGTGGGTGATGATTGGTACCATGCTTCTTACTGTTGCATTATGGATCGCGGGGTAAGAAGAAAGTTAGAAACAATTTTTTTAAGGTAGCTCACCTTTCTTTCGACTATATATTGGGATGGCTAGTCATACCTTGTAGAATGTTTGTTAAATTAAGCTGCGTATTCTTTTGGATGAGCAATTAAGTTCCCAAACCAATGCATTAAATATAACTAGAGGCGGGCCCACGCGATGAATATGCAAGTCGAATTTGATAAAATATGAACAATAACTTCAGACTTATTGTTGTGCATATTTCACGAACATTCAACTTGCACACGCACCGCGTGTACCCGGCCTCTAGTGTAGTTTTATTCATGGCGGTTGATGATTAGAGGAAAAAGTAGAAGCGGGGCACATGCGATGCGTGTGCGAACTATCCCAAAAAAAGTACCGCAAAATTTTCATCCCCGTGGGTTGCTTTTTAGCATGTACATGAATAGAAGAACAAAACTTCATTTATTTTGATCAGGGAAACAAATAAAAGGCATAAAAGGTAGGAGCAGATAATTACTGGAGTTCTAACAGATGAAAGTTTTGTAGTTTTACCAGTGAATAAAAAGTCGAAACTGAGAATTGGCATTCGTAATTCACGTTATGCTTTCCAGTGGGTGTATACTGTATAGAATGAGAGAGTGGCTTTCCAATTAGGATTTGAGTTCGTAACGAATACAAAGCATATTGGATCTGATGTTATGAAGCTACAAACAGACATATGGCGGATGAGGAAGCAGTTACCAAGCTATGTACTGTATGCAACTGCCGTATGAATGTACAGTTTTACCCCTATGATTTAATCTACCAATACAATAGAACTTCTTGTTGTGAGGATATTTTAGGAATTCAAAAATGTGAGCCAGCTTCAAAAACAATCCACACCAAAATGGTGCTCCCCCGTTATAGATTAGATTAGAATAGATGGAATGTTATTTTGATTAGTGAATAGATGAAGCCAAGTACTTTGATACTCATGAAGTCATTCCACAAGGATCACGAGGACTTTTAGATATGTTATAGTCCTTATCTGGCTGACATTTGTACAAGTGATCATATTCTCCTCCAGTCGCGCTACCGTCTTGTGGTGGAGCTATGAAAAGTGGGAGAGTATTTCACTGGTTGAGTCATTTAGCAATGCCATTGCCAAAAATGAGCTTGCTACATTGGTATTTTGCAAATTTAGAAATGGTACTCTATTGGCTCAATTCTCTGTTGGCATTATACCATTGGGTAAAAAGTAATGGAGATCAAGACTATTGATGGTGGTGTGGCAAGTTTGCCAAAGCCATTTCTTGCTAGGTGCAAGAAATGGCTTTGGCAAATTTTGGCAAGAAATTTGCACACTCATTGGTGCTGGACTATTGCCCATTTCTGTCGAATTTTGGACATGGTAAGGGAATTTGCCAAGCGATTTAAGATGCAAAATAGGGTAGTAGCCCCTAGTTAATTTGGAAATTTGCAAGATTGGTTTTTTTCGCGAAATTACTCCACTGGACTTCACAAGGATATCTTTTTTTTTCTCTCCTTCTAATAGGAGGCCATTTATACATTGGCAACTCCAGAAATTTTTATCAGGGTGGTCGTTGGATTTGAGTTAAACAAGATAGTCGAGAAAAATCGAATTCCTATATATCGATAGTTAGAAAATGCTAATGACCGTCCTAAAGACTGTTGATGAAATGTTCATTGTCATCGTGAATTTGTATATAAATTTGAACTTGTCAAATTGCAAATCAGAAGGGAACTTCAATGATTGAAATATTGTTCAGCAGAAAACATGTTCGTCCATGAACTGTTGCGGGTTCTTTCTATTTAAACTACTGGTTCGAACGGTTCTATCTATTTGAATTACTTTTTCAAATTTACCTTTTTTTTGGTTTGTATATTGGAAATAAGGTTTTCTTTGGCTGACATTTGTTTAAAGTTGAGCAGAATAACAGATAAATAATGAATAGGTGGATTGTTGGGTGTTCAAATTTTGAAATAAGATTTGGTTGTGTGTTCAACTGTTGAGGGGGAAAAGGCTGAGGTCAATATAAGCTTATATTGTATATCATCAATGTAGATGGGCAAAGTAGTTTAGGGTGTTCAGGTGACCACCCAAGGCAAAGGGTAGCGCCTCCCGTGCATTGATATCTAGTATTCAATGAGGTATTTTAGAATGAGAATTAATATCATACAATTTTTTAAGGAGAACGGAGTATATAGGTTTAGTAGTTTTGTTGGGTGTATGCTATTCTGAATAAGATAGCTTCTTTGATAGTTCAGGATAATACTCTTCTTTTGAAGATGACCAGAGTCGAATTTTGTAGAGTACTTTGAGGTTTCAATGATGCAAGATTGTTTAAGGACGCTCGAGTATTGCCGCCTACAATAGGAATCGTGGTGGTTTTTGGTGGGAAATAAGAATAGCAATAGAGGTAAGCGCGCAAAGGAGAGAGAGAGAGAGAGAGAGAGAGAGAGAGAGAGAGAGAGAGAGAGAGAGAGAGAGAGAGAGAGAGAGAGAGAGAGAGAGAGAGGTGCTTCACCTTGGGTTGGGCGGTTTCTGCAAGGGAGGACCGTAGCCCAAACCCCAATCACAATGGCCTCAGCCTTGTAAACTCAATTCATTAATTCAACTCTATTCTAAAATGAATCACAAACCCACAAATAAGCAGTTAAACATGAGAAACATTAAAACACCAAAGTCATGGAGTGATAATCAGCCCATGACCAAGCCTCTGCTATTACTCACTCATTACTAGAGAAAACATGCAAGGAAATGACAAGGGAAATGAAAACATGGAAGATACCAAAATAAAAGCTTGATCTATATAGATAAGAGATGTACTTACAACTTTAATGAAGACAAAAGCCTTGAATCAATAGGTACAAGCTTGAAATCTAGAGAGAGGGGAGAGTAAATGAGGAGAGAAGGGAGAGGGAGGCAGAGAGAGAAAGGGAAAATAAGAGATAAGTAGATAACCTAAAAATCTGAGGTTTTGTTGCTTTTATAGCCCCCAAAACCGTGTTATAAAAGTTCTAAATGCCCTAAAACTAAAGCTGGATCGCTCACAAAAAGTTGTAAAAAAGTGCAGGGGATACCGGTATCCAAACTCTCTGAGCCCTCAATACCGGTATCAAAAGTTGTACTGATACTGGTATTTCCTGGGCTTTTTGCTGCCTTTCTTCATTTGATCTTCTCTTGGCCTTTTGGTCTTCCCGACCCTTGTCCGATGCTTCGTTTCTTGGCCCTCGGGATTCAATGGCAGAGTGCCACGCGGCCTTGGGTGCTTGGGTACCCGTTGGACTATCCATGGCGTTAAATCACGCCTTATTCTTACGTTTTGCCTGTAACTATCAAAATACACCCACGCGCAATATCAAACATATAAAAGCTATAATATGCATGCGTGACAAAAATGGGAGAGATAAGCCCCTTTATTTACACTATTGAGGGCTTATCATTATGCTTCTGTTCTGGCATTACATTCACTCTAATCAATACTGAAGAACTCAATCTGTTTGCAGACAGGCTCTTGATATGGCAAGTGTTGTTGCTGCAATGCTCGGGTTATCAATTCTTCTCTTGTTGGGAGTGCTTGATTGGGATGATTGCTTGAGTGAAAAGACAGCATGGGATACCTTGGTTTGGTTTGGGGTTCTAGTTGGCATGGCAGCCCAATTGACGACCCTTGGCATTGTGTCCTGGATATCAGACGGTGTGGCTAAATCCCTCAAGTCTCACTCTTTGGGCTGGCCCGCTGCATTCTTTATTCTTCAGGCTGCGTATTTTTCTGTCCACTATTTATTTGCAAGTCAAACTGCCCATGTTGCAGCATTGTACTCCGCATTTCTTGGAATGCAATTGGCAGCGAATGTGCCTGGTCTATTGGCAGCTCTGGCATTGGCATATAATACAAATCTTTTTGGTGCACTAACACATTATAGTAGTGCCCAGTCTGTGGTATACTGTGGTGGTACGCACATCTTCCTTTTCCTCTCTATCATGATTTTTTTTCTCTTCCTTCGTTTGCAGAAAAATGTATAGAATTTCAGTTTGTGAGATTTTTATGTTCTTCCTACTTTCTGTTTAGTTAGCCAGTAACAAATGGTTTACAAAGCAGTTTTGTTTTCCCTGGCGGTGGGGAATCTGACTTCTCTTTTTTGTCCTTCCTAATTTCTTGTATTTTTAAGTGTAGATTTATTACGAACTATCGCAGGAAATTGGAATGTGAAAATCATTACGGGCATATCCGGAGCCTGAGTGCCCATTAATGAAAAGAATCTAAACGTAGGAAGAGAAAGAAAATCACATAATCCTAACCTCTCATCACATATTTTGCTGGTGAAACCAAGAAGCTTTGCATGGTTTTATGTTCAATCTAATTTAGCCATGATCTCACTCATGAAGCTATATTCCTAACCCCAACCCGCTAGTAAGGAGATTGTAAGTTAAATTGGCGGGATATCACAAAAATTCATTGTGTTGGGTATGAGTATTGAGTGTTGGCGTGTCTAAAAGCTAGACCGCCCTAACTCTTCGTCTTATGATCAACATAGGGGTATGTATTAGAGCAAATACTAGGGTGGAAATTCCTCTGGTCTGCTCCAGTATCTGCCCAGTTCAGGTTGGAGGTTTGGGGGAATTTTTCTGGTTGGATCGGATTTGGATTTAGTTGTTTGGTTTGGATGTTGGTTGGAATTTTGAAATGTTGTAATTATTAGATACTGTGGGATTTTTTTTGGTCATCATTTGGCCAGAATTCATTTTAATGAAAAAATGTTGGATCTTTGACTTTTTTTTCCTTTCATAAAAATTCTTGGAGTTGGGCGGGGATCCCGAATCCCTGTTTGGGGCAGGGATGAAAGGTGGAGGTGTGAAGGTGATTCCCTGTTGGAGAACCGGGTGGGAAGTAGATATTATGTTCGGATGTCGGAAACAGGATGTCAAATCCGTTTCCAATCCACCCGGTTGCCATCCCTAATGTGTATGGACACTGGTAATGTACTTCAAAACTAGGTCTCCTATTTTGGTGTTTTGATCTCCCTAAGGCAGAGGTTGGTACGACTTTGGCTTCCAGAATCTCAATGTTGATGTTGGTGTGGCGATATATATCTTCAGTTGAGATCTTGTTTGTCGGTACTTGGTAGCAACATACGCTTGCCTTATATCATGGAGTATGGATCCTCCTTTCCCTTGATCAACGTGTCCTCAAACCCAATCTGTCCTCCCGTTTAATTTCTCAGTAAGAGGTTTTGGCTTCATGTACTCAGTCATAGATATCTCTGTCATCCATGAGGGGATTTAAACGTAGAATTTGAGTTTTTCTCTTTTTCTTTAAACATCGTTCATATTTAGAGGAGCAAATTTGGATGCACATCCGAATCTCATACCCTTACCCGTGTCATAATTGTTATCTCTAACCTGTACGTGCTTCTGATGTTAAGCTTATGCACAAAGCAAAGTTTTATAGATACAAGGGGAGGAAGGTACCACTGTATCCAAGAACTTGACAATTTAAGGAACTGTTTTTTTTTTTTTTGCTCAGCGACAAGTTATGGAATATGATTTGTTCCAAATGATAAATATATATATATATTTTTTAAAAAAAGGGAGACGAAACTGAAAAGGCATCAAGGATTGGGGTTAGAGATGGACGTTGGGACGTCTAAGGTTCACAAAATCAAACCTGACAAACGAGGCATGCTTATCTTAAGTTCAGTGGATAAACCCATGCTTATTTAACCTATCCTTTGCTAGTTTAAGTGAACCATGCTTTAACTTAACTGTCCAAAAGGATCATGAAAATATGAAGGTTGTTGAGATGGACTTGTTTTGGATATTGTTTTAAGTGGGTTGACAAACATGTTGACAGTACTAGCGTTTTTTTATTTCTGTGAGTTGCATGAATTTGGAAGTGATAGCTTTGTAGATATGTTTTTTGCCGCCATTGTGCGGAAGGTGATCTCGGAATCAGCGTGAAGGAAATAATGTTTAGATGTATGAACCGCAGAATTGTACCATTTGAAATGCTTAATTTTTGTGCTCTCTCTCTCTCTCTCTCTCTCTCTCTCTCTCTCTCTCTATATATATATATATATATATATAGGATAATGATCTACTAAGGACTCCCTTAGCCAAATTTGGTGCGGACCTCACCATTCCGGATCAAATTTTGACAATCCGAACCGCTCAATGTTTTTAAAATGCATTTTTAAGGGTCCACGCGGAAAATCTTCAAAAAAAAATACCCGGAAGGGTTTGATCCGATCAGTTATTGTTAAAAACGCTATTTAAAAATGCATTTTAAAAACATTGAGCGGTTCGGATCGTCAAAATTTGATCCGGAAAGTCGAAAAATGGCTTGGTCCGCACCAAATTTTGTTTGAGGGAGTCCTTAGTAGATCGGCTTCCTATATATATATATATATATACCGAAAACTTCTAATCCGGACTCCCGGATTAGAGGTTTTTTGGTGTTTTTTTTGTGTTGCAAATTGTTTTTGGAAAATCCGAGCCGTCCAATGCGTTCAAAAGGTGTTTTCAAGGGTCCTCGCGAGAAATCTTCAAAAAAAAATACCGGGAAGGGCTTGATCCATGCAGTTTTCGCAAAAAATGTAAATATATATTTTATGCGAAAACTACTTGGATCAAGCCCTTCCCGGTATTTTTTTTTGAAGATTTCCCGCTTGGACCCTTGAAAACACCTTCTGAACACATTGGACGGCTCGGATCGTCAAAAAAAGTTTGGATCATGGAGGTCCGGAAACGGGAATCCCGTTTTAGAAGTGGACTCATATATATATATATATATATATATCTGTGTGTGTGTCTGTGTGTCCGCATGCGGATGTATGTCTGTCCTTGTGTGGTAAAAAACCAAGACTATATCTTCTAATTTGGGACTGATCAAATGTTCCTATTTGTTTTTCGCTTGTTTGGCAGGTGGTTTTGTAAAACTTCCTGATGTTTTTAGACTGGGCATTCTGATGGCCCTCTTCAATATTAGTACATGGGTACTAGTTGCAACTCCTTGGTGGAAGATTTTGGGGCTTTATTGACATTTGATGCTAACTTTGTAAGTAAAATTATACTTTCCACAATGTGCTGCTTCTCTATTCGTCTCTGTTGAGCTCGTTGGTTTTCCTCCCTTTTAAATAAAATAGGAAAACAAAAATTCCAACTGCAGCTCGACTACTAGTGAATCTTCTGGAAGATAAAATGTAAAATACTTAAACATATTAAAAACCCCCATTTCCTTACTATAATAAACCAGAAATTAGAATCACCAACTCTAAGACACTAGATTCAAAGGCTGAATCTGCTGTGTTATTCTCTTGGGAAATCATATTAACTCTTGAACTTCTAAGCATCTGCTTGAATTTATTGATTTTTTAATTGAAGTAGATTGGAAATGCATGTTTGGGTTTGAAATCCACTGAGGCTGGCGAATGTTACACTATTATGGATTTGGCTATTTGCCCACGGACATTCAGACCCACTCACCATTGCATCTTTGAATGTTATTTGCTCTCCCTCTGTTTTTTCTGGGTCTTTTTCACTAAACCCTATGTTTCTGTAATATGTGGGTACTCCATCTCACCATTTGCCCTACTTTTTGGTGTACGAGGGTATACTTCTATGTTTTATTAATGCATGGCTTTGATTTTGCTGATAATAATTCGTATATTTTGCTGAACGTAATTTGTATATTTTCTTTGTTACAATTTGAATGGCAACCTGCATGTGCATGTTACCTACCTACATGTTCTTTTACAAGTAATTTTATCAAAGCGAAGCATCAAGGGGATGCTGCTCAATTAGCATAATATAACAACCTATATCCAAACTATATCCAGCAAGATTGTCCTAACCAAAATCATCCTTAATATAGCAAATCAAGCAAATTTACTAAATTCACAAAAGATAGTAACTCAGTTTGTCTAATAGATGCAGATGCTTAGAATTAGTAAAAAAACCTACACGTTGTATGCTGTTAGTATCCGAGGTATAGATCTGGCGACTGGAGATTAAGGATTTTGAATGGGTATATTTGAAATCCAGACTTTTAGGTCCAATTCCAGGTTGCCAAAGTAACAATAGTCTGGTAATGTCTTGACAATGGTTATTGATTCTCTTAGCTAACACTATATCTTAAATAGATATGCTAGGAACAACCCCTCACATACATGTGCGTCCCGTGTAATAAATGTGTGTGGGACCTAAGTGTATGTTCGGGGTTGTGTCTGGTTGGTTGTGTTCCTAGCATTTTTGTATTTTAAACGAAGATTTTTCAATGGTATTCATTTTGCCATCTATGTAATGTAATAAGAGTAAAAAACATAGGGCTCGTTTGTTTTACAAGACTAATAGTGAATGAATATATACCTTATAGGTTATGTAATCCTATCATACTAAGGGTGATGAGATCAATAACAGCACAGCCCCATAGCATATATATCCCGCACTTTCTGGTATTATATCTCCGATGCTGAGGAGACCATCGTAGTTTTACCCCCCTGTCTAGTTCACATCCTTGGATTTGCCAGTGGAAAGGAAAATTCAGACCAATGAAATTCGACATATATTCTCATTTACTGTGGGTAGTTTAAAAAAACAAAACAAGTTTTGGTTCTTTCATGCCCTTTCCTTTTCAAAAGGGTGTACGCAGTGCACGAAGCTCCCACGTATGCAGGGTCTGGGGAAGGGTTGATGTATGGAGTCTTACCCCTATAAGCAGAGAGACTTTTTCAAGAATCGAACCCGTGACCTAAAAGCCACAATGGACCAAGTTTACCGTTGCACAAGTCTTTCCTTCATGCCCTTTCTTTTTCCTTCTCAATCAATCCATGTTGCAAAATTTACCCAGAATCTATGAAACAACAGCTGCTTTGGTGCATCACCCTAGGCATAAAGTTGCATATGATGTGATAACTTGAAGAAATACCCAAAAGAGAGCCTCAGTTTTCCACATGATTTGATGTGTGTCCAGTATATAAGAAAAGGACCTTATTGTTATTTTAATATCATAGCAGCGAGTTTAGACCTTTAATAAATCAATGTTTTACTGATTAGGCGCAACAGTAACTTGGACTTTAAGGGCATCAGGCCAACTGTTTAGCAGAAATTTGTAGTTCAGATCTCTTTATTGATATCTGATAAGCACAGCTATATTGTTTAATATTTTCTTAATGTAGTAGTGTCATGATAAGTAAGCTTTTCAGAATGTAGTGTGTAAAAATTTAAGGGGTAGAACCAGAAGAGGATAGAGAGAGGGGCAATCAAAATGTTTATGTTTAAAGATGGAAAATTCCAAGGACACAGCTTCTCTGCAGTATCATTTGGGACTGCAGTGTGCAGTTTGACACTCCCAGAACTCAACTCAATGATCCGAGCCGTTCATCTTATCTTGTAGGGTTGAATTATTTTCATCCGGTTTCTTTTAATTGTGAAATAGTTTGCTTTGTCTAATACCGTATTAATCAACTCATGAACCAAGCTTTTAACATCTCTTGAATTATTATTATTATTATTATTTTTGTGTATCTTCCATGTGAAATATTGGAAAGTTAATTTTCTTTCATGATAAAGAAAGGTGTCAAAGAAAGTGTTGAGCAAGATTCTACTTTTCCTTGCTTTCCATTTTAGCCTTTGGACAGCACTCAAAGAATAGAGTAGTAGTAGTAGTACTAATCAAAAAAGAAAAGCTGCCTACCACTAAGGGGTCTACACTCTATAAAGCCAAACCCACCTAACCAAAACCTCTTTTTCCTCATTTGTTGCCTTTTCATTTCTTAACATTTTCCATTGTCTTGTTTGAGTGTGTTGGATTCTCTTCATACTTTCCATAGGCCCAAGAAACTACCCCATGCAAAAAGACCATTCTCTTTCCCTCCCACTCTCTAAAGCATTTGGGAACTCATGAGAACTGTTGTCAAGTATGTTTGTTTCCTTTTCACTTCTTAGTATACATCTAACTCAAACAAAGGTATCTCAGGCAAATATAATAGGGCATATGATCAAAGTTAGAGACACCTCATAGTTCCACCAGACTCACTTGGGTCACGAACCCTCGACTAAGTGTATCGGCCCACTATAAGCTTGCATAGTAGTATGCGATATATGGTGTGCTGGATAACCCTAATTGAAACTTTTGTAGTTGATTGGTTCACCTGTCAAGCTTAGCATTAGCTCCAATTTTAACCCTTGAGTTTACATTCATCTTGTTATTGCCAAAAAAAAGTATGTTTGGCACATACGTTTTGGGAAAATTGTGTTGGAAACAAGGGGTGGAAAAAGGGGGTTGCTGGCGGAAGATTGTGTAGCTGGACTCTGGAGGGTGGATCAGAGACGAATGATTAAATGAAAACTTGTTTCGTAACAAGAATAAAACACTCTTAGCAATCGTGGAATAGTTGTCAAGCGTGTTTTGGCATTCATTTCTGAAAAACAAAAAACGTTTCCAAACAGATGGCATATTCCCATATGCTTTGCTTATGTTGGGTGAAATAAAAGCATTAGCTACAGTAAAAGCTCTTATCATCAAGCAAAACTCAGAGAAACTAGCTGCATGCATGTCCCATTAGTCACCACAAACACACCTTTTCCGACTATACATGTCAAAATCTGCTGCCCACTTTGTCTTTGTGCTGCTTTAGCTAACCATCCTTTATAGAAAGATTATGGTCTTAATCAAAAGGATTATCAGAATGCTTTTCGAGTGTATTGGGCCATTGGATGGATTAATTTAGTTCTCACAATCTTATCAATGTGGGGTCCCATTAGCTAGCTGCCGTAAGGTAAATAAAGATGTTTTTTTCATCGTATCTGCGGTGATAGATATTGAATTCCTGATTCCAGACACGTTTAAACGTTCCTAGACGTGTGAAATCGACGGGCGCTCATCGAAAAATCAAGGTTACTTGTCTGCTAACCTACTAATTAGTCTCCCTAAACACTTAAACTAATGAATTCAGTTTGGTCATGTGTTTCACAATGAAAGACGGGAGAATTGGGATGAAGAAGCTATAGCGATAGAGAATTTCACGAAATTGACGGGTAACGGAATCAGTTGATCGTTTGGACTGTTCACGGCCCAAAAGGCACTAGCGACCTAAGGTTGGCGAAAAGGTCCAAAAATTATACGATCGATTGGAAATGGGCTTCTGATCAAGACTTTCGGCGATGACCAAAGATGTTTTTCGGCCGTTCAATGTCATTGAGTCTTTCAAAAGGGAAATTTTGTCGTTTTAGGAATTATTTGATTTGCTTCTGGAGTAACTTTTAGTAGGAAATTCCATTTTAGTTGACGTCTGTTTTGGCAAACTTCTCTATTCTTCCCCTTTCTTTATTCTACCATTTATTTTCGAATTTTTCGTCTGTGGTAATTCTCGTAATTTCTTTAATTTAGGCTTGATTAGCAAGTCTAATATTTTGTTATTATTTCCTAGTTGGTCTAGAGTTTCTTTGGCACTATGAGTATCATTGTAAGCCTAAGAGGAAAGGTGATTGATTTTGATTAAATAAAAACGAGATTTATCTCATAATGTTTGTTCATAGAAAGAGTAACTCTTGTCCAGACTTGTTAGTGGGTTTCTGTTGCAAATAGTTTTGTAGTCATACCTTCCCCTGCGTAAGTTTGCATATATTGGGCGATTTCTTGGATCTTTTCGTACCCGTGGGGCAGTAACAATTTCAAAACCGAACACCCAGACCAATTTTGTTTGGGTTTGGTATAAGAAAGTACCCGTACGAAACCCAAACCCGAAACGGATCCAAACCCGACCAGAATTTTACTGTAGAGCTTCTTAATTACAAAACGCAATTACGCTTGTGAAGTTAAACTTTTGTATTTATGTTGCTTGATTGTTTTAAACAGTTGAATAGTTAATGGTTACTTATGGATGTTTTCTTTTCTTTTTCTTTCTCGGATCATTCATGGAATTTCCAATGTCTTGGGTATGCTGTGGTTTGGGTAAAAGCCAAACCCCGTGCGGTTTGGTTATGGCACACTAAAGAACTCGTCGCATAGCTGATCAAGCTATCAAAAAATCATACCCGATGCAAGCGGGTTTGGGTTTGGATTCGGGTTCTAGTAAATACTTTTGGTTTAAGCATGGTAGTCACAAAAGCCGGACCAACACTAGTTTCTTTATTAAAAGTGTATATGAAAATTTGAAATTATACGTGTACATGCATAGGTTGAGATTCCTCTAGGAGAAAGTCTGTGTTCACTTTCAGTTTGTTACTTTTCATACATGCTAAAACTTCGGCTTTTCAAGAGTTGAAAGCATTCATCAGATCTCCATTTGTTCTGTTTACTATGCCTAGATGTGGTCTTCTGATGTTGATACCAATCATTATGTCTATGTATCTTGTTAAAGCATTCAACTCAAAATTAATTGGTATTTAGCAATAATTGGAGAGGCCACCCAAGATCATATAGATCATATAGGTTGTGTTTGGTTAGATAGTTTAGTTTAGTTTTGATGATGTCAACAGGTGTAATGAGTGGAGAGAAATAGAGAGAGAAATGAGAAAAATGATGATGTCATCAAAATTAAAACTAAAACTAAACAGGAAAATGAACAAGGCCTATACTAGTTTTGGCAGTCATAATTAGTAATATAGGACAAACTCTAACACTCCATCGCACGTGCAACCCCTGACCTGCACGTGGAGTTAAACAATGGATCTATAACATTGGAATGATAACAAAACTAGGTGCAATAGGCAATCAACCAAGAGAGTCTTTTTTTTTTTTAATTGATCAAAAAAAAAAGTCTTTTTCAAAAGCCTCTGAAATCCTAGCTTTGATATCATGTTAAAGCATCCAACTCAAAATCAATTGGCAATAAGTGGAGGGCAACCCATCATATACTAGTTTTGGAAGTCATAATTAACTAATGTGGGACAAGTTTTTACACATCCTTTGTAGATACCCAAATTAAGAAGTTTTATGTGCTTTCTCAAAGTTTCTATCGGGTGGTGCTTTAGGTTAAAAGAAAGACAATGATAATGATATAGAATCATCTAAACAGATGAAGGATTGTATTGAAGGTGGTAATTCTTTGGGCATTATTTTCTCATGAACCACCTTCCAGTAGCGGTGTCGCATGACCGGTATATATCTTTACATTCGCGCTTGCACACGCACATACGTACATAACAACAATACGCTACATGTGTGTGTATATATATACAGGAAATATATTTATATTTCGGGACAACAATGAAGCCCAAAATTTTATGCAGAAGTTAAACGTTTGTGTTTCCATACCATCCATCTGAGTGGTTGATAAATTTGTCAGCAAGCTGCAAGTTATGGCAGCTCTTACCACTGCAATTTTAGTGGGAGCAACCACTCCATATTTATTGTTTATATAAGCTGCCGCTGCTTCTTCTGCTATGAGGAATCCTAGCCCATGCCTATAAGTTAATGTGCTTTTCAAACTCACTGTGTGTGTGTGTGTGTGACGTGTTGTGTATAGGATTGGAAACGAGTCGGCTATAAACGAGCTGAATATTATATTGTTTAGATTTGTTTGTTAAGATTTTTTGCGAACTCGAGAGCTCAATGAAAATTTGACAAGTCGAGCTCGAGCCTAGCTTCCCTGGGTTTCAGTTGAACTTAAACTTGCTCACAAGTCTTAACGAGTCTAGAACTGAAGCTAAAGTTTAGTTCGTTTAGTTGACAAATCAAACTCGAAGGAACTTTTACCAAGTCGTGCCTCTAATAGTTCACGAATTGCTCGGTTCATTTACAAACCTAATCCTGTATATATTTTTTAGTTCATCTGCATCTCTTGTTTTTTTTTTTGGGTAAGTCATCTGCATCTCTTTATACGTGTAGCCTACAAATATATGTAGGAAAAAAGATGAGGACGAAAATGTTGTGCAGAAACTCTGAGGGAAGGCATCAACACAAAATTAATATGCCCCATACTTTTGTTCACCAAGCAAAGCCAGAAGATGGGAAGACTCTATTCCACACCCATACCCATTTTTCTAAATTGGGTAGTTATCCTGGACAACTCAGCACTTGGCTGACGTGGAGGGTTGACTAATGGTGAGCTTGCTTGTCAATTTGAAAACAAATGCAAAACGGTTCAAAGGTCAAAAACAGAGAGCTTGTGTTTTTTTACCCTGCATGGAAATCTTGTAATGGTCTAGTTGTAGATCGCAACGAGTATATGTGAATCTGTGATAGTCACGATTTCATCGTCCGTTTGTCTACTTATTGTCTTGTGACTTACCGACATTACATCATAATAATGACCGAATAAGAACTTGTTGTCTTGACGGTCTAGTTGTAGATATCCAGATACATGTAAACACAGCCGTATGTAGAGTCTCACAATGTGTGAGACTGTATCGTGTGAATTCTACGTGCATCATGTGAGAGGCATGTGAGAACACTTAGGTTTGGGAGTGGTTTTCTTCACCCTTTGCTGGATATTGAGCAATCACTATTTTGACGGTACTCCCACACGCTCACAACTTATTACCTGTTACCAGCTTTCCTATGGGATTGAAAGTTGGAATCCAATTCATACGTGTTTGTCCACATTAAAAAGAAATTTGTTTTGGCACCCCTTTTCGATTTCTGGGTCTGGGTTATGGGCCCCACATTGAAAAGAAGACAGTGGGCCTCTGATAATGACGGTAATACCACAGGTACAAACCCACTTTTGCTTTGCATATCTGTGAGGAAACCCCTATGCTTTTTGCTACTTGTAGGGTTGTTCACGGTTCGGTTTTGGGTAGGGCTACGTTCGGTTTCCAAACCAATTTTCTTGTTGCAGATTGTCATTTTCTCCATTTACATCCGTCCGCGAGTGTTGACTGGTTTGGTCGGTTCGGTTGCAGTTTGGGTGGTTTAGGCGGTTTATATACTAGAAAACTGCCAAAAACATCCAAACCGAAACCGATCCACCAAAATTCATACTTCGGATCTGGATCCGTCCGTACCATACTTCGGGTGAATTTGCGGGCAGTTCGTTTTAGACTCTGTTCGGTTTTACGGGCTGACCTGTTGGGCAGCCCTAGCTACATGTATATACAATCCCAATAGCTCTATTGAAATAGAGTGGTCTCTAGGGATGGGCATGGGGACGGATCGGGGCTGGAGAGTACTATCTCCACCCCCAATCCCCAAACCCTTTTTTCATATTCATCCCCTACCCAATCTCCAACGGGGCTTTATTTTCATCCTTCATCTCCACTCCAAATAGGGAACGGGGATCCCCACGGGGATTCGGGGATCCAATTATTTAAAAAAAAATTAGTAGATTACTAGAAATCTAGAATCCTAGTTACAATTAAATGCTAAAATCAATTTACAAGTAGAGGTGTCGAACGAGCTAGACCGGCACGGGCACAGGCACGGTACGTTTATCGTTGGCACGACACGACATGGCACAGTATTCATGTGTAAGCGTAAGTGTTTGCCAGGTTCAATTCAAGTTGTATCAAGTATCAACTGGATTTCTAATTTGAAAATTAAAGGAACCACAAGCATGATAGCATAAAATAGTATTTAAGTAGTGTGATCTTCAACTTCATATGAAGCACTAAGATAAGTAGAGTACGAAAAGTAAACTCAATCGAGAAGAAACTTAATTTACACAATTGATTTCATCAATAAGAACAACAAAATCAACAACTTGATTGGAAAAATATTGTTTTTATTTTGCATTTCTTTGTATTTTTTTTAAGGAATGCATATAATTGATAGTTGAGTAGATGTCAACCTAGTTGGGATGTATTCAAATTATACTGATGCATTTCTTATTTAATCACATTTATTATATTACAAAGGTTAATTATCAATAAAATGTTTGGAAAATATTTAGTGTGACCCTATGTGTTTAGAGAAAATTTAATGAGACCCAAAAGTTTCATAACTCATGAATAGACCCTTATATTCGGGGATTCGGGAACGGGGCGGATCGGGGACGGAGCAGATCGGGGTGGAGATGGATCGGGGAACGGATTCAGAGCGGATTCGGGGCGGGGACATGCCTATCTCCACCCCATACCCAATCCCCAAATATTTTCAAAAAAAATCTCCATATCCTATCCAATCTCCAAACAGATCTCCATATTGTCGATCCGTTCGGATCAGGGATCGGATCAAATTTGAACAGGTCGGAGGAAGTGACCAACCCTAGTGGTCTCTTCCAAGGGTGTGACCATGCTAAAGGATTTTGGTTTCCAAAACTTCTAATAACCTTAATATACCAACAATCCTAGTTTGATATGTATACCACCGAGTTGTACCACATGTGGCTTTGAATGGGCCTCCGTCTAAGGTCCACTAATCCAACCACCCATTTCGAGATGACTGATTAGTGGTGAAGACGTAGTTAAGACGGTGATAATACGAACAATTTATCGACTATAGGTGCTACAGTCACTTGGTTTGTATTGGACAATCTTTACATGGAAGTTTCTTCAATAGTGGAATTACCGTGACAATAGCGGATCAACCCCATACATTGATCATAGACATCTGACGGCCGAAGCAATCTCTTGCTGGATATATACATTCTTCATTTGTTTTGGTTTTGTTTTTTGTTCTTTTCGTCTGTATGTTGTTTTTATTCAGTTCTCCGTGCATCCGGTAGTTTGTAATAGCATTTCTCGTTAAATGAATTCTCTCGCAAAAAAAAAAAGGAAGAAGAAGAAGCTACACATTGTACAACTTTTAACTGGTAATTATGCAACAAGTCCCTGCTCTAATCTAAAAATCACCAAGTGGTACCATTGGCACCTTGAAAGTGGGGTATTAGAAGCGACATTTTGTGGGACTTAATGATAAGATAGTTGACACACATGTGATATGACTCAGTTGTAAGAATGCAATAATAAATCAGTACTTACACATATCATCGTGCTTAAAACCTATGGTTTAAACTACTGGGTAAAAGGTGGGGTCTCCCGCGGGGCGGCTTCATTCGAATCAGCTAACGTGCGCCTTGACTATTCTCCCACCTTCCACAAACACGGGGTCTATAAAAGTCTGGGCAAAACTATGTATAGACTAATCCCATGAAAATTTATAGCACATAGAAAGTTTCGAACATGAGACCTATGATTGGATCGAAGGACTTCTAGTGGATACATTCAGGGATGGAGCCAAGGGGGGCCAGTAGGGACACTCGCCTCTGTAAGGAAAAAAAAAAAACCTCTACTACTATATAGAAAAAAGAAAATTTCCCTTGAATTATATAACATCGCACCTGTAAAATATTTTGAAAAAAAAATATTATCCATGCGTACTAACATTTCTGACTCCGTCCTGGGTACATTGGAACAACCTATACTACCACCCACGTGGTATGACTAAGTGGTAATAAAGGACTTTTTGTATGTATATCGGGCAATGAACAGTTTAATGGGTCAGCATGCTGGAGTGACATTTGGATGAAACTGGAAAATGGTCCCATACTTTTTGGCAGTGTTGCAGGCAACTTCTTTGATGTAAATGGAACAATGGCTTGCATGGATCAGTCGTCGTCTTCCTTTTTATAAGTGTAAAACCACACTGACCTCCACTAAGATTTCTGAAAAATACAATGACCACCCCTCTTGTTCTAAATATTATTGTTACCTCCTTACTTTACAAACTAATATGCACGTGTTTCCCTGGCTCCCTGCCATTGTAAAGGAACTAACGGTGTTAACTTTTCTAATGGGAAGACTAAAATACCTTCAACAAATATAGGTTGGAATTTTTTTTTTTATTGACAAAAATTTTATAATCTTGAACACGAAGTGCAAAGATTAAAAGGGCTTGGCCACATCGGTATAAAGCCACCTAAGATCCACTTTCCAAAGTTGACAAGAAACCAAGGAGGATGCCAAAAATGGACTACACCCGAATAAATGGGCCCCAACCAACCCAACAAAAACCAAAGCCCGCAATCCCTGAAAACAAAACTCTAATATGAGAACAAACCCTAGACCAAGACACCATAAATCGAATCCCACAAGGATCAGCTGGCATCGCAACATAACCGACGCCAAGCCAAACGCCGCACCACTAAAAACGGAGCACCAATCGAACTGAATACAACCACCAATGGCCACCAAGGAAACCACCAGGAAATGAAACCCGTTGTAGCCCGACCCACCCACCCCACCGAAAACCTATCACCTAGAATACTACCAGCACAACCACCACCCAAACGAAAAGTCACGGCCACTCACTGAAATACCAAAACCACCACTAGTCGTCGTACCTCCAAAAAAGGAGCACCAACCGAACCATCACCATGACACCTCCGAGTAGGAGAGTCGTTGACAGAAAACAACGAGAGATGGATCGCCGCCCGGGAGAACCACTGCCATCCGAAGATTCAAAAAAGCGTCGCCCCCACACCTGCTGTCACACCTCCACCAGTTGTTAGGCTAAGAGCCGATACTCCATAAGCATATAAATTTACATTGACCTATCATGCTCTAAATTAACACATACTCCATAAGCGTATAAAAAGATATAGAAGGGTATTTTCATTTAACAAAAAAAAGTAGCCCATGTTATTTTTTGAACGCTATATTAGAGTATAAGAAATATGAAAAACTCATATTTTCAAAATAGTTTTTGAATTTCTTAATTGTTATTACATTTTTTTTTTAGTTTGTCAGAATAAAAAAGAATTAAATTTTTTCTAAGACCAAAAAGAGCTAGAAGGTATTTGAGAGCCTCATTTTCAGCTTTTCATTTTCAAATTTTTGACTTTTTTTATTATGGTTAGAATGTACTTTAACTCTGGTAGGAGTGTTTGAGAGAAATGTGCAGAATGCATTTTGCAATAGGAGCAATGTTTGGGAGATATGTACATAATACATTTTGTGGGTCTTTTTGTTAATAAAAAATGAGAAGAGTGGAAAATGAAAAGTCAAAACCTCCTCAACCCCTCTTTTTCATTTCTCCTCTCTAACTCTCAAAATTGAAAACTCATTATCCTAAAATGTGTTTTGAAATGGGGCTGTCAAACACCCATAAGTTGAAAAATGGAAAAATGAAAAGCCAAAAAATAGGCTACCAGATTCATTGGCATAAGCTAAAAACAAGATTCATTGGCATTATGTACTTTGTACTCCCTCTGTCCCTTTTGAGGTTTGCTACTTCGTAAATCGAACTTATTAAAGTAATATCATCATTACACATTACACATCAACTTTTACATCAGCTTTACATTTTTCAGATGAACTTTTACCTCTATTTTTCAAAATTACCCTCTGCTTTTATTCATTAGCACTTTACTCACTAACTTTTCAGAAGGCCAAAATGATCATTGTACAAACTTTTATCCATTAACTTTTCAAAACACAAACTTATTAAGGGACAACCCAAAATGGAAATGTCAACACTTAAAAAGAGGACGGAGGGAATACCTTATTTTGGTCTTCTACAAGTATGTGATTCAAAAATATTTAATTTACAATTTTTCCAAACTTTGTTACTCCTCTTCTATGGTTATTGACCATTTTTTTTCCCCTTCAATTAGCCTCGATGAGAAACATAAAAAAGAGCAACATTCAAGCATAGTTTAATAAATACAATAAAAAGCTCTGTCAACTTGTAAAAATAACATGATATTTTTGTCTTTCAGTTACTCTGTTTTAGTTTTTCAATTTTTTTTTTTACTTTTTGATTTTTTAGAGAAACAAAAAAACAAAAAGCAATTTTAGACTTAACTGTAAATTATGCACAAATGGTATAAAGTCTAAAAAAATAAATACTTGAAGTTTTTCTATTGCTTATCTCATATAATGTTTGAAAAATAAAATAGTTGTCTATACTTTTGATATACTGATACCAAAACAATATTTGTTAATATAGAGCAGGAGAGGTTAATACAATCCAATCTACATGTGTTGAGGGTATTTGGTCTTTTTGTTATCAAAGTTGACCTTTTTAATCCTATTTTAACGGGAAGAGAGATATGTGTATACTTTTATTATTTTGAAAAGTAAGGGAGGTGACAGTTATTTTTAGAACCAAACGGGGGTCAGTGTTTTTGTCTAAAATATCAGGGGAGGTAAGTGTAATTTACCCTTTTTATGAACTTACCAATCATAACTATTGAAAAATAGGGTAGCTTCATAAAGACTTTTGTACATAGTGTTTTCTCTTGATCCGTTTGATAAGTTATCTCAGTTATACTTTTGAGGACTGAAGATCGACCTTTGGACAATTGGACATGTTAGCTAGTTTAAGGGCTACGGCATTTATTTACATGTGTAGGTTTAGAATCGTTGTAAAATTCTAAGTTTTCATCGGAATGACTATTACTTATTTTAGTGTCGATGATATGACACTTTCACATAGACTAGATATCACCGTTACGTATGTTACGGAACCGCGATTGTGGAACATTTCACATTAGCTAGCAAATGCAAGGGTCAACAAAGAAGGATTTAGGTACTTGTTGTGCCCACGCGTTGTTTGTCTCCCCGTTAAGCTCCTCTAATTTGACAGGGACTACTCACTTTTTATACATCATCCGAGAGATCATCCATTCAAAAGATCACGTTACCCTGAACTTAATACTAGTTATCTATCTACTATTCGTATATATTCAAAGTGATGATGTTTTCAATGATGTCTGATTAACTTAATTTTATTTGGACGAATCAACAAAAAATTACTAAATTGTTTTCACACTTGGTGGGCCCGGGCCTGGGATTGCTTGGCCCAATCAAATTGCCCAAATGTTAATCGCACCGACGTCGCCGTAATAAGTACTTTAGTATTCGTAGTGACGACCGTAGATACGCTGACACGATACAAATCTTTAAGAATCAGCTTGGCTTGAAGCCGAGCCGAGCCGTATCAAAACCCTTTCCATTTATCGCAACCACAGCTTGAATGTACAAAGGACCCACACCTCAAAAATATCTCCACCGCAAACGGGTTTCCAAAACCGGATATAGCCGGTGGACAAAAGTTGAATTTGGATTGCAATTTGGGGCGCATTTCATCGCCATTTGCCAAAATTTCAGTGTGTACCTAACCCCCGAGTCAGATTCTAACCCTTGCAGTCTGAACCCGAGTTGGGTTTTGTTTCCCCTTTCTTTTTTCTTTTTTTTTTTAGACTACGAAATGGTGTGTTTCCCATTTGATAAAATCTGCTAAACTCATCGTTTGCTAAAATCAGCAAATTGTGAGAGAGATTAAAAAAATTTAACAAATGGCTTCCTCGTTTGTTGATTTCCGTTCACTTTAATTGAGAAGTATTGTCCATCACACAACATCAATATCTGTACTCGAGTCACCACACCTAATTGGGATCGAAACTAAAATCTCACCACGCATGAGCCAACAATGGGAGCTACGAGCACTCGAACCTAGATGTTGTCCGACCAAGTCCAAGTTCTCCTCTTTTTTTTTGTCATTCATTTTTCCTAGTCTATTACATAAAAAGTGAGGAATGAGACTCGATCCCGAAATGCAGTGCTAGCCACCACTTGCACCAAGTCCAAGTTTTACACCACTGAAACTCACCCTCGTTGGTTGAGTTGGGGTTTATTTAAAGAGAGGGAAAGTGTGAAGGGCCAGCTGGGTTGTGAACTGGTTTACTGATCCTCCATCTCTCTCTCTCTCTCTCTCTCTATACACACACATCTTCTGTATTGTAGATGAACAGTCAGAGACTAATTTTCTTCAAACGTCTAGCTCTAAACTTGATTGGAGTGACGATGTAGAGAGAGAAAAAACAGAGTGGACAAAGAGAGTGTGAATTAATCAACAATTACTTGTGTTGTGGGTTTGGTTGTTTGGCTTGATTTTGCTTACAATTTTCCGATGGGTTGTTTAGAGGGAGAAGAACTATTAAAAAAGGAGGAAGATGGTATACCCTCTGGAGGGAAATGGCAGCAGTTTGGCTTCCATTTTTAACCTCTCCTCTTTGATCTCTCTCTCTCTCCCCCCTCACTCTCTCCATTAACTCAACAGAACAAAAACAAGAAGAAGAAACCCAAAAAGCAGAAACAATCACTTAAACTTTTGCTTTTGCCACATCAATGAAGAGACTTGGTAGCTCAGATTCTTTGAGTGCTTTGATGTCCATCTGTCCTCCATCAACAGGTTCTAACCAAATTACACTACTGTTCCCTTCAAAATTTTACTTAATTGATGTTTTTTTTTGCTATTTCCAAAGATTCAAAACACACCCATGTCTTCGTTTCTTGTCTTCAACCCTTTTTTCATGCTTTGTTTTGTTTTGTTTTTAAGATTCAAACACTACCCATGTCTTGTTTTCCTGTCTACACCCTTTTCCATGATCTGTTTTCAATACCCTTTTCATGTATAATTTTTTCTTTTGGTGGTTTTCTGTCAAGATCATCATAGAAATTCTCTCAATTCTAAAAATTTGTGTATGCTTCTTCTGTTTATAGTCTTTTCCTTTCCATTCAAGTTAGTTCAAATATGGTTTAATTCGTTCAATAAATTCAAACAAACCCATCCCCTGCTTTCTTGTCTCCATCCCCTGTTTTGAAAACCATTTTCATGCTTAATTTCTGATTAAATCTGCACAAACCCTTTTCAATTTCACTAGTTTTCAACCTCAACTAGTCTTTTCCTTTCTGGGTTTGCTGTCTTGCGCAAAAATTCTCTCTCTCTCTCTCTCTCTCTCTCTTACACTTTTTTGATTCACTGAAACAGAGGAGCACAGCCCGGTGTACGGAAGGGAGTTTCAATCGATGTTAGAAGGGCTAGAGGAAGAAGGATGTGTGGAAGAATCAGGCCATATTGCGGAGAAGAAGAGGCGATTGAGCGTGGATCAAGTCAAGGCATTGGAGAAGAATTTTGAAGTGGAGAACAAGCTTGAACCGGAGAGGAAAGTGAAGCTGGCTCAAGAACTTGGGTTGCAGCCCAGGCAGGTGGCTGTTTGGTTCCAGAACCGCCGTGCGCGGTGGAAGACCAAGCAGTTGGAGAGGGATTACGGTGTTCTCAAAGCCAGCTTTGATGCTCTCAAGCATAATTATGACACTCTCCAGCATGATAATGATTCTCTGCTCAAAGAGGTCTAGATCTCTCCCTGTAGCTATCTCAAGTACCACAAAAGTTTACTTTCCCTACTTTTTTTTTTCTCCCGGTTAATGATGTCTAGACCAGCTTTCGTACACTTCAATCCAACCCCAACCTTGGTCCGGTCAAAGGCATGTTATTCATTCACTCTAAAAACTAACTTTCTTACGGTTTGATCTCAAGAATCGAATCTCGTCAATTGAGTGAAGAACAAACCCACCAAGCAACTGAACTAATCATCGGCGCTTTACTTTACTTTCCCTACTCTGGGTAATAGATTAGTGCCACAGAAAGAAATACTATTAGAATACGAATCGTTTGACGCACGTGGGTTTCACACGATAGCATGTGAAATTCATACCCGAATAGTTTGATTCGTTAAATCGGCTTTAGATACACTTGTTACAAATCAAATCTTCTATGTGTTATTTATTTGTTTGTTTAGCTTTTAAATTTAGCTTTGAACAACTCTCTAATCGGTTTCAAAAATTAAATTACTTGAATTCGGCTCGTGATTGGTTATATTAAAACGCGCTTAGGTATGATTCTTAAACTAATTCTGTGTGATCATACGACTTGTCACTAATGCATGTCTCATTTGTTTGTTAACCTCATTATGTTTTCATGCTAAACTTAAGAAGTAGTACTTGTTACAGTAGATGATGGGATTGGTATCAAAATTAGTTAATCGATCGGTATCTCAATCGGATTAGATTCCGATGATTTATTGTAAGAGAATGACTTAACTTCCAATTTACTTCATCATTATTAAAGTTTTTTCTTGGGTGTTCCGAGCTGTTCGAAACATGCATCGAAAAGTTCCGGACAGCATTTGTGTAACAGTTGCGTCTGGAGTGCGTTACTCTTTTTACTTTAAAGAGTTAAAAGAACACGACTTCCGACGATCTGTTCGATGCACGTGGACCAACAGAACGGCTGCGAACACAGTTGCGTCCGAAGTTCGCATAAGAAGTCTTTCCACTTTCTACTTTTGCTCTCCAAAATTTTGTTTATAGATAATTTGGGACTGTGCTGGATTAATCTTTTGGTTTGTGCAGATAAAAGAACTGAAATCAAAGTTGAAGGAAGACTACACCGAACCAAACGTATCAGTCAAAGAGGAACAAATCCCTTCGGACTCCGATAACAGAGTCACCGCCGAACAGAGCCCTACGCCACCAACCCTCTCTGCATCCGACCATCTCAACGGCGGACCACCACTTTTCCCTGATTTCAAAGACGGCTCCTCCGACAGCGATTCAAGCGCGATTCTAAACGACGAAAACAACAACAGCAGCAGCCCCACTGCCGCATCCATTTCCTCCGCCACCAACGGCGGCGGCCCCATGTTTCCGACCATGATAAAGTTCGGCTGTGGCAGCGGCGGCGGTGGCGGCTCGTCGTCGATGAATTGTTACCAAGTGGGGTATCAGCCGCAGTTTGTGAAGATAGAGGAGCACAATTTTTTCAGCGGGGAAGAGGCGTGCAATTTCTTTTCGGATGAACAGGCTCCGACCCTACAGTGGTATTGCTCCGACCAGTGGACTTGAGTGCAAAACCCAGATCGAGTTTCAATCAAAATAAGGGGGGGGAGAGAGGAATTCGTGGAAGCTACGGACAAATTTTGTGAAATTGGGAAAGTGTGGGGGGGCGTTTGTAATTAACTTTGGGTTGGGGTGTGTTGGTTGTAAAATTTGAAATAGCAGAGAGAGAGGGGTTCATGAGGCGGAAGGTGGCCGCGGCGGGGTGGTGGTGGTGTGGGAATTGATGGGTGGTGGGGGTGGTGGTGGTAGTGGTGGTGGTGGTGCGGTTGTGACCGTGTGGGGACTGATTAGGTCGTATTAGTGAACTCTCTCTCTCCTTGCACAATATGAGCTGTTAAACAGCAGGAAAAAAAGAAGAAAAAAAGAAGGGGTTCCAACTGATGAGGATTAATTAATAAAATATCTAGAATGGTGAAATAATCATTGGCTCCTAGCTTCAAATCATCTTTTAATTTTCTTAATTAAATGCAAGTTTTGGCTTTTGAGACACTAACAATGGTAAATTATTGCCATTCCAAGGGAACGGATTTAGCAGAATCAGAAGAGAGGTATAAAATAAGAGCGACGCAGGTTTGAATGTCAATGGATCGGGAAAGAAAAGGCCACTTTGTTACTTCGAATTTTTACCATGGCCTCCCTCCGGGCTTCTAAATTTAGTAACCTTTGTTTTTGCGTAAGCGTATCAAACGGATTAAAAGATTATTCAACTCTTGAAAAATTGATTGACTTGAAAAAAAAAATGCTTAAACTTGGTTTGTTTATCGAGTCTGACTAATTTAAACAAACTTTTTATTGTGCTAAATGCGTGCCGAACTCAGGTAGCTCAGTGTATTTAGCAGCTCTACTACTAGTAGAAAACTATAATGTGTGTGTTTTTTTTATTTGAGAAGAAGATGTACAGCGGTCTCCGCCCTACGCTTGGGGCAACCCATTAAATTAGGTATAGGATTTCGGTCAAGCAAAACCGACCCATCCGTATGTCACCCACGGACAGTTGCGGATCTAAAAAATGAGAATCCGTCACGAGCGGATCGGATCGAGAACCGAACCGATCCGGCCGGAACCGATCCGTGGACACCCCTAGTCTCAAGCCTTTACCACTAGACCAACCCCTTGGAGTATATTAGAAGAAGAAGAAGAAGAAGAAGAACGGTCCTGTCTGGTGCTTAAATCAACATACCATCCAAGCGAACCTAAAATTATGAAAAAATGTTTTCTCAAATTATGTTATTAATATTTAGTTAAGAATGGCATTTTGATGTTAATTTGTGAACACATGTGATTTGATCCCTGCATTCGTTACTGCGTCCAAGGTCCAACAAATGAAACTTTATTACTCCCTCCGTCCCTAAACTTTTGACACTTTTTGGACAGTGTGTCATTTTCAAATGTCTATATCTTTCAATGTAAATGTCAAAAAATATGCAATATGGATCTTGTTTGATAGATTTTAATTAGTTCTATTAAACAAAGTTTTCAAAATCACGTAACACGTTATAAATAAAAAAAATATAAGCAATTTAAAATGACACGCAATCCCAAAAAGGTCAAAAGTTTAGGGACGGAGGGAGTATTATTTATTTATTATTATTTATTTATTAACTTGAAACTGCAGGTCTATTTGGGGGATGAACCATCTAGCCAAGTTATAACACATCATCTATCACTTAAGTTATTTTATAATATATTGTTTTTTTTTTTAGTATGATCAAAATTAAATTCACCCCACCCAACCTTCTAGAATTTTGTCTAAAATTTTCTAATACATTAATGCTAATTTTTTATTGAATTCTTTTTTTCGATTCTTAAGTATTACCATACTCGAAAAAATTCCTAATGATTAAAGTGTGTTTATTGGTTGTATAGTTCAGCAAGCATATCAAATAATTTGAAAATGCATGGAAGGGCCACCCTCTTTAAATCACTTGTTGCCTTTCTCTGTCCTCTTAAAGTTGATTTTTTTTTTTGTCATTCGTTAATCCTAATCTACTTTATCCTATAGGGGACTTGGGGAGGGGGATGAGTACTTACGAAAATCGAACCCTGCCCATGTGCATGAAAGTATAAGGGAGGCACTAATTGCACTCTACTCCACTTGCAAAAAAGTTGATTTCTAACCTGTGAAGCAGTACTCTTACAATTGGATGAGTTTTTCCATTTTATTATAATAAAAAAAAAAAGGAATTGTACAAGTCTTGTAACACACTGTTAAAATTTAGAACATGGAGATCGCTAAAGGTTTTTCCGGTCATTTACTCTTTAAGGATCTAAAATTAGTTGAAGGGTACACAAACTGTGAAATTACCTAAACTAAGAGAATTGATTTTACTTAAATTAATTAAAAGGAAGTACGGTCGTAGGGTTCATAACACGGTGACCAGGTCCGGATATTTCCTGCTCCATTTGTTGTTCCAAAGAGAACGGTTGATTTTAGACAGAAAAGGTTACTCCGAAAGATGCGAATCCTCGCAGTCGCCGTCACCCATGTACAGCGAAGAACAAGTTTTGGTCCCCCGTTCCTCGCGTTACATAGGCTCCAACGAGACCCAGATTCGTCCAACGGAAGCTCTTTAATAACCTAAAATTGCTTTTTCATTCTTTAGTGTAAAAATCGGAGTAAGAACAAATCCGTCCCTGGCCACGGCGTGTCAATCACCCCGCGACCATACTTTTGAAACTACTCACTCATATTGATCATAACAGATAACATAATTCTGAAATAAAACATGCTATTAAACTTGAATAAGAATTAAAACAAAGATTCGAGTCTCAGAACGCGGACAAACCCCCGCGAACTGAGATTAAAGTGAATAAACAGAAACGTTACCGAAGCAAAGCGAGAATCAGCGGAAAAACTCCAAAACTTCGATGCAAAAATAACCCGGAAAGTAGAATCTTCAAAGGAAAAACGGCTGCCAAAAACTAGGAAAAACCTAACAAAGTTCGAACCCTAATTCGGCCTCAAAACGAGGTATTTATCCCTTTCCGAAGTCAAAACACGTGGCAAAGTCAAACGCTGATTATAAGCCTCTCGGTATCGATACAGCTAAAAGCCTGTATCGATACCCAGACATTCTGTTCGCGTATAAGCACTTGGGTATCGATACAGGAGAAGTCCTGTATCGATACCGAGCCTGCTAAAATGAAATTCCAGCTGTTTGGTCGTCCTTGCTTGGGTCCCACCGGTTCCCAACATGCCCGATGTCCTATTGCCACTTTCCCGTGCTCCTCCGGCCTGTTTCCTACAAAACAAACACAAACACCAAAACACAAGAGACAACACCGCATCAAGTGGAAAATGGAATAAATCGCGCCTCCAATGCGCTAATTCGCCCTACTTAGGCGCTTATATCTATGACATTGCGCGCCTATCAGGTTTGGTTATGGATTGAATGGATCGGGCGAATTTGGCAGATCAAAGAAGGATTACTAGGCGGATTGGGCGGATCGAACCCAAACCGTATCCATCAAAATAAAAGGAGAGCTTTTTCGAGAAGGACATAGTATAGGGGTTATTCATGGAATAAGGACATCAACTTTTCCAATAAGGCCAACAGGACATTTGGGCAATAGGTGACAAAAATACCCTACAAGGGCCTTGTTTAGCTAACACAAATAATGAATTTTTTCATTTTTTTTCATATCTGATGGCGTAGATAATGTTATCTGTTGACCCTCCGGTAAGGGCCTTGTTTGGCTAACACAGAAAATGAATTTTTCGGTTTTTTCAGACCTGGTTGCGCAGATAATGTTATCTGTTAACACAAAAGTATGTCTTTTTTGTTTTTTTTTTCCCCGATTAGCACATATACTGTTATCGATTGATTTTTTCTAATATAAAAAGAATTAATCACATAGATACCCCTATCTGTTGATTTTTTAAAGTAATATATAGAGAATTGATTACCATAAATACCATTATTAGTTTTTTTATTTGTTGTTGTTATTGCCAAAAAGAAAATTGTGTAAAATACTTTTTCTATCCCAAAATGTTGCCCCTTCTTTCTTTTTTTAATTGTTTCATAATAAATGGCCGTTATAAAAAGTTAACAAATAAAATTTGGTACTTCTTATTTTTTATTTTGTTGAAATGTACAAAATTGAAGTTCTTCAATTTATTTTTTGGTTTATTTTTAACAAATAACAACAACTGATTACCTAATATGTGTAAATCTGTATGTTGTATCATGCCAGTAAAGCAGACATATATAGTAGTCTGTTGCAATCTGGCCTCTGTTTAATGCCAGGGGTGGCGGCCAAGGTTCTGAATCTCGTACCGGACAGGGTACCGGTTTTCTTACTAGTACGGTACGGTACCGGACTGGTACCGGTACCGTTTCGGATTTAGCGCTATTTTTATTATATATAGTTACAAATATATTTTTATAGCATATTTTATACACAAACTACATTTTTTTATAGCATATTCATGCAAAATATATATATTTTTATAGAATATTTCATACAAAACATTTTTTTTATATACTTTTATAGCATATTTTATGAAAAATATATATTTTAAGCATATAATCGTTTTTTTGAAACAACCAACAGTGACTTAACATATAGTAAAATAATATGCTCTTGTAACATATTCTATGAGTGACTTCACATGGAAGATAGGAAGACTAAAAGGGTAAATGTGTAATAAATATAAGAAATTTGTATAATATACTTTTAGGGTTTCGTCCTATATAGCTATGCAGTACCTTTCCTTCTACATCCGACATCCACATCCCTCCTTCCTGTTTACTGCTGCTGCGCCTCTCTCTCTCTCTCTCTCTCCCTCTCCTTCTTCTTCTTCTTCATTTGAAAATGAACCAGATCTCGCCGTGATGAGATTGACGGCGCCGGCCACCTCTGCGACAAGTATTTTCCGACAGAGGTTACTGCGGTTCTGCTTGATTTCTACGAGATGTTGACGGAGATGGTAAAAAACGCCATCTGCAATTTCTCGCCCGGAACCGCCGGTACCACGGTACCGTCCGGTATTGCCCGGAAAGGCCGGAACCGCCTGGTATTTGCCGGAATTGAGGACGGGACGGTATCAGTAGGTGACCTTACCGTTTTTATTGAAATCCGGTACGTACCGGCCGGTACGGTACGAGATTCACAACCTTGGTGGCGGCACCTTGTGCCTTCAATGGTCACATGACCACCCAAAGAAAAACATTTTCCTTAGAATACATATTGAAATTTTTGGATAGTCCATTGTTGAACACCCTACCAAAATTAAATTGAACACCCAAGCCCCAATAAATTGAACATCATGCCCAAAAAAAAAGCCCAAGTATTGAACACTTGGGCCAATAAAAAAAAAGCCCAAGTTCAAGTCAAATTGAAACCCAAATAAAAATAAGGTAGGTGACGTACCGAAAAAGCTAAAGGCTAAAAGGCATACCTTGGCCTAATACCCAAACAAATCAGTTGTTCGACTTTCTCTTACAAAAAATAAACTTCTTCTTGAGTCTCTGGCCGACCGACTGAAGGTAGTGGAGTTCAAGTCCCTACCCCTTTGTCTCTTCCGACTTCCAAGATTTCTTCTCAGTGACTCAGTCTCCAAGCCCACCTCTCTCTCTCTCTCTCTCTCTCTCTCTCTCTCTCTCTCTCTCTCTGTGACATAGGTAATGTGATAAACTGATAATGTATTGTAATAAACCCTAGGTTTTGTTGTTCGGTTTTTTTATGAATTATTGGGCTTAAATAATTGATTTCTCAATTCCTTCAATGTTCAGCTACCAATCAAGATGAGAAATACTCCAAAAAATCTCAAGCTAACCCATCATGATATTAAAAAAGACATAACGAATGCGGCAGCTTGTGAGACTACTAATGCTATATTGAAGGATATGGGTGAAGCATTTTTTTCAGTTCTAGTTGATGAGTCCCGCGACATCTCGAACAAAGAACAAATGGCCGTTGTATTACGACATGTTAACAAGAAGGGCAATGTAATAAACTTTATGTCTTTATCCGTTGTTTTTGGGCGACATTGTCGATATTAATGGATTTTTTTTTTGTCTATATTAAGTTGTTGTTTATAGAGGTAGTAGATCATAAGAATTTATGAACACCCCTAGAAAGATTCCTGGAGCCGCCGCTGTTTTAATGTCAATAACAACAACTGATTACAAAATATGTATAGATCTATATCGTGCCAGCAAAGCAGACATATATGATAGTCTATTGCAATTTGGCCTCTGTTTAATGCCAATAACAACAACAGATTACCAAATATGTGTAAATCTGTACTCTGTAAATAACAGCAACAGATTACTAAATATGTGAAGATATGTACTTTGTATCATCCAGCAAAGCAGACATATATGATAATCTGTTTGAATCTGACCTTTGTTTCATGCGAATAACAGCAACAGATTACCATATATTGGTGTTATATGGTAAAAACAATTTTTTTTGTTTTTAATTGTTCCATAATAAATTTGTTTTGCATTTGTTAGTTTTGCGTCTATTTTTTTGTAGATTATTAGTTTGTCACGACAAGAAAAATCTATAAATTAAAAAAATATTTAAAAAGTTCACTAAAGACAAAGATAATGTAATTTTTTTTTATTATTGAATTAATAATTCACAAAAAATTGACGCAAAACTAACAAAGGCACTTATAGTAAAAAATAAGGACAAAAAGTACTTGTACATTTAACTAAGGAGTTATGATTTTTTTTTTTTTTGAACTATAAAGAGTTATGAATTTTTTTTTATAGTATAAGGAGTTATGACTTTTCAATTTTGTGGGGTCCACTCCTAGTCTTAAAAAGTGCTAATCGGAATGATTAATTAGGTATAACTCGTTGAGAGGGATATCTATGTAAAAAATCAGTCTAGTGGAGCTTCATTTGCAATATGAATGTATCACGTTTGTGCAAGGGAAAAAAATAGACTCCTGTTTCAAATCAGAAGTTCTCCATTTATTTTCTGTTTTTTTTTTTTTTTATTGGTTCTCGCACAACCACTATTCATTAATATAGTGAACGAATGTGGGATCATTCATGTGGGATCCCAAGAGGTCAGTCGGTACATTTTCTGTATCAAGGGGTCGGTACCCCTAGCATCTCTCTTTAGATATCAGCAATGGGTTGATCAATTCATTCAATGTTTATTCCTGTGAATTCATGGATAAAAGTCGATCAAGTTATTCTCATGTTCAGCTAAACTAATTTTTACGACAACTCGTTTAAACATATTTTAAGCAAATTGAATGGCTTCAATTATTTTTGTGAGACTCATCTCGGAGTCCTAGACATTCCGTTGTCCACCAAATATACTCCCTTTTTTTTTTCTTTCTAAAAACACAAAAATAGAACTGCTGAAGAAGTGTTGATGATACCCACCCCCAACGGATCCAATGGACAGTCGGCTAATCAAAAGCCAAGGGTACAAGACAAAGATATACTCCCTACTATAAAAGAGAAACCATAAAAAGAAGTGCCACATGATTGGTTCCAAATTGATGATATGATATGTGCGCAGCTTTTGGATCATAAAAAACACCTACTCTTCACTTTTCTGGTTAAGTAACAAAGTTGTAGCACCTCTATGCATGCATGCATTGTCACCCTCCTGTACCATACTCTGTACCGACCAAAATTATTCCCTATTCCCCTCCCCTCCCCTCCGTCTTGAAAGGATGTCAACTTCGGCATTTTGCGCTTCTAAATTTTTTATCCACCCAATGTTTTATAATGTCCAAAAAAAAATTCAGTTTTCCTTTTGGTTCTATTTTACTCCTAGCTTTTTCAACCCTACCAAAACTTCAATCTTTTGTCTTTTTGTCTGAATGACCTTCTGCAATCCCACTGTTTTTTGTCACTCATTAATACAGTAACACTTACAAATTCAATGTACTATGTACTCTAAATGAAACTCATTGCAAATCTACCAGCAAGGTCCAAGGACGGACCGATATGAGGTGAAAAGTAATGGCTGCGTTTGGTTAGATAGTTTAGTTTAATTTAGTTTTGATGATGTCAGCAGGTGTAATAATTGGAGAGAGATAGAGAGAGAAATGAGGAAAATGATGATGTCATCAAAACTAAAACTAAAACTAAACAGAAAAACGAATAAGGCCAATGCAACTATCGGATTTATGATAGATTTTGACATACAATTTGTGGAAATTGGGGTATCTATAACGTCTCCATCCGCGTTGCAGGGTGTATCACCCTATCCTAGCAATCTAAAAATATTTTCAATGGCCGGTATGAGTTCACAAACATATTTAAACCATTGATTGCAGAGATGGACAACTGGGATGAGCACTACACCGTGTAGCGCGAAAGGGACGTTACAGGGACTAGTGCACAATTTTTACATCTTCTTAATTTTATGGGTAAAATTATCTAAAAACTAATTATGAAAAAAAACATCAATCTATTTTGAACAGAGTTTCAGTTAAAATTTTGACGACGACAGATGTAAATTAAAAGGGGCACTTAAATTTGATCCATAGTTACCTCTCTAATTAATGGCTTATCTACCTTTTTGGTCCTTATAAAATACAACAAGTTTCATTTTCATCCCTGAGAAATTTATTGTGACAATTTCGTCCCTCGTTCAAGTTTATCGTTTCAATGTCACCCTTACCGTTACCCCACTAACGGAAAGAGCTAACGTGTGTCGTGTTTTGTTTGTAAAAAGTATTGGGTGAGTGCACATTTGCAAAGATCTCAATTTTTTTGAAGTTCTTGGGTTTACATCGATGTAAAGTATCTTCTGCGTGTACATGGAGATAAACATTGCAAGTATTTTTTTCTAGTATAGTGATGAAATCTGTGATCGGTTTTAGGGTTTGGGAATTTGGGGGACCAATTATGTTTTAGGTTGTGGAGATTTGGGGGAAAAACAGGGTCAAAAAGAGTAATACGTTAGCTCCTTCTGTTAGTAGGGTAACAATGAAGGGTGACATTGAAACGGTAAACTTGAACTAGGGACATAATTCAAACAAGAAATTTTTCGAGGACAAAAATGAGACTTGGTATATTTTATAGGGACAAAAAAAAATAGATAAGCCCCAATTAATTAAATAATCGTCATTTTTTTTTACACATGCAATATTCGTAAATAAGGAGAATGAACGGATAGAGCGATCCCCCTCGTGTAGGTGGGGAAAGCGAACTTCTCTATTTTCCTACTCATCACGTAAGTTTTCATCCTGTACAATTTGAACGACTATGTTTCCATCCTTTTTTGGGGTGAAATACCTTTTGTACCCTTTTTAGTATTACCTATTAATATATGTAGATATAGTTTTCTGATTAAAGGGGATTTGAGTAGGATTGAGGATTTCAATTAATTGTAGTTTTCTAAAATATTGGGTTTTGACTTGTAATCCATATCTTCCAACCGAAAAGGAAAATGGGAAAAATTTGGTCCTTGGTGTAAGAACTAAGAGCATCTCCACTCCTTACCTTTTCTTTTCTTTTCTTTTCTTTTTTTTCTCAAAATCAAACTTGAGTAAAATTCCTAAAAATTCACTCCACTCATTTACTCAAACCTATACCAAATCGAGTTTTACTCAAAGCAAGGTAGACTCATTTTTTCCCTCAAAATTTGCAAGACTACTTATCTTCCTTAAATTTTATATTATGCCATTAATGAGGCTTTTACTCAAATTTATGTTTGAATTTGGGTTTGCTTATTGGTTTGATTTATACCAAATGAAGCATGATAAAAACTTTTTTACGGACACGGCGCAGATGAGGGGTTTCTGCCGCGCGGATCTAGCCGTCCATTTCGAGATCCAACGGCTCGGAGTGGTACTCTCTCTCCTCTCTCTCTCTCCTTAAATGCATTTCAGATTTAAAAAAAAAACACGAAGCACCAATCTAAGCCATTAGATCTCGGAATGCAGGGCCGAGCGTTTGCGCTGCGTCCATCAAGAAGGTTATCTCATGAAGCATTTATTCCAACTTCTACTCAAATTTAGTAAAAGTATGAATAAGAGTCGGAGATGCTTCTAAAAGATGAGCAAAGCCCAAAGGTTCACAAACCCGGTAGCAATTTGGTCCGTCCACTACTGCAATCAATAATTCAAATATACTTAGCGAATCCAAACGATTGATTACAACAATTGAAAGTCCAAATGTTTACCGTTTCCTCTAGTGTCCAAAAGTAAGACGGGAGAGGATCTTCTTTTTGGTATAGTACGATTTTTTTGGCAACAAGTGCCCCTGAAATCAGTGGCAGAGTAGCACATGCCTGTCACATCAAGAGGAGGGAGACATCTTTGGGTTTCTGTTTTTCTCGTGGGTGTACGTTCTACTCAGCATACCGTTCAGTGCATTGAAACTTGACCTTGTCAGCAAGATTTAGAGGGACTACTGCACATACATACCCTATGCACAGAAAATGTACAGAGCATACTTGGGGACCAACTTTTGGGTCCTACACGAGATATTCAAACTGTTCATTATTCTTAAAATATTTTTTTGAGAGGCCTCACAAAAAATCAGCTCAATCGGACGGTTAGAAGTGGTTGAACCAAAGTCCCTTGATTGAAACGATGGGATTTGGTTCAACCAATTCTAACCGTCCGCTTGATCTAATTTTTTGTGGGGCCCCTCGGAAAAATGTTTTAAGAACAATGAACAGTTCAGATCACTCATGTGGAACCCAAAACTGGGTCCCCGAGTATGCTCTGTACATTTTCTGTGGCTATTGTTTGAAGATTTAGGGATGCTTCGGCAAAATAACCGAGCCACATTATATTTTTGTTTTTAGTCTTTTTTTTTTTTTCCCATTTGTTAATTTTGTGTCTATCTATTTTTAGATTATTAGTTCATCTCGATGATAAAAATCTAAAAAAAAATTATGAAGAAAATTTTAAAAAGATCTATGAAAGTAAAAAATAATCTGAATTTTTGTAGATTATTGAATAATTTAAGTCTTTATTTACAAACACTTTAATTTAGATTATTAGTTAACAATTTTTTACCTTTTAAATTCCTCTAGTCGAGACAAAATAATAATCAATACAAATTTGACGAAAAAGTAACAAATGTGAAAAAAATTAAATAAGGACAAAAATTAATCTGGATCAATTATTTTGCCAAAATACCCTTAGGCTCCATTTGGCTCTGGCTTTTGACATGGTATTTTTATCGTTTTCTTTAAAATTTTATATCCTCTGTCATAAATTTCTTTTCTATTAATTCTATACATCTTTCCGCTCGGCGAGAGAAATTGAAAAATGTAAAATATACTCCTAGATCAAAGTTGTAAAAAATTTGGTATAACTTTTGGGTGCTTTTGTCGTTATATTGTTTTTTTTAAAAAAAAAAAAATTGGTCTATAGTTTTATACGTTCCCAATTACTTTGGTCGACAAAAACCATATGATATAAAAATTTAACCAAATGTAACAAACAATTTAAAAAAAAAACACTTAGAAAAGACCATGCCGAATATCCGCCAACAAATAAACAATTTCCATGATATTATTGTGTAGAACAATATAACACCACTCCTGCAGTACGATTGGATCCGAGATGAGTTTCGGGTGGATAAAATAATACGGGTATTCAAACACATTGATGTGGCATTTATGAAAAATGGATAAAATAGTACTTGGTTTGAAAGAATTTGGTAGAGTAATAAATAGGATCAGTTTTAATAGAATCAATTTTAAAATTCTCTTATCCCTATTCAATAGATCAATTTTAAATAAATAGGGATAAAATAGATCAATTTTAAAATTCTAATGCTCTATTCATTGCTCCACTCTTCTTTTAGTAGGTTGATGCTAGGAGTTTTGGTAATTTTAATAGAATCAATTTTAATATAATTTTTTATTTAATTTATTTTTGCAATTTAACTACTTCAAATAGTTTATTTGAAAATGATATCTCAATCTCAAGTGTAACTGTAGTTTAGACCTGAAACCGAACCATTTATTAATGGATCGATTCAATGAATTTTATGGTTTGGTTTCATTCTCCAAATTTATAATCAGTAAGTAGTGGTTTGGTTCTTGGTTTACTATAAAATCGGACCTATTCGGTCCATGCTCACCCCTAGTACTTCTAATTTATGAAAAAAGTTTAAAAATTTTCTTTTAAAAGACTTATTATTTTTAAGTCCTCGCTTTGTGGATCGAACAAAAATTTTGGGACAGAGGGAGTATAATCGATTTTTTATCAGATTAGTATGGAACGAGAAACTATAAAATTGGAACGGAGTGAGTAATTAGGTGGAAGGCGATAAGGCCCCATTTGAAAGGACATTTCATGAACGGTGAATCTACAGTGTGAATCTACAGTTATAGAAAGATCTCTGACCGTGCATGTAGCCGTCCGTGGTGACTGGTGATGGGACTTTTTGTTAGGGGTGTTCCACTAACAAAAAATTGCTTTTTTCGAACACCGAGACAAGTCATTTTCTCACGACACATCACATAAAAAATCGTAAAAAATCAGTTTATTCAAAAAAATGGGTTAGTGTAACCACTCCAACCCCAAATCAGAAACAACGAGGCCTTGTTCTCTTTATTTTTTTACATTTTTTAATTATTTCTTTATTAAAAAAAATCGTTTTGTTAGTTTTGCGTCAAACATTTATTATCGAAAATGTCAAATAAATGTATAAAATTATTATCGAAAGTCAAATAAATGCAAAATCATAAAAGTGCGAAAAGTACAAAATTTTAAAAAGTCACATAAATAAGTTATGTGAAGAGAGGTGCTTTTCGGCCCAAATTCCTTTTTGTTTTTTGTTTTTGTTTTTTTGGTTCTAATTTTATTAATTTGATTTACTATTTTAACTTTATTTATTTAATTAGTCATTTAATTTGGTTTATTCAAATTATATTTGCAAGTAAATTATTATTTTAAATTGACATTAAAATTTGACTTTATATTTAGAAACTATATTATTTTAATTAGTTAATTAATTTGTCTTAACAATGAATAATTAATAAAAAAACTTATAAAAGTGAATAATATTACAATCACGTTTTAAAGTGAATAGAGACAAATAAAAAAAGTTTTGACTCAATTATTTACCAAAACAGCCTTGACGAACTGTAAGAGAGAGAAAAGACGTGGACGTGAAGGCAATAAAGATTTGGGGGTATTGGAACATTAATCACGCCAATTACAACAACCACTATTTTCTTTTAAAACAAATATAAAAAAAATCATGAATCGTTAGCGTGAGCCAATTGTTCGGCGGTTTGGCTAAATAATTCATTTAGATAATTTTATCTTTATTTAATTATTTTTTTCACATTTATTAGTTTTGAGTTAATTTTTTGGTGAATTATTGATTTGTTTCAATGCGAGGAGTTTAAAAGGCAAAAAATTATGCTCATAACAATTTTTTTTTGAATAAAGACAAAAAAATGTCCAATAATCCACCTTTTTGTTTTTATCCAAAAAAATTTCAATTTCGAATATTGACAAAACAAGTCAATAAAAGAAACGTGAAAAAAACTAACAAACGCGAAAAAATTGAATAAGGAGAAAAAAAAAATCTGAATCAATTAATTTGCCAAAACAAGTCTCAAATATTCATTTAGCTCACCACATGGATAACTTCCAAATGCATTGGATCATTTGTTTGATCAGTTAAAAGAATTAATTTCTCATTGCGAAAGAGAAAACCGTGGCATGCAAGTCTTTCGCATCTGCGTCCAAAAACAGCCATCAAATCCATTTACCACTTTCCTATTCTCACTTGAAATTCATACTTACCACTTTCCTATTTATAAAAGATATAAATAAATATTTAAATAAAAGAAATGAATTAAATAAAAAAACTAAATAAAATAAAATAAATGAATTAAATAATTAAATGAATTAATATAAAGAAATGAGTTAACTAAATAAAAGATATAAAGTAATAAAGAAATAAATTAATATTAATAATAAAGTTATAGTAATTAAAGGAAGAGAGTAGGGGTAAAATTGTAATTAGGGGGGGACGCAAAGGACTTTGCTTATGTGAAACACCCCTTTTCTACGGCTAGGAATAAAGTAGGGCCATAAACAAGTTGAATTTGGTTGAGCTTCAGAAGGTTCAAATTCATTCGTTACGGTTTTTGGCAAACTCGACCTCAAACTTGAGCTCAATGAAAATTCGACGAGTTGAGCTTATGTTTGATTCGAACTCAAATTTTTTCATGAGTCTTAACGAGCCAAAAATATCAGGTATTTAAAACTCTTTTGCAAGTCTAAAATTGCAAATAAAATTTTTATTATGCACATAGACAAGTTCTTACATATGTTCCCTCTGTCCTCAATTAGTTTTATTAAACAAATTTTTTCAAACCATGAAAAACATTATAAATTTTGAAATTTAGGCAATTATTTGAGTGATACGACCATCCAAAAGGGACCAGCAATTTTTGGAACAAATAAAGTATAAACTATAAAAACGTGCACAATTTTATGTTTTTAGTACTTTTTAAGTTTATATTTATAAGTTATAGAAATTTTATAATTGTGTATGAATAGAATTTATCACATATACTTCAAGTTACAGAATCTATACAATTCATGAACGACTCGATTCATTTGCAGTCCTATTAATTACAGGGTAGGTCTAGTAGGACAATTGAATCAAATTTGTGGTTGTTCAAGTATATTGTCGAGAACTTGGCTAACTCAAGAAATATATTAAAAGGATTAATTCTTTCCAATCAAGTCGATTTTTAATGAGCTCTGATAAAATATATATGGTCAGAGCATATTCTTCCCTTAAACCCTAAAAGCCAAAAATTACATGTATGAATTTTTCACGGATGTTGAGATCTTTTTAGCTTAGTAATCACTATCCAATAATGGTTTTTAAAACTAATAATACCAATTACATGGTAAGGTTTTTCAAAATGACCGAATACATGACAAGGAAAAAATAATTCCACATACATGGTACCAACAAATTACATGTCCAAAATACCCTTCTCATTTTTTAAGTTTAACACACACACCTCCTTCCCATTGTTCCTGAAAATATTAGCTGCCAAGAGTTGCACCGTGCATGTAACAACATTGCACCGTGAATGAAAAACCTTTGCACCTTCCAATAAAAGAATTGCACTTGCGTTAGTTCAACTTGTCTTGCCAGTGTGAGATCAAATCAAATCGTTTGGGACAGACAATCTCAAAATTGCACCGTGCATGCAACAACCTTACACTGTAAATAAAAACCATTGCACCTTGCAATAAAAGAATTGCACTCACCTTGAAAGTAAATTGTGCACCTTACGTGAAACAAAATGGCACCATTTGACAATAATATTGCACCGAAACAAGGACTATTGGGTTGTTAATGTTCTTTCTCAATCCCACTTTTTGTATTAGGAAAGCAATATTTGCTCCTTGTATTTACAAATTGTGCACCTTATGTGTAAAAAAATGGCACTCTTTGACAATAATATTGCACCTGAATAAGGACCACTGGGTTGCCAATGTTTTGTCTCAATTCCACTTTTTGTATTAGGAAAACAACACTTGCTCGTTGTATTAACAAATTGTGCACCTTACGTGAAACAAAATGGCACTTTTTGACAATAATATTGCACCGAAATAAGGACCATTGGGTTGCCAATGTTCTTTCTCAATTCCACTTTTTGTATTAGGAAAGCAACATTTGCTCCTTGTATTAACAAATTGTGCACCTTACGTGTAAAAAAATGACACCCTTCGACAATAATATTGCACCTGAACAGACCAAAAACATGCAAATCCCTCTGGCACAGATTTTGGTTCAATGTTTCCCTGGGCCAAACGTGTTTTAGACCAAAACATTGAACCAAAACTTTTTCGGTGTTGATTCAAGAGGGATTGAGCATGATTCAGTGCTTTTGTTCACTGTTCAACTTTTTTTTTTGGAAAACATTGAACCAAAATATGATTCAAGAGAGATTGAACCAAAACATTGAACCACCACCACGGCTTGTTAACACCTAGAAACACCATTTTCGTCTCTGTTTTTCTGTGTTCTGATTGAAAATTACAGATTCAAAAAATAGCTCCAAATTCTATTTTGAGCCTAGAATCGTGTAGAGCTTTTCCAGACGATCTCATTGCCTTATGACCCGTTGCGAAAGGAGGTCTGTACAATACCCACGCGCCGTTCACAGTTCGGGCGTGTATCGCGCGTCAGATCCACGCGCGGTGGGTTGAGCACGTTCTGACCTGAGGTTGAAGAAGACCACGGTGAGTTGAGCACGTTCTGACCTGAGGTTGAAGAAGACCATTCCGTCATTGGTTTTTTCAGTGTTGTTTCGTCGACGGGTTGTGAAACCCATCACAACCATGGTAAAAGAAACAATGGTCGAAGTTGATTTCAAATCTGAAACCACAAAAAGCTGAGAACATCTCTCTCTCTCTCTCTCTCTCTCTCGGTAAAAACAGGAAAAAGAGAAGTCCGGCCATGGGTTCTCCCACCCAAATCTGGTAGTGCAGTCTGCCAATCCGGCCATGGGTTTTTTGAACGGAAAGTGGGGAATTCACCCCTGAAAAATACAATCAGGGGTATTGTGGGTAGTAGAAGTCTAAAATACCATGTATGTGGATTTTTTTTTTTTGCTTGTCATGTTTTGGTCATTTGTCAAACCGTGCCCATGTTTTTGGCATAATTTTCCCTAAGCACCATGTTTTGGTCATTTACCCAATTTTCGACGGTTGTTTAGCAAGTAGCCAAACAAATCAAGTATGTTTCTAAGTATTGCCCCACGCTCGAAAATCGAGCATACGTATAATGAATGTTCCTATTCATTTTATGATATGCTTAATACAAATATGCATAGAGACAATACAATATTAAACACTTGTGAAGACCACTAAATGAGTATTCTCTTATGGCAATTAGTAGGAACTTCGAAATATTTTTTACCCTTTATTCGATACGGAACTTCGAAGTATTTTGAAGAAAGTGTTTCTAGGTGGGAAAAATTAATTTGTGGAATTCAACAATTTAAAAAAATTCAAAGGAAAATTAAAGAGAATTAATCTTTTTCTATCATTTCCGTGAAATTGAACCGGGCCGAAAGAGAGCAAAAAGTAGGGCTGGGCGTCGTGTTGTATTCGTGTAGTGTCGAATCGGGTTCATGTCAAAATGACTTGCTTAATTAATCGTGTCAAAAAAATGAACTCTAACCCGACCTGCTATTAATCGTGTCAATCTGAACACGACACGGATTTATACGATTAACTTGAAAACAACTTGTTTAGACAACCCGGACACAACACGAATTGACATGATTAATTCGTATCAATCTCGGGTTATGTGGTTAATTCGGGTTAATTCTCGGCTTATGCAGGTTAATTAGTGTCATTCTCAGGTTACTGTATCGACACGAATAGACGAACATGTTAATTCGTGTCATTCTCGGGTTATGCTGGGTGAACCCAAACTGTTTACTATTTGTATTCTCGGGTCAAGTCATATACGTGTTTCATATCAGAAATACTCAACACTAATCTACTAACTTTGTGCCATGCATATTCGGGTCGTGTTATCGCGTTATGTCATAAATTCTCACGCACAGCAAAAAACGATAAATACCGACAGCGCCGGAGATCCCCTTATGGGTCCCCAACGGTTGATCTGATCCGTCCATTCATTCCAGAATTGAATTCCGAGTGGGTCAACGCGGGAATCATCTCAATCGGACGCTCCTAAGTGCTCGATTGAAAATCACCCCATTTCGTTCAAAAAATTTGGAACGAAATGGGGTGATTTTGGATCGAGCACTTAGGAGGGTCCGATTGAGGTGATTCTTGCATAGGCCCCTCGGAATTCAATTTTGGAATGAATGGACGGCTCGGATCGACCGTTTGGGACCCACAATGGGGTCCCCGGCGCCGTCAGTACCCCGCCGGTACTGTTTGGTCTGTACCGATAGAAGGGTTCCACCAAAAAAGGGCCATCAGGGATGTATTCCATTTTGAGCTTATCAAAATCAGGAGGGTGGTCCTACAAGCAGGGGCGGAGGGAAGTGGAGACCACAGTGGTCACTTGACCACTCTCAACCTCAAATTAGTATAGGGATATTACCCACATCCAAAAATTGTTAGTTGACCACTCTTTAAAAAAAAATTTGCCCCAGCCCATATACACTTTTGGTACAATAGGAAAAAAGGGGTGGCAAATAGGCAGCCCATATACACTTTTTGACTTTCTGTCCTTTGGTTACTTTCGAGCAATTGGCAGCAAACCCAAATTTACACTCCACGTCTCCACCAAACATTACTTTCATCTTTACCAAAAAAAAAAAACTTCACTTTCTCTCTTCTCTGGAGAAAACAAAGAAAAAAAAGAAACAAAGAAAGAAGAAGAAAAGAAAGACGAAGAAGAAACCAAATCTTCTGGGGTGGGTCCTTCCTCCTTCGCGAGGGTTCCGTTTTCTCCTCCATATCTGATGAATTTGGTTGAAAATCTTATATCTTCTTTGTGAATTGATAGGTGCGCAATATCTCAAGATATAAGCGCCTAAGTAGGGCGAATTAGCGCATTAGAGGCGCGATTTATTCCATTTTCCACTTGATGCGGCGTTGTCTCTTGTTTTTGGTGTTTGTGTTTGTTTTGTAGGAAACAGGCCGGAGGAGCACGGGAAAGTGGCAATAGGACATCGGGCATGTTGGGAACCGGTGGGACCCAAGCAAGGACGACCAAACAGCTGGAATTTCATTTTAGGGGGCTCGGTATCGATACAGGACTTCTCTTGTATCGATACCCGTGTGCCAATTTGGGAACAGAATGTCTGGGTATCGATACAGTACTTCGCCTGTATCGATACCGAGGGTCTTAAGAGCCAGAAATTGACTTGCCACGTGTGTTGACTTCGGGGGAGCATAAATACCTCGTTTTGAGGCAAAATTAGGGTTCGAACTTTGTTAGGTTTTTCTTAGTTTTTGGCAGCCGTTTTTCCTTTGAAGATTCTACTTTCCGGGTTATTTTTGCATCGAAGTTTTGGAGTTTTTCCATTGATTCTCGCTTTGCTTCGGTAACGTTTCTGTTTATTCACTTTAATCTCAGTTCGCGGGGGTTTGTCCGCGTTCGGAGACTCGAATCTTTGTTTTAATTCTTATTCAAGTTTAATAGCATGTTTTATTTCAGAATTATGTCATCTGTTATGATCAATATGAGTGAGTAGTTTTAAAAGTATGGTCGCGGGGTGATTAACACGCCGTGGCCAGGGACGGATTTGTTCTTACTCCGATTTTTACACTAAAGAATGAAAAAGCAATTTTAGGTTATTAAAGCACTTCCGTCGGACGAATCCGAGCTTCGTTGGAGCCCATGTAACGCGAGGAACGGGGGACCAAAACTTGTTCTTCGCTGTACATGGGCAACGGCGACCGCGAGGATTCGCATCTTTCGGGGTAACCTTTTCTCTCTAAAATCAAACGTTTTCTTGGAAACAACGAATGGAGCATGAAATATCCGGACCTGGTCACCGTGTTTTGAACCCTACGACCATACTTCCTTTTAATTAATTTAAGTAAAATCAAATTCTCTTAGTTTAGGTAATTTCACCAATCAAATCACAAGGGTGGCCACCTAAGAGCCGTGTTAAACATTAGCAACCCGAGTTTTTAGTGAGCACTTTCCACCTTCTCTGTGGATTCGATTCCGGTCTTATCGGGTATTGTCTTACACTGGTCTCCGCCCTACGCTTGGGGCAACTCATTAAATTAGGTATAGGATTTCGGTCAAGCATGAATTCCAAACCCTAGGTAAGTTTCCCCAAATTTCTAGTATATTTAATTCTAAATGCGGACCTGTTGGCTGTCCATTGTTGCGTTGGATCAAGAAATATCGTTCTATGTAACTATGTTGACTGTTGCTTACTTGCTTTAGTGCTTAGTAAGTTTTGTGGGCTTATAGTTTATTCTATAATCTGATTTTTTTTTCTTGGAAACAACAAACTGGCTGTATTATACTATTTTGTTTGGAATGTTGCTTGTGAAAAGTGGACCAAATCTTGTTGGCTGTATTCATTATTACTCCCTCCGTCCGGATTTGTTGGTCCACAAACATATTTTTTCAAGTCCGAAAATGTTTGTCCATTTTCAAAAGTTAAAGGGTAAAGTAGGGGAAAATTACTTTTGATGATGTGAAAACAAGCAACACAAAAAGTAATGGAAAAAAAGTTGGAATCCCCAAAACGGACCAACAAATCCGAACAGAGGGAGTATATGTTATTTGTATATTTGTTCTAGGATGGAGCGATATCTAATTAAGAGAAAGGAACGTGTCGAATGTGTGATCAATGGATGCATGATAGTTTGGTTGTTTACATTGAGAAAGATATTTTTGATAGCATTACAAATGAGGCTATCATGCATCGTTTCCAAAATATGAAAAATCGTCGGGGTCCAATCGAAACTACATTTTAGTTATTAATATATGTCTACTTTTTGATTAACCTGTTATCTAATTGTTTCGTTCTGGCAAATAGGAAAAGTAACTCGCACATAGTTTAAATTTTGACCCCCCTTCTCTAAAATCCTGGCTCCGCCCCTGCCTACAAGACTATTCACCCCTACCCTTATAGCCTTACAACAGTACTAGATAGCTACTGGATCAGCATATCATTTTCCACGATGCGTGTTTTGGTGGAGAACATGTACACAAGCTATATTCCGACTGTTTTTTTTTATCTTTTGATGTCCGGACTAGTTTACATAGACTTTGATTATGTCTCTCTTCGGTTCATTGAAAGTATTCACATCGAGACTGAAAAAAATTATTTTCTCGTGCCCAAGACCCACGAATCAAAAATTAATAAATTATGTGAAGAGTAAACTCACGAACTAATCGAAGGGACCTTGTGGCTAAAGGGTGACCTTTCAATATTTCAATTTCTATGAGTTGTGTAGCTAGGTGTTAGCAAAACCATAGTGTGGTCCCAAATTACGTGGGTCCGTTTTTCTTCCTTTTCCTTTTCCTAAATGTAAATGGAGTGGGTGGGGGCATGTGCGGTGGGTCCCATGATGTGTTAAACAAGTCCTCAACCAATGGGTCACAGTCACATAGGAAGAAATAAATTGCAGAAGATAGGAAAGAAAGGGATGGGAATATATATATACAGTACAGTTCTATATATGATCTTGTATATGTACACATTAATTACACACAGATTAGTGACTGCTCAACAACTGGAATTGAAGCTTACAGTCCACTCGTTGTATAATAGTTCAGTACTATTAGTTTTCAAAGTCATGATTTAACGTATTTCTAGCGAAGTTCCCCCACCGGAAAAACGAACAATTCTGCAGTCCCGAAGCACAAACACATGATGTTCGAGACCATTTGTGTGATTCATATACTTAGTTATGGAGTATCAAAAAGATGTCTAAATCAAGATTCCTCTTTGATATAAAATTTGGTGGTGACTTTGGCTTCAATTTGCATTGAAAAAATAGACAAAAAGATATAAAATCAAGCTTCCTCTTTGATATAAAATTTGGTACCTAGTGACTTTGGCTTCAATTTGCATTGAAAAAATTGTGGTTAATCTAGTAGTGCTCTGAATCAAAATGACACTAAATTGGTGCGACGAATATTCAATATTGTAGAGAGTTGGTTAAAAGTAACTGTGACCATATGGCACCATAGCTTTGCATGCAATACCAATTTTAGATCATAGTGGCCCTGTTCGTTTCTCAGTTTAGTTTTAGTTTTAGTTTTAGTTTTGATGACATCATCATTCCCTCATTTCTCTCTCTATCTCTCTCCACTCATTACACCTGATGACATCATCAAAACTAAACTAAACTATCTAATCAAACACAACCAGTGCAATCGCGACCAATCGTATGATGCCACATAATAGGAAATTACTTTTGGTATTTTTGTCTTGGTCAAATGAATAAAACAGTGTACTTCGTTTGATGTAGATGGCTGTGCTGCCCCAAGTGACTTAAAGTGAGAACCCATATTTGTGGAGAACACACGACTGAAAATGTGTAAAGACATTGCAAATATGGTTGGAGTAAGATTTTCTTTTTAACTTGGAGAGCGGCTCTTGCAAGCTTGTTCCCTTTCTTTGTCTACACCCGATGTGAAACCAGATTGTTATTGTACGTCAGCGCTTGTCATTACACGAATTCAAATAACATAAAAGCGTTCTTCCGAAAATAGGGTAATACTCATATCGTCACGCTCCATAAATCCCATTTTAAAGGGAGCCTAGCTCGTGTATCGATTCACCTTTTTAAGATTCTTATATCAAACATGGAATTGAATTTATTTGTGACCTCAGGTGCTTGATGTTGGCTTATTCTATAAATAGTGCTCTCTTGCTCCACTTATGGGGTATTATTAGTTAAACAAATCCCCACTTTTATTTTTCTTTTCATTAACTCTATTGAATTGCTCAATGGAAACACTACTTTTTGTAATTTATTTGATACTTCCAGGTAGCTAGCATGTAAGGTGGCCTGCTCCACTTTCTTGCTTCAAAGTGCTCGTACTGTGTTTTGGTACTTTATTCACAACAAAAACGCAAACAAAGTTAGTTTTGGTCCTTTGCTTTTGCCTTTCTCTTTTCCTTTTCTACGTTACTTGTTTACATGAATTTTATGAAATGCATCCAGTACTTAACTTGCGGATCGTATAACTTGTTAGGTTTTTTATATGTACGTATATACCAACTGTGGTGGGTAGATTCTTCCGCCGAGTAAACAATTGTCGTCCGGTCTAGCTCGCTCTTGTTTCATGTATATAGGCTAACTGCAAAAAATGAACAAGAAGTTGGTGCCAACAGGCAGAAAATTGGTAGGATGTATTGATCCAATGCTTAAGACAGGCTCGACAATAGAACTAATGTACGTACAATATTTGTTATTCAATCGTCCACGGTAATATGTAAGTCTATCCAACAATGAGCGTGTATATTCACAAAGGTACAATTCATCTCGCGCATTACACTGTCGATCATACTAACGAGTGATCACCAACCGATCAAAATAGCCAATCGTTTGCATTTGAATATCATAATTTTTTAGTACTTTTGATGTAGCATTTTCACATAATTAACATTGTCCATATCATTTGATTGTTTCACATAACACAGTTATTACTGTTTTAGATAATACTCAAGTACGATCTCCATTGTTGTTTAAAGTAACAATACGGTGGAGCGCTGGCTCACAATGTCAGGGAAAAAAGAAAAGAAAAGAAAAGAAAAGGGGTCATCTCCTCGGAATCCTCTAATAAAAGTTTATAAGTATTATATTGAGATTTGATGGTGTAAGATATTGATGATGGGGACCACTGGTTGTTTGGTGGGGAGAATTTTTCTTTTGCTACTAATATGAAAGGAATAAAACAAAATAATTGATGTGTAAATAGTTTAATGGGTCTATCAATCAGAAAATCCAAAGATATACGAAACCAGAAAATTTAATAATAAAAAAACACGACAATTAAAGAAAAATAAATTTGAACAGTCGAGAGAGATATATGCTCTTAAGTCTTTGGGAAAATTTCAAAAAAACACCTGACATTTTACTCCAATCACAAATAGACATCTGACCTTTTAATTTTGTCAAATAAATACTTGGACTATCTTAAACGTCATCAATTCCACCCCCGCCGTCCACTTCCGTTATTAATCAAAAGGAATCCATCCGTCAATCACACTTTTTCCCCTTAAAATTGACCCAATTCTCAATTTTACCCCTTGATATGTTTTTTTTTTCAATTTCGACCCCTCTCTCTCTAGATCTCCTCTCTCCTCTTTCCTCTACATGGGGATTCTTGAGACATTTTTTGAGAGCTATATATGGTAGAGATTGTGTAGAAAATTTTATTATTTTTTGTCCTTGTTTTTTTTATTATTAATTTGTGTACTTATTTTTTTTTTCAATCTCCAATTTGTTTTTTTACATTATTTTCAACAACAAAAAAAAACTGAAAAAAATTACTCCTTCCTTCCCAAAATTTTTCCTACCCAATAAATGAGGATTTGAAAATAATACAACAATTTCAAGAAAAATTCAATATTTTTAGTATTTTTTATACTTATGTTTTTTTCAAATTCCAATTCATTTTTAGTATCTCTCTCTCTCTCTCTAGATCTCCTCTCTCTCCTCTCTCCTCTCTCCTCTACATGGGGATTCTTGAGACATTCTTTGAGAACTATGTATGGTAGAGATTTTTGTATTTGATTTTTTATTTTTTTTGTACTTATTTTTTTTCAATTTCCAATTCGTTTTTTTATAGCATTTTTAAAAAAGAAAACTGAAAAAATTACTCCCTCCTTCCCAAAAAATTTCCGGTCCGATAAACGAGGACTTGAAAATAATACAAAAACATCAAGAAAAAATTAATACTTTTTTTTTTACTTTTTGTACTTAAATTTTTTTCAATTTTCAATTCCCTTTTTTTACAGTATTTTAAAAAAAAAAAACTGAAAAAATTACTCTCTCCATCCCCAAATTTATCTGGTCTGATAATCAAGGACTTGGAAATGATAAAAAAAATTCAAACAAAAATTCAATAAATTTTTTATTATTTTTTGTACTTTTTATTTTCAATTTCCAATTCGTTTTTTTTAAGTATATTTTTAAAAAATGAATTCGAAATTGAAAGAAATTTTTTTAACAAAACATTGAATTTTTCTTGAAATTTTTGTATTATTATTTTCAAGTCCTTGTTTATCGGACAGGACAAATTTTGGGAAGGAGGGAGTAATTTTTTCATTTTTTAAAAAGTATTTAAAAAATGAATTGGAAATTGAAAAAAATAAGTACAAAAAATAATAAATATTGAAATTTTCTTGAAATTTTTTTATTATTTCCAAGTCCTCGTTTATCGGACCGGAAAATTTTTGGGAATGAGGGAGTAATTTTTTCATTTTTTTAAATACTGTAAAAAAACGAATCGGAAATTGAAAAAAAAAATAAGTGAAAAAAATAATAAATAAACAAATACAAAAAATAATAAAATTTCTCAAACAATCTTTACCATACATAGCTCTCAAATAATGCCCAAGAATCCCCATGTAGAGGAGAGAGAGGAGATCTAGAGAGAGAGGTCGAAATTGGAAAAAAAAAACATTTCAAGGGGTGAAATTGAGAATTGGGTCAATTCTAAGGGGAAAAGGTGTGATTAAGGGATTGATTCAGTTTAATTCTTAACGGAAGTGGTCGGCGGGGGTGAAATTGATGACGTTTAAGATAGTCCATGTGTTTATTTGACAAAATTAAAAGGTCAGGTGTCTATTTGTGATTGGAGTGAAAGGTTAGGTGTTTTTTTGAAATTTTCCCTAAGTCTTTAACTAAAGACAATTAATGTATAGCTCAACATTTAGATTCTAGATCCAATGGTTGTGTCGCAGTAGTCGTGCGAGGCTCCATGCTTTAGAGAACGGTGGTCTTTGTATTATCGATTTTGGTAATTTAGGTGTTCGAACTATTTTACGGACATTTTGATTGATTTTGGGGATCAGTTTTACTATTAGTGGAGGGCTAATCTAAAGTATGGACAAAAATGCCATATGGACTAACCTTAAAAGAAGTTGATAATACCTTGGAGGTTACGAACCTAAAACCTTGTTGCACTCATAGATTTGGTTATACAATGCCACTCTATACTAACTCTCTAAAAATAAAAAAAATCTTAACTGAAATCTTTCACAACACAAATTGATTTTAGAGAAGATGGTGGAAATGTGGTTATCTAAGCCAGAAGTTCATGAGTTCGAATCACAGGAGCATCATCGTGAGGAAAGTATTGTTGGCCGAGAGTGTCCTCATGTATTTAGTTACACAGTGTCACTCCATGCGACTGCTCCTCTAAAAATAGATTTGCAGATGCGGTGTTGAATGCCATAAAATACCAATTGAAACCCTCTCTAATATGGTGGAAATGCGAATCGACAAACCTTAATTAATTAGGAGAAGGCAAACTCATAAGTCTCATGTATTGAGCATCAACCCAACCCTGAGGTGGCCTTTACATGTTTTTTTTTAGGAAAAAAAAATATTATTGATCAATGAAAAGGGTTTATCTCTCACATTTAAATGGACTATGGACATGTTGACCTCACAACGAAGAACTTGGCATCTGAACTATGTTGGCACCCTAGACCTTGAGAATCATATGCCCCTATCTACATAATAAAATTAGAACAGTTTTCAAACTTATTATATAACTTAATCCAACGGTCTACAATTGTCCACACACATCCTACCGCTAAGATGGATGGTTTTCAAACTTGTAAATCCAACCATTATCAATAAATAAATCTTATGGCTGAAATTATGTTTGGAAAAATAGCAAAAATATACTACCTCGTTATTTAGATTTGTTGCTAACACTCTCTCTCTCTCTCTCTGAAAAGTGGTGAAGTGGTCTTGATTTGGGACTTAGAGGTTCGATTCCCTTTGCCAGCAAACTCTTGGGGCTATTGGGGGTTATGCTCAGTTGTTATCTCCAGAGCCCCAGAATTAGTTGAGGTGTGCACAAGTTGGCCCGGACATCCAGTTATTAAAATAATAATAATAATAATAATAATAATAAATGGTATGTAAGAGAAAGTAAAGACAACTTCTATACTAAGAGAACCAAATTACATGGGGTAAGACTTTTTTCTTTTTTCATGTATTTTATAAATTATTGTTAATGGCTCAATGCAATCTATAATCTCTCTTTTTTACTCCTTATGGGCCATATTTTAAAAAATGTAGGCATATTTTGCAATTTCTTTTTAGGATAAATAGCAAAAACACCCACTCATCTATCACCGTTTTGCAGAAACACCCCCTCATCTATAACAGGCGTCCAACCCAGACTTTGGGTCTATCTTCTATTCTTCCTCCACTCCTGCTCTCTCTCTCTCTCTCTCTCTCTCTCCTTTGTGGTCTTCTCTCTCCCCTTCTTCTCTTTTTCCTTCCTTTCTGATCTTCCTTTTCCTTTTCCTAAAATGTGAATATGGTAAACAATTGATGAATATTGTAAACAATTACATGGAATCCTAAAATAATCGATTGGAACAAAACCCAATACAAAAAAAATGCTATATGGGAGAGAGAGAGGCCAGAAATCGAGATTGGAGTTTGGAAGAATATTACCTGTTTTGAGATAATGGAGTATTGTGCTCAGAAATGGAGAATGGAGGGAGGTCAGAGATCGATTAGGGTTTGGGTTTGGGTTTGATGGCCTTCATTTCATCGAGAAATCGAGAAAGGGAGAAGTGCAGACGTTTTGGTTTGTGTTTGATCGAGTTGGAGGAGAGATGGAAGTGTTTGGGTGTTTGCCCTAATAAGGGAGGGGGACAATTACATAATTGTATCCCATTATGTTAAGGATTTGGACGGAAATGACACGGAGGGGGTGTCCCTGCTAACGGTTCATAGATGAAGGGGTGTGAGTGCTTATTTTTATAGATGAGGGGGTGTCTCTGCAAAACGGTGATAGATGAGGGGGTGTTTATGCTATTTACCCTTCTTTTTATTTGTGTTTTCCATAGCTTAAAAGGAAATCTAATGGAGCCAAATTGGATTCGTTGAGTATGATTTGGTGATTAATGTCGATTGAGACAGTATTTTCGTTTGTGCTTAAACTTGAGCCTTCAGGCACGAGCATTCGTTATAATTATGATGCGTATTTTTAAAAGAAAGTAGCCTATGATACATTACCAACACCTCTGTTAACAGAAAACAATCTATGTTGTCCATCTAAATTCCTAATCAATTTTTTTTCGTGAATCCTTCATGAATATCTTACGTTCTCTACTAATTCTATTTGCTTATGGGGCATGCGTAAATATTGAACTACGGTTTTTCTTGGTGCTATTGGTAAAAGGCACTTATAGGAGTAATTATTGGTAAGGGAATTGATTTTCACATTAGTTCTACCCCGTATCAATTTAATCCCACACATTTATGTGTGATTCATGCACTTGCTTGCAAGTTCCACAAGAATTTGTGATAGTGCTCCAGAAACACTGAATATTTTGATGTACTTATATTTGAGAATTATATTTCCATGACTAAATAAATTGAACTTTTGATCTGCGAGTGTTATACGATTTGCCAAATATAAATTAATGGAAAACAAGAAAGAGATGGAGATAACGTAATTGATTTTTACCCCCTCTTTTTTTATAATCACACTTCCTCTTTTATCCTATTGTGATGTGAATTTAAATAATTAACCTTTTATTTATATATTCTTCCACATTTGGAAGGACGACATTATAAATTCACATTATAATATAACGAAGAAAAAGTATGATTATGAAAAATGGGCTGGTACCCTTCACACAACAAATGTAAACCACCTATTTCGGAGTCCCACAAAAGTGAATTCATTTTTTACTGGTACTCTTGAAAACACATTTTAAACAAATTAAACGGCTCCGATCAGGTAAAGGTTTGATCAGTATTTGTCCCTAAATCGGACAGGATAAAAATTGAATGAATCGATCAAGTCAAATTAAGCTCTTATAGATAACTGAATGAGTTGATTTTTATGGGTAATTTTAAAAACATATTTTAAACAAAGTGAACAGGTACGATCGTTAGCACGAGACTCCGATTATTATTGTGTCAAATGTTTTGTTATTGATTTTGTGAGTAGAACCGGCCCAAATAAAAAAAAAGGTGTGAAACCCCGGAGAAAATACAGACGTAAAATTTGGTGGGGTTCGGGGATGGAGAAGGCAACAAAGATCGAACGGTCAGCTTTCAACCAGAGTGGCGTGGAAGGACTAAAAACGACAGTAAGCTATGGATGACATATTCAGGAAACAAAAGATGAATATGACGTCGCCGTGCACGACAAATGCATATGCAACTCAGAAAGAGACTACTGACAGGAATGGTCGCAGCTCGTAAATAGGGTTGGTCATTTCCTCCGGTCCGTTCGAATCCGATCCAATCTCCAATCCGAACGGATCGACAATATGGAGATCTGTTTGGAGATTGGATAGGATATGGAGATTTTTTTTGAAAATGTTTGGGGATCGGGTAGGTGGTGGAGATAGGCATGTCCCCGCCCTAAATCCACTCCGAATCCGTTCCCCGATCCATCCCTGCCTCGCCCCCTATCCGCCATGTCTCTGAATCCCCGAATATAGGGGTCTATTCATGAGTTATGAAACTTTTGGTCCTATTTCTCCAAACATATGGGGTCACTCTAAATTTTCTCCAAATATTTTATTGATAGTTGAACTTTGTAATACAATAAATGTGATTAAATAAAAAATGCATCACTATAATTTGAATACATCCCAACTAGGTTGACATCTACTCAACCATCAATCATATGTCTTCCTTAAAATAAATACAAAAAAATGAAAATAAAAACAATATTTTTCCAATCGAGCCGTTGATTTTGTTGTTCCTATTGATGAAATCAATTGTGTAAAGTTTCTTCTCGGTCGAGTTTAGAAACCTTATCGATCGGGACCCAATTTGTGTTTTTTTAATGATACTTTTCATCCGATTAAATCCCTACTGATACGTGATCCACTTAATTTTTCTACGACTGATAGATACCATAATATGTAAAAGATAGATGGTTTTGCACTTTACTTAATCTTAGTGCTTCATATGAAGTTGAAGATCAGACAACTTAAATACTCTTTTATGCTATCTTGCTTGTGGTTCATTTAGTATTCAAATTAGAAATCCAGTTGATACTTAATACAACTTGAATTGCAGCTGGCAAACACTTACGCTTACACATGAACATCGTGTCGTGCCGTACGAACGATAAACGTACCGTGCCTGTGCCGGCCCGGCCCGTTCGACACCTCTACTTGTAACTTGATTTTAGCATTTAATTTGTAACTGGGATTCTAGATTTCTAGTAATCTATTTTTTTTTTTTTAAATGATTAGATCCTCGAATCCCCGTGGGGATCCCCGTTCCCCATTTGGAGTGGGGATGGAGGATGAAAATAAATCCCCGTTGGGGATTGGGTAGGGGATGGATATGGAAAAGGGGTTTGGGGATTGGGGGTGGAGATAGTACTCTCCGGCCCCGATCCGTCCCTATGCCCATCCCTACTCGTAAAGACTAGTTCTACTTGTGCGTGAATCTGAGCGGACGCATAAATGCTACGTATTGTAAAAACATTTTTTTTGCTAACATATTTCAATTACTACTGCAAGCGCAAGGATATGGTGATGTCCCTTCGAATATAGCATTGATGTAGAACAAGTAGTGGCATAATTTTATGATCAATTGGACCGGTCAAAGCCTAAGAGGCCCAAACAACTTCTAATTGAAAATTGTCAATTTCGGCAATTTATCGACGAACCCGAAATAGGCCCAAACTTGGTGGGCTGAAGCAGAATCGCGCTGCAATCAAAACTCACCACCCTAATCGTGACTGATGGTGGATTTCGGTCAAATTCATTCGTTTGGGCCTTCAATTTAGTAATTTTGCTATTTTAGGTAATAATTAGATTACGAATTACTCTTAGCGTGTAATTCCGTTTACGTTGTTTCCAATTGGGAATATCTTATTTTTCTTTCTAGTTTTCAATTTTAGGAGTTTCCCCAATTTTCAGGATACTTTAATTTTTAGGTAAGTTTTGCTAGGGTTTGCTAGTTTTCCTTAGAAAATGGCATATAACCTCTATTATTAAGCAGCTTTTAATCAATTATAAATCAGAGTTATTCTCTTCTCTTGTGGATTCAAGAACACTCGTGGATTCGAGACTTATCATCGTTTGGAATCGTACGCTAACTATTCTCTCGTGAATTCCACTGCGCCGATCACGGTTGTTACGATTGTATATAGTATCTTTTTTCATCACATCTTTATAAAAAATTATTCTGTGCTCCTCATACATTGTTCCTCCTCTAACATAAGTGTGTACACACTTTTGGAAGAGCGAGTGAATCGATAGAGCTAAGGGTCCCGATATTTTTGAATACCAAACATGTACAACGGCACGAGGGATCCATTTTTGTTTTCCACACAAATAATCTAAACCGTTTATTTATTTTAAAATATAATTTTTCGAATTTCTATGCAAAAATTCAACTCAATTGGATATGGTTAAGTGAGTGATCTAATGATCTAATATTCCAATTTCTCATTCAGAATTTAGAATCCTGAATTTTGAAGTGAATACTTGAAGTTTGGATCAACCACTTACGAATATCCAATTGGGCTTATTTTTTGCAGTTATAAAAAAAATATTATAAATGAAAACTATATACAATTTTTTGACAAAATATGAATAGTGCGGCAATGACATTGAATAGTTCCACAAGCTTTCCGTTTGTCTCCTGGAATCCAGCACGATTTTGTACTGCCTAGGAATCTTTCGTAGGCTTTCTCTCAAAGTTGTAGTTGTTGATGATAAAACTCTTGTAGATCTTTTAACGTTTCATGATAGAAAGATCGTATCGATCTATACTCCAAGCACAATGTAAGAATCCAATAACCCTAGGTATGTTTTCTAAGTCTTTTTCGCCTTTGAGAGAGGGAGGACAACGCCTCACGTAAGTCTGACCTAATTGACATGTATTTATAGTCTCTAGAATTCGGGTTTTGCTACTGGAGATTTTGCTCGAGCAAATCTCTAGCAAAACCCATCAGAATACTTTGCTGACAATAAAGCCTTGAAAGTGCTTGAGCTAAAGTTGCAGCTTTAAAGTTCTTCTTCAAAGCATTCAAACCCTCATGAAATCAAATTTACAAATTAAAACGATTCGTTTCTGCATATCTAAACGGACGCCCTAGAAAAATAAGAAGAATGAAATACAACTCGATAAATTGGCAGGATTGGCAGGATAAAGTAAATGTGTGTTTTTGTTGGGACTCCACCCCGTGTGGGCCGGATGGGCTTAGACCTGGATGTGAGTGATTTCCTATTGCGTTTAAGATTTTCTATTGCGTTTAGGATTTCCTATTGGGTTTAGAATCACCCTAGGGTTATATATACTCTTATTGTCTCATTTATTTTGAGTGTGGTAGGACAATGTGAGCGGGATAGGCTGAGAGTGTGAGAGGGGGAGCCGGTTGTGGCCTCCCCCGCCGGAGTGAGAGCCGGTTATTGCTCCCCAGAGAGGTTTTTCATGTATATGTATTTGAATATATATACGCCGGAGTTTTCCTCAGATTTCTTGTGTGTGTTTGAGTGCGTGCGTGACCCGGAATTCAGTACAGTTTTGTCAATGAAATTGCCAACACGAGGAGTTCGGCTTTTTGGAGTTTACAACTAGCAGGTAGAGTGTGAATTTGATCCACCATATATATGGTTGGAAAGGTCTCTTTCTAGAAAGAAAAAATCTAAAATCAGTTCGATAGGAGAGTGTTCTTAGTGACAGTCCATTGGACTAACACTAGAAGGATAATTCTAGAAAATATGTATAAAAAGACCAAAAGAAATTAAGGTCGTAAGGAGATTGAAGAATCCACTACCCTTCTGCTTGCAAGTTGCAAGAGAATTGCCATTAGTACCATTTCTAGCTAACATTCCAAGCACAAGTGTGATGCAGCCTCGCTAAAGGTCTCTTACTTTTTATAAAACGTTAAAGTGTTGCACGTCAATATTGTCGACTCTCCGCGGTGCACGCATTGTTTTACAATATTTTTTAGTTTTTTTTTTTAACGGGTCAAAAAAGAATTATATTAATTTTTGAAAACAAATTACTAATATTAAAAGGATCCTAAAAGCGAGACATCAAGCCGAAGCTAGAAAATACCCAAGTAAATACTCCTTTATGATGCTACTTGTGAAGGGGGCCGGGGGTAGAGCCCTAGGTCACATCATTTTTTGGTAGGATTCACCTTTTCTACTCGAAGTTCTCTTTTTAAGATTTTACTTTCAATCCTCGCTATCATGAATCTTAGTAGTTTTAGATATTTTCGAATATATTTTTTACACTCTTATTCTTGCTCTCGCTATTTGATAATTTGATGGAATTAAAATTCCATCAAATTATCAGAAATCAAGACACATATATGTAAAGTGGCTTAAAACTTGATGATCCCCAGTTCATAGATTTACAAGAGATGGGTTTCCTTCCCCTCTCCTAAAGATCGATTCCTTTTGCTAGCAAATTCTTAGGGTTACTGGGGCTTATACCCGATCGTTACTTCCAGGGCCCTGAAATTAGTCAAGGTGTGCACAAGCTGGTCCGGATATCTGGTAATAAAAAAAAATTCTTTAAAAAATAACATAAGTGGCATGGATAATGCATCAAAGGGTCGAGGCGAGACCTCTCCCTTTCATCTTTATTTGGAGATGGGAAGTTTTCTTCCAAATTTGGGAACGGTAACTATCAATCGGAATGACTTCTGTGGAATGGGTTACCCTCATAGGGTCCTTAAAGTTTAAAATATTAGGGTAGGGACCTCCCCCCATTTCAACTTTCTTTGAAATTTTAGTTTGGCATTTTTGTCTCATTTGCTTGGTGGGGACATGACGTTGCAAAGCTATAAATTTAAAATAAATAAATAAATGAATAAATAAATACAAAAAACCATATACACTAATCAACATTTATTAAGTATCGTTTGAAATGAAGAAAATGACACTGACAAGAAATTAGGAACACTTAAGTCTCTATCCAGGCTGTCATATATATAATTAATTAATTTTAGCCATATAAAGTAATAGGACTCGGCTAAGCAGCCATCTAAGCCAATGTTCAAAAAGCCCAGTAGTCGTAACAGGCAGGCTAGGTAAAATTCAATAGTCCTGGAGCACTGCTCCTGATCATTCTAACACGATACACTAGGGGGTGTTCCAATAAGGTGGTTTTTTGAAAAAATTAGTTTTTACGGTTTTTTATGTGATGTATTGTGAGATAATGACCTGTCTCGGTTTTTGGAAAAAGTAGCTTTTTGTTAGTGGAACACCCCCTGTGAGCTCTACGAAAATGTATAGTGCTAGAGTGGCTTAAAATATCACATGACTATGTTCTAAGAACACTGAATAATTAGAAGGTGAGATAATTTACTGGCTTCGCTAGATAATACTACTGAAGTACTCCGTTGGAGCAGAAAAACTTGAGTGCCTGACTAGTATCACGTGGCAGTACCCATCGTACATCTCAACCATCCAAAATGACGAGTATTACATGGCGATACCTATCTTACATCTCAACCGTCCAAAAACATTTTTGATGGCCCAAACTTCTGGACCGTTCAAAATACTTTTGGACAACCAAAATGCGCTCTCAGCAGCACCACGTGTGTATGTACTCGCTTGACACCCAAGTTTTTCTCTCGTTGGACATTAAGGCCTCCTTTGGCTAAAAAGAAAAAACTGGTTTTTTGGTTTTTTTTTTTTTTGTTTTGTCTTTATTAATTATTATTATTTTTTTTTGTATTTGTTAGTTTTGCGTCAAGTTTTCATGGTTTATGGACTTGTCTCGTCGAAACAAATCCAAAGAGCATAAAATTATGGAAGAAGGACATGATGTGATCCAGGTCATAAAATGGGTGCTACAGATCCAAGTTTGGCTCACTTCAATTAATCACATATCAATAACCATATGGTCGTATAATATTTACTCTCCAATTGCAAATCGTCCAATTAATATGTTTTTGAGAACAAAGGGCAAGACATTTCTTCCCCGATATGTGGCAACCGGTGTTTAGTGGACTTGATTTTCTCTTATGAATTACCTAATTAAACGAGCCGACAAAAAATATATTTCCTCTGTCCCATTTTGTTTGCTTGTGTTTACATTTTGGGCCGGTCCAAAATATTTGCTTCATTGCTAAAAATAAACACCAAAATAGGAAAGAAAGAAAGAAAAAAAAAAACTCCTAATTTTACCCTTTTAAAGTTTTGAATTGAAGTACTCAAGTTTAATTGCGTGTTAATTGTGGAAATCTCGACTTTTGACTTCGACTCTTTCAAAAGTTGAATTTTCAATAACAAGAAAATAAAATGAGATGAAAAGATTAGTAAAATTTAAATCAACTCATTAGCCGGAATAGGCCCCACTTAAACTCACAAACCCTTGACCCGTTTTATTACTCCCTTATTTACGGGGAGTAGAAGAAAGGCACAGGGAAAATGCAGGGGAAAAGAAACTTGCATCTCCGTTGACAAACGTTGCACTTACGGAGGGCTTGCCACGATTGCATCAAGTCAATCGGGATGCAAGTTTCTTTTCTTAATTTGCAATCTCTCTGTGTCTTTCTTCTTCTTTTTCCTGCTCTCAACTTCTTGACAAAAATGAAAAAGTTGCTTTAAATGTGCACCGACTTAACGTACTGGGCAAATTGGCTGGAAATGGAAAAACATGGTAACAAATTCAGATTATAACTAGTTACAAGTCAATGTGCATCAATCACTACATAAACGTGTAGACCGGAGCTGGTGCCCGACAGGGTGATGTGTTCGTCGAATGAATAACGTCTCATGACTATAAGTGTCATGAGTCGAATCGTTCATTTTGTTGGATTTGTCAATTTGTCGGTTATATCAAAAATAAGAAATATGACATTGATACTGAATGCGAAAATCACGTTTATCTTGAAAAAAAAAATGCCTGATGGCTATGGTTTTTAGAATAAGGCTTTGCACCCCATTCCCATCAGTCCCTAACTCAAATTTTGAGAGTGAAAGGAGGCTTTGCACCCCATTCCCATCGCGACCCTGACACAATAGCCCTTTCGCTACGGCAATACACTATTTGCGACGATTTTTCCCGTCGGGAAAAGTTTTTTTCTCTTGTAATTCTTCTCCATGTTTGTAACAATCCAAGCGTCATACTCCTAGGCGAAGTGATAGAATGTTGCACCCTAGATGGAGAAAGTCCAGTAGCCGAAAGCATATTTTTCTTTGGTTGTTGGGAAGAATCGGATCTGTCGATTCTTGCTATTTCTTAAAATATCGATTCCACTGCTTTTTTCTTTCGAGAGAAAATTTGTTTGATTTTGATTTGGTTTAAGTTTAATGGCTTATTCTGCTGGTTCACACATGCGATAGTTGTTAACGTTAACAACTCCAATGCAGATTGCCGGGGTACTGGATACACTAATTAGAGTTGATATAGCCGCCGAGGGTTAGTCCGGCTAGTTGGTTGATTTACTTCCCACACAATTCATCGGCAATCGACTGTTGAGGTCTCGCAGCAAGAAAGTAATTTCTTATGAATCCCGTAGTTTAAGCATAGATAGTCTGCATTTAACCGGACCGAAAAAGAGATTTGTCGAAGTGCGACGTAAGCTGGCTAGGACACCTTGACTGTGGAAAAAAAATAAGAGTTGATATTCAGGAACCTATACATATGTAGGGACTAGGGATCAATTATACAGATCAAGATCTCTTATATTGGATTTTGATTTGCATAGCCATGTTCCAATATCTCAAATTAGGCGTCTCGTACCTGTGAGGTCCGATGTATTTCAGGTATAAAAAAAAAATCATGTGAGCTCAAAATTTGAACAATAAATCGAAAAATCAACATCTTTTTAGAGTATGCATTTGTGACTGCTATTTTCAGATCCGAGTTAGGTTTTTAATTTTGCTCTATTTCTTACGTCGATTCATGTTGTTCCTCTCATTGAATAGGTATGTACCACAAAAGATTACAATGATCGGATATCGTTATTCACATGATTGGGACTCGTTTTCTTCAAAATTTTCCACTCAAAATCATATCCACTGGATCCCATCAAAACTCCGCACCACTAAAAAAATATTTAAAATGTGTTTTGTTAATGTAGGTAACGATACCTAAGCTAATCCGCTTGATTCTTCACATGAACGACATACTTGATGAGCTGAACAGAATAGACTATTTGTATCAAACTAATTAATTGGCCTACTCGGAGCAGCCTGCTATGCGCCCAAGTCCATTATCGATAAGGGTAAAATGCTTAATTGAAGAATCAAAATGATTTTAGCAACCCAGTTGCTAAAATCATGGTTGATTTTAGCAAATGAATTCACTAGGTGCAAAAATCATGGTAGATTTTAGTTTAAAATCAACCATGATTTTAGCAACTGAGTTGCTAAAATCGTTTGAAAAACTATCATTGGAAGAGGGAACAAAACATATGCATGTGTATAATAAATTAGGAGCAATTTTTGGGTGCCGGGCACAAACACGTGGTGCCCGCCCCACACCCAATTTTTCCCACCCCTAAATTAGACCCCTAACATGTGATGTAAACATGTCTGACTAGGAAAACCTACTCCCACCATGAGATGTAGGGTAGGGTTTTATTTTTAGGTCTAGTTAGTGATTTCAAGTCCCAATTTTTTGATAACATTGCAGTTTAGCATACTACACTAATTAATAATTTATTTTTTGTCTAAGCAGTTTATTATAGTTAATTAATGACAAACAAAATTATAATAATATTTATTTGAAAAAACACATCTGAGTGCGTCACGGCAGCTGATCCAAGGTTTATTCTCTGAAAAATTCAAATAGTACAACCCATGTGAACCTCTTATTTTTAAAATTAAGTAATGTGGGCATTTCTTGAAAAAGAAATGGTATTATATTTTGTAATTTTTAAATCTAGATTCCTGGCTAGCTTTTATCATTTGCTAGCTCCTTATCTTGGGCAGTGAAGACAAAAAATACACACTATAAATAATGTAAGCTTGAGCTTTGTGCTTGGACACTTTATTTAAAAGGAAGCAGCTCCTCTTCGGTCCCCTTTTTTAGGAACTGGCCGGACCGTCCAGTTTTCTCATTTGTGGACCTATAAGTTCTTTTCCGAACCAACTTTGTAATTGAAATCGTTCAATTTTTATAACTTGTTAAAGCCGGTAATCATAGCATGTTTGCTACGAATCATCTTACTATAAAGGAGTTTTATTTATTTATTTCTTGTGGAATCGGATCATTTCATGATTAGCTTTTATTTTGGCTCCCTCGTCTTGGACAGTGGAGACAAATAATGTGTTACAATATGTTGTATGCTTGAGCTTTGTGCCTAATTACTTTATACACTCATGATTAGTAGTCCATGTGTCACACTAAGAGCGACGGTGGTTGGAGGAATTATTAGAATTATGCCTCAATACTCTAACAATAGGACTGCAAACAAATCAAATCGAGTTGAGTAATTGATTTGTTCGGGTTTTTTTTTTCTTTTTTACAACGAGGTTTGATCGATCGAGCTGAATTTCAGTTACACTTGATAGTGAATTTTAAAACAGTACGAGTTCAAGAATTAAGTTGAAAATGGATTGTTAAACTTGGGTTGAAGAAGTTGTAAATTTTGGGAAATCATAAATGAAGAGAAAAATATTTAGAGCACTACTTCGACCGGTTATTGAATTTGCTTGCATGTAATTGTTTTAATCACGCCAATGTATCGAAGGGTCTAAAAATCAATTGGTACCGACAGCACGCTACGTAAACAACTGATTGGAGTGTTGTACACTTGAAGACATTGGCGATGCCAAAGGGATAAGAGTACTGGAGTCAGCTAGGGGTGGAAATTTATGACACGATATGATAACATGATACAAAGTTAACAGGTTAGTGTTGAGTATTTCTGACATGAAACATGTATATGACACAACCCGATAACACGATTAGAAAACTGGTCGAGTTCGGGTTCAACCCACATAACCTGAGAATGACACGAATTAACATGTTCGTCTATTCGTTGTCGACACGGTAACCCAAGAATGACACGAATTAACACCGCATAACGCAAGAATTAACCTGAATTAACCCGCACAGCTAAAAAATGACACAAATTAATCGTGTCAATTTGTGTCGTGTTCCGGTCACATTTGGCGAAACAGGTCGTTTCAAAGTTAATCATGTCAATATATCCATGTCGGGTTTAGATTGAGACGATTAATAGCAGGTCGGGTTAGGGTTCATTTTTTTTGACATGATTAATTAAGCAGGTCATTTTAACACGAATCCGGTTCGACACGACAAAAACATGACGCCCAGCCCTAGGGTCACCCAACCCAACAGGGAAAATAAAATTAATGCTACTATATTAGTTTTGTGACTTATTTGAATCCTAGTCACTCATTTTGTTCTTTTGATAATGAAAGGTTGATCTACCTTGCTAAGAAAGTACTCCCTCCGTTTCAACTTGTTGCTCCTAGTTACTACTTGGCACCTTTCAAAAAAAAAAATCATATCGTCTGATTTATAATGATTTATGTCTAATATGAGTCTTGTTTGATAGATCTCAATTAATTTTATTAAACACATATCTTAAAATCATAGAAAAAATTGTAGATTATAAAATTTAGATTATTGTTTGAGTGGTTAAAAAAGTAAAGTAGGAACAACAATTTGGGACAGAGGGAGTATTTGACAGTATCGACCAAGAGACCATCATGCAATGAAGCACACGAGACCACGTCGAATGCAATTGTAAAAGTTTGTGTAGGTTTTTTGTTTTTGTTTTTTTTGGGTGGTGAAAACTGAAAACAAATAATACCAATGTATGTCTTTTAATGATATTTTCTTTGATTTATGATTGGTAAAAGTATTTGATGTCTATAAATGACCACACGCCCCCAAACTCTAGGAGTCGCCATTGTTAAAGACATCTTATTTTTCAAAAATGATATGCAAGGATGGCAATGGGGCGTGTAGAGGCGAGTTTTGATCTACCCCTACCCCTACTCTAAATGTGTCAACCTCCCCCTGCCCACCCCTACCCCGACCAGGTAATGAAAATCCACTCCCATACCCTACCCTGTCGGGTAACAGGTTTACCCTACCCGAACATGACTGCTACTATATTAGTTTTGTGACTTATTTGAATCCTAGTCACTCGTTTTGTTCTTTTGATAATGAGAGGTTGATCTACCTTGCTAAGAAAGTACTCCCTCCGTTTCAACTTGTTGCTCCTAGTTACTACTTGGCACCTTTCAAAAAAAATAATCATATCGTCTGATTTATAATGATTTATGTCTAATATGAATCTTGTTTGATAGATCTCAATTAATTTTATTAAACACATATCTTAAAATCATAGAAAAAATTATAGATTATTGTTTGAGTGGTTAAAAAAGTAAAGTAGGAACAACAATTTGAGACAGAGGGAGTATTTGACAGTATCGACCTAGAGACCATCATGCAATAGTAAAAGTTTGTGTAGGTTTTTTGGTTTTTTTTTTTTGGGTGGTGAAAACTGAAAACAGATAATACTAATGTATGTCTTTTAATGATATTTTCTTTGATTTATGATTGGTAAAAGTATTTGATGTCCATAAATGACCACACGCTCCCAAACTCTAGGAGTCGCCATTGTTAATGACAACTTATTTTTTTTAAATGATCTGCAAGGATGGCAATGGGGCGTGTAGGGGCGAGTTTTGATCTACCCCTACCCCTACTCTAAATGTGTCAACCTCCCCCTGCCCGCCCCTACCCCGACCGGGTAATGAAAATCCACTCCCATACCCTACCTTGTCGGGTAACGGGTTTACCCTACCCGCCCTGCCCCGCTTTTTCTTTTCTCTCTCAATTGCCTTACATATTTGATCCTAAGCAACTATCATTCATAAGCACGTCTACTCTAATCATCACAAGCTATTGCCAACAAAAAAAAAAAAAGGAAAGAAATATGGACTGAAGTTTCCCTAAATCTAAAATGAAAGATTTTCTTTATATATATTGCGGTACTTTTGAAACTAAATAGAAATATAAGGGTTACAATGTTATTTCATACGTATAGATACATCGGGGCGAGTTCGGAACAGGTGTTAGGTTTGACACTACTACTCCAAACCCTACTCTAACCCCGTCCAGTTTTCATTTTCCCCCTATCCCTTCCCTAACCCGGTCGGGTTTTCATTCCACCCCCACTCCCCCAACCATTATCCAAAAAATTGAAAAAAATTCCTTCCCGTTAGAGGTGGGGCGGGTTGGGTTCGGAGTGGAGCGGGTATAATTGTCATCCCTATTGATATGCACACCAACACATCCCGACCGTCCAAAAGTATTTTTCAACGTATGTGAAGGTGTTTGGGTAATTATTTAGTAGTTAATTCGCCACACATTTCTGTAAGCTTAGTACGGTCAGAGTCTTCAGGATTCCATTTTCCATTGGGCTATAGACTAGATCTGGGCTATACCACCCAAAAGCCAGCTAAGTAGAGAGGAAAAAAGGAGCAGCTTTAAGTGGGCCCAACGAGCAAGACAGCTTTCTACGTGGGGCCCAACGGCCCGTATAAACGCCCAATGAAAGCGGACAATGTGGCCCCGACTAAAGAAAACGACAACAGACCTCTTGGCCCGAAAGATGTCTTTACCAGGTGAGTCTGAGCGCGTATGTGCACCTCCTAATCACATTGAGAATAAGGCTGCAAACGAGCCGAACTTTGTTTTGCTTGTGTTCTAGCTATGTTTGGCTGTAAACGAGCTATGTCCGGTTTATTTACTAAACTAGTCTATTGACTAGCCGAGTAGATAATTACGAGCCGACCTTTAGAGTGCTTGCTTAATAAACGAGTCTAAAATTTGATCTCGATCTAATTACTAAATGAGTTGATCCGAGCAGAGTCGAGTCTCGAGCCCTCGCAAGCAGGTCAGTTAATTTCCATCCCTAATTAAGGAGCTCAAATCCTCCCTACTACAATTTTTATGCACCCCAGTTCCAAAGTATATATATTTTACCGTTGGATTTTATGAGAAAATTTTAACGAAAATTAAAAGTTCACGTATTTCAACAGCAAAAAAAATACACTGAAATAGGTTGTATTGAAAAATTCCGGTATAGAGGATTTGAGGGGCACATTAAGTGGATTTGGCTCCCAAACCAGAGTTTGGAATTTGTAAACTTCTAGGGTTCCAATCGAAGTGCTTGACAACATTCTCTCTAGGGTTCCAATAAAAAATCCCGGCACATATATATTTATATTCTTTCAAGAGAATATAAAAGAATTACTGATTTTACTGAAAAGAGTAAAATGCTACGAATTATAGTACTTAGAATTATGTTAGGTTGGAATTCGACACAGTCTCTTGAAGTCAATTTTAATTGTTTGGAAGCATGAGGTATACAATGTTGACTATTATTGTTTTTTTTTTTTTTTCTTTTTGAACTTTTATCAAAACATAGAGCAATATGAATATTAAAGAACTTGTACAGTAAAATTTGACATTGACAAACATTCATTAAAGATATTCAAACAATCTTGCGATTGGGCGTAGCAATAACTTTATTGTTCCGTAATGGTAAATTCTTTTAAACTTTTTTTGTCTTTCATCGTTTGAAAGTTTAATACATAGATTTACAATACCTCAATGCTTATTCACGTAAAGATAATATTTTGTGCTAACTGCAAGCAACTTGGGTTTAACCTACGTTCTTTTGGGATTATAAATTAGGTCAGTTGGAAGTCAAACATTTATATTTACCTTTCAAAATGAGTCGAATGAGTGTGCACTTAAATGAAATGTATCTCAACTCGTAAAATTGAATTATAGCCTTAATCCACTTTAGGAGTCGAGAACTAGGTCACATATTTTCTCCAGTAAGATTTTATGTTGTCACTCCCAATTATTGTTTTACATTCTAATAATTTGATATATCTCCGAAACGTGTTTTTAGGTTTGTACTCACGCTTTCGCTCATGCTCACGCCGGTTCGCACATTGTGTGGGACTTAAGACTAGATAGGCGCGTGGAGTTTACAAAAGACTAGATTAAATGGTAATGGCAGGATTGTAGGGATGTTGAAAGGTAGGATAGGGAGAGTAGAGTACCCACAGGGCTCGCTCACATGGTTGGTGGAAAATGGACCCCATTCCCACCCTTCAGTTCTTTCACGGAAGGGGAAAAATACTCCGTCATAAATTGTTGGTTCTTTTTTTTTTTTTTAGACGTCTAAAATAATTGTTCATTATTTTTAATTTATTAAATTTTTTATATTTAAAATAAATTTTGTTTGGAAAGATCTCAATTAGTTTTATTGAGTACAATAATAGATTTGGAGATATAAATAATTTTTTGAGTGGTTCAAATACCGAAAGAAGACAAACAATATGAAACGGAGGGAGAGAAATCTGTTCTTTTCCTTTCCTCCTATATTGTTCTCAATTTTCGCACAAAGAGTTATGGGATGAGAAGAGAAAGAAAGGACAGGGAAAAAAAAAAAAAACAGCTTTTGCTTTTGGATCCACCAGTGACCTAGGAAATATATCAGGGGTCCTTCCAGCCAAATAAGGCGAGAAGAAGACCAAAAAAATCACACTTCGATGTATTTTTTTTATAAAAAAATTATACATTTAATTTTTAGATATTCTTATACACATTTGAATATATTTTTTAAACCTTAACGACAACCCAATGAACTAATTGTAGAATTTTCCATTTATTAATCCTTGGTCTAAGAGGGTAGAGCAATGCTCCAGAACAATGAATGATCTTTCGAAATCACATACCATATAGAAAACTTTATGCACTTTGGAGGTGAATTTCCCAATTGTATGATTAGGAAAAAAGTTGAGACTTACTTTTGAGTCAACTCACACGGAACTTTTCTTTAATTTTAAATGATGTCCTCGCTAGTGGACAGTGATCTCCGAAGGTTAGTTGGGGTCCCGACAAAATGACCAAGACACTTGATTATAAAAAAAGACAAGTTGAGACTTGCTACATAAGCACTAGTTAAGCATAAGTTTCATCTTAAAATTCCGTCTTTTGCACTGTCGTAAAAAATAGATGATGTAGTTTTCGCTAAATGGTATTTTTGTAATACATGCGAGGAGAATGACTTGTCTTCATTTTATTTTTGATCGGCAAAATTATTTAATACTTTATATTGAAAAAACTCGATAAGGGTACATCGAGTGGGAGAAGGGGATGCAGGGCTGTCTACTTTACGAAATTATTTGCAAGAAATAAACGCAAACCATGTCTTTTTTTTTAATTCAATAGCAACCAAATTATGTTATTGGGCTTACAATGATACTTATATCGTCAAACCAACCCTATACCAACTAGGAAACAAATAACAAAAAGATTTGACTTGCTAATCAAGCCGAAATTAAAGAAATTGCGAAAATTATCAGAAAACGGAAGTTCAGAAATAATTGAAAGAATAAAAAACTAGAAAGATATATAAGGTTTCCAAACAGAAGGCAACAAAATTGGAATTTCCGACTAAAAGTTATAAGCAAATCTATTATTTCCTCAAACAACAAAATTTTCCTTTTGAAGGCTTAGACGACATCGAATGGCCGAAAAACATCATTGATCATCCCCGGAGCGACGATGAGTGTTATCCAGAATGCTGGCCCGTGTGACTTATTTTCATTTATGGATCTTCTCACCAAAGTTGGCCCGTGTGACTTATTTATGTCGTGTGGGCCGTAAATGTTCCAAACAGTCGAGAGATGTGGATTCGACAACCTTGTTTAGCAATGTGGGACAATATTCCTTAACACAACGCAGCCAAACCAACACTAGGGCTGATAACAAGGTCACCTTCATCAACCGACGACCTAACAGGAAAAACACCCCACATCCATCGGGACCCAAGATCCCACAGCTGGCATCTTCGTCACTACAGTCCTCACCGGGGTCAAACCATCACTGCCCCACCTCTATTTAATGCTAGCTATTTTGATACTGTACCTGGGGAATTGCTATGCCCTAAGAAAGGGCCTTTGTTTCGAGCCCAAAAATGTAATCTGAAGTCTGAACCATTGACTATGTACGTTGTACAGAACTATAAAATATAAAGTCGAGGCAGTATAAATTTTCGGCAATTTATAACAGCCCAAAAATGTTGTTCGTTCGCAGAGTCACTGGTATATGATTGACTTTATTTGTTCTACAGTATAAGCTAATTAAGGCGGTAAGGCCCACTCGACACTCGCAGAAATCCATGGTACCAATTTACTGCAAATTCTCTCTCCTCTCCCTCACGTCTATTTGACGAAATTTTTTTGCGTGCTACCAAACCTTCCCAAGAATTGGTGATAAAAAAAAAAACCTTCGGAATAACTATTAAAAAAAGCAATGCTACGTACACAACCCTAATTTAAAACAAGACTTCGGATACGTACTGTGTTCAGGTCTATTCGATGCACGTGGGTTCACATGCATTGAACGATTCGGGATACAGTTGTGTTTTAAAGGTATGGTCGTAGAAAAGAGCTCAATATATATATATTGTGGCATAACTTATAAAAAGGGTTAAAATGGGACTTTTATGTACATCAATCCTTCTCTCCTTTCATCATCTTCTAGACTTCTACTGTTGCTTCTATTGCCCGATACCCATTTTTCAAAGCCCAAACCCTCACCTCATAAAAATGGGCCCATCCAATTGAATATGGATATATCAGCATTCAGTGTTGAGGTTAACATCACATGAGGAGACTAAAGCCTAATGGCATGGTCTCAAACCAATGATATCCATTTCTTGAGGCTAACAGCAAATAAGGACACCACACATATTTTTTACATTCATCAAGGTTTTAAATAACAGTAGGTGGCCAAAGCAGAAAAAAATACTAGTTGGAGTATTGAATCATATGAATCGGGTGCACCGCTTGTGAATCTCTTAAAAATTCTTTCTCGGGTCAAATGACTGAAAGTGGATGTGGTTGCAGCGGTCAAGAATCGGGCATGAAAATGGCAAAAAATCAATTACATATAAACACTATATATCGAGAGCCAGTCGATACAAATGCGAATTCTGATGACAAGAACAACTCTACTTTCACAGTTAAAAACACGAAGCAAAATTTTCTCCTCCCAATATTGATGCTTTCACAACACAAAACGGATCAGAGTGGTAGTAATGGACCCGGGAGAGTACACAAAAAAGACGTTTACATTCTTGGCCACATTCATGAAATTAACAAATATGTCTGTGTCAATCACTGTGCAAGCGTCATACAAAAGATAAGCTTGAAAGAGAGTGATAGGGGTTTTTTTTTCTTGCTTTTCGCATAGCAAGCCTAGATAAGCTTGAAAGAGAGTGACAGGGTTTTTTTTCTTGTTTTTCGCATAGCAAGCCTAGAGGGGGAGGCTCGCACGGCTGACTATTAGCTTTGTGGTAGAGCGAGCGCTTATCAATGAACCCTTCTACCTGCACCGACCGTGGTGCACCAACCACGTACCGACGGCTTCGGGGATGTCGTTGTGGGTCCCAATCGATCGATCCGAGCCGTTCATCCTTCTCAAAATCGAATTCCGAGTGGGCTTACGCGTGAATCGAGGAAATCGGATGGTTGTATGAGCTCGATCCAAAATCACCCCCATTTCATTCAAAATTTTTGGTTGAAATGGGGGTGATTTTGGATAGAGCTCATACAGCCGTCCGATTGCCTCGATTGCCGCGTAGGCCCAGTCGGAATTTGATTTTGAGAGGATGAACGGCTCGGATCGATCGATTGGGACCCACAACGGCGTCCCCGACGCCATCGGTACGTGGTCGGTGCACCACGGTCGGTGCCCATCGTTTTACCGCTTATCAATTTATCTCCAAATAAAGAGTAATTTTAAAATAAAATAAAAACAGGGACATCCGACGCGAACACAGTAGTCTCTGACGAGGACTAGGAACCAATTCGAATTTGGATCTTGACATGTTGATGGTTTTTAACCGTAGGCATCTTACGTGATTTTATTCATGAAGTTGTTGGAATTCATATTCATCATAATGATTTGGGTAAAAAATAACATTTGAAAAGTTATCTTTCACAAGACAAACGGATCGGAGCATAAATACTTCTCTCATATCACAAATATGAGACGTGGATTATCCAAGACACATTAGCACAGCATACTCCTCCCGTTCAAACCGGGGTTTCATGAAACCAAAAAAATTTAAGTTTTAATTGTCGGCACTAAGATAAAATTGTTTGGAGTATATGAAAATCTACTGTAAGTATATATTAGTAAAATAATCCATTTAAATAACTAAATCCATTCCAACAATTCATTAAGTTCAATATTGTAACAAATTGAAGTAGTGGAACAATGAAACTCATACACAAAATTTATTTGTTACCGACTCGGGAATATTTTTAAAGTGGTCGATCAGTTTATGTAAAAAAAAAAAGACGAAATCTTTTTACAGGACTACATAATATATTCACTGTCGATCTAAAACCCTGAAAATGCCCGGTAGAATTTTTTTTGGGTACCACGTGGCCGAGCCTACGCGGTACCCGAACATTGCATCCGGGCCGTCCAAAAGTATATTGGGCGCACGACCGAGATCGAAACCCTCTCTCTCTCCTGTTTCTCTGTCCTTAATCCAAACCGTCAAAAACCGAAACGGACGGCCCAGATTGCTCACTTGGTACCACATATTTATATGCCGGTGGCAGTTGTGGCCTGTCTGGCGGTGGTTGAGTTGAAGACTGAAAGCTCCGGCGATAGATACACGACGGAGGAGGGCCACGTGGGGATGGTATGGTGGGGTCTAGCCCATAGCTTTGATAGGACCGTTGAACCAACCTTTCTTTATGTGAACTGAGACACAAAAGACCCCACCTTCAACAAAAAAAGTCTAATTCCTGTGCAAAACATGGACAATTCCTGGCCCATGGTCCCATTTATTTAATACTGTAATGGCACAAGAAGAAAAAAGCTCTTCCAGTGATGTGGGTGTTTGCGATTCTTTCAATTCTAGAATAAATAAACACTCAGAGTTGAAATTTGAAGATAAAATGGAAAATAGTGTTCACATTTGAAGATAAAATCTACAAAAGTAGTTCCCATTTACCAAACTTTTTGAGGGCTTTTTGGTATGGCTGTTTTTTTGTGTGCGGTTGTTTTTCCTAATTTTTAGTAGATTCGGGCATAATTTTTACATCATATCGTTCAGCTCGACGAGGGGAATCGGGAAAATGTAAAAATGTAGAGCAAAATTGAAAAAAGTTCAAAGACTTTTTGAATCATTTTTGTCGTTTTATGTGAACTTTTTTCAACTATAGTCTATATTTTTATATTTTTCCAAGTCTTTTTGTCAAGCTGAGGCCATCTCTAGTAATGGAGTTAAAAGTGGAATCAGCTCAGATATTATGACAGTTAGATAGAGTTAATGTTTTCTTTGGTTGTAATAGTGTAGTTTGGTTGTTGTTAGCTTGTGTCAGGAGTAGAAGAAAACTACCGCAGGAGTGAACTGTGACATGCACAGAAACTACAGCCGAATGAGGAGAGAGGAGAGAGGAAGAGATACAAAAGTGGGGGTGGGTCTGACACAGTGGAGAGAGAGAGAGGGGGTGGGTCTGCACACACACAATTTTTAACACCACCATTGTGGCACTCAATAACTTAACAACACATTTTGTCATAACAACACATAAATGGGATCCACTTTTTACACTTTTGTGTCATATAACAACACAAATTTAACTCCACCACTACGGATGGCCTGAATGATTTGATGTAAAAGTTAGACATGAATCTACTAAAAAAATAAGGAAAAAAAAAAACAAACAAAACAAAAGACCACACCAAAAAAAGGCTAATTTGCAAGAACACCCCATAAACTATCACTTTGTTGCAACATGACCCCCTAAACTACAAAACATGCCAACATGACCCCCCCAACTTAAAAAAATGAACAACAACACCCCTTCCATCCAAATCCGTTAACAAAAGAGAAGAATTTGGACGGAAAATGGAAAAGTTAACAGAATTTTTTTTTGAATCCTCAAAATGCCCTTTGGGCAGGTGAGAAAATTTGTATAATTCCATCCCTACAACCCCATTCCCCCATTCTAGTTCCACAATCAGAAATCTCATTCCAGGCTCTCTCTCTCTCTCTCGTTCTCTCTCTCTTATTACAAATATTTTGAAACCCATATTTTTTAGTTTTTTGAAACCCAGATTTTTTAGTTTTTTGAAACCCCATATTTCTTGTTTCACATTCTAAATCAAACCCAAAATTTGAAACCAATTTTTTTCTTAAGTTACAAACCCAAAATTTCTAACTTGAAAAACCCAGATTTTAAATGATCCCAACCCAGTGAAAGGGATATAAACGACAAATGAGAGCAAATAAAAATAAAAGTAAAAAATAGACAAAGTGGGGGCCCGAGTTTTAACGCCTAATCTCTTCCTTCAAAGCAAGTATTTACACCCATTAAACAGCAATTAAGCACCAAGATTTACTTAATTAAAAAGTCTTTAGTATTCACACAAGTCAACCATAGTTGGTCCAGAAGGCCCGCGAGTTACCCATCGAGTCAACACGTGCAAGCAAGTTTTCCTTGTTGAGTTTAGCGTACATCTTCGCACGGAGGTCCCTACCAAACTCCACCCTCTCCATCGCAGGCTCCTCCTCTTCACAGAGGTCGAACACACCGAGTCCAAAATGAGTAGGGGCCTGAGTTTTCAAAGTTCCAAACCCAGATTTAAACCAAAACCAAACTGGGTTTTCATACTTGCAAATTTTCCAGATTCAAACGGAAACCCAGATTTCGAACAAACTTCACAGACTAAAAAATCGAAACCCATAAACTTTAGAAATAGACTGGAAAACCCAAACCCTGAGTATGTGTTTGTGCGGGTGACCGAGAGAGAGAGAGAGAGAGAGAGAGAGAGAGAGAGAGAGAGAGAGAGAGAGAGAGAGAGAGAGAGAGATAGAGGGAGAGAGAGAGAGTTTAGGGTTCACAATTTTCAGATTTTCTCGATCTGGGTTCGAGACTTCGTTGGGATCCAAATTCCTTTACGAACAGGGAGAGACAAAGTTTGTGCATGTGCATGCGACCAAGAGAGAGAGAGAGAGAGAGAGAGAGAGAGAGAGAGAGAGAGAAGAGAGAATCTGGGTTCGATCATGGCATTGTGGGTGGAGAGAGAGAGAGAGAGGTTATGATTTTTGGTAACTGGAAACCCTTATTAACCAAGGAGGGTATTATGGCCTTTTCACACGTTGCCGTCCAAGAGTTTAACGGTTTTTATGTCAAGGGATGTTGTTGCTCGTTTTTGAAAGTTGGGGGGGTCATGTTGGCATGTTTTGTAGTTTAGGGGGTTATGTTGCGACAAAGTGATAGTTTAGGGGGTTATGTTGCGACAAAGTGATAGTTTAGGAGGTGTTCTTGCAAATTAGCCCCAAAAGAACCCTAAAATGTTAGGCGAAATCGGATAGAGTATTACCAGGACTTAAAACATACTCACTCAAATCTCATTCCTATTGTACATGGAATAGTGTATAAGTTTTTTTTTTCCCCGGTTAAAGATACTCATTTCATTGAAGCTCAAACAAAGAAATACAAAGACCGAAAAAGGAAACAAAAAACAACCCCAGTAGCCTTAGCAAGGAAAAAATTTTGGGTGCCGAGTGGGTATTGCCATTTGGTACCCAAGCATGATCTGAGCCGTCCAAATGTGTTTTGGGCGGCCCGGATTGATTCCCTCTCTCTCCTCTCACCCAAACACTCTCTCTCTCTTCCTTTTCTCTCTCTACAATCCGGAACATTGGATCATGTCATGGACGTCTAAGATTGCCGAGCGGGTACCACGTGGGCAATACTCACTCGGCACTGAAAAATTTCTCCTTAGCAAGGCTCTCACCAAAAAATAGATCCCAGACAAACAAGAAAGTCTACCACATCAATAGAACAAAACTAGGAAAGAAAATTATACAACATTTGCTACAGGCCTTAGAATATGGTCATCAACACCCCAAATATAGAAGATACCTTTGCATTAAGAGATCTCTTAGCACATTAATTGATTATATACCATACCCAGGGACGGAGCCAGAATTTTTGCGGAGGGAGGACGGGCTATATATGTGGAGGGGGGACGAGGTTATATAACTTGATGATATATATATTTTATCAATACAATAGTAAGGTTTTTTCAAATTGTAGTAGGGGCGACTGCCCCTACTTAGAGGTGCACAAACACCGGGCCGGGCTGGGTTCGGGTCGGGCTTATGCTACATAAAACGAGATTCTTCTATTCCCAAGCCCGGCCCATTAATAATCGGGCTTCATTTAATTTTCCCAAACCCGGCCCAGTTATAATTTTAATTTCTCAAGCCCATCCAACAAGCCCATTTATTTTTCTAAAGTATATCATAAACATAAATCAATCAACTATAACGATTAGAATTACAATTCACAACCGTAATAATATACTTAAAATTCTATGTTCTCCCAAAAATATTAGAAATAGGCCCATAAATGAAAGTGCTTTAAAAGATGGAATTCTAACATGTAAAAACTTCTCTCGAGTATCTCTCCTTTAAAATCACACTTCTTTTACAACTGATCTTGTAGAGCACAATAAAAATAAAAGGAAAAAAAAACTATGAGTTATTACTATAAGACAGTAGTTTAATGGGGGAAAAAAACTTCAAAGTTTTCTTAACAAATTGCTATTACTTCAAAGGTATTTTCTACATACGTAGTACTGGAATTCATTTTTCATAAATAAACCGTAAGGAGTTAGGTTCCACCGATAACATACACATATATACATATAGTTTTAAAATAAAAATATAATTTAAATCGGGCCGGGTTGGGTCTTAGAGGAATTTCCCAAACCCGGCTCAATTAGTAAACGGGCTTAAAATCTCAACCCAGCCCGGCCTTATGGGCTTAAATATTGTTCCTAAACCCTAAAAAAATCGGGTTGGGTTAGGCGGGCTACCGGGCCGATGTGCACGCCTACCCCTACTAGCCACCTCCTGGCTCCATCCTTGAGTCCATACCTCTTATGCAAGGCCCGACCGGTGCCAATTGTCAAGCCAAATAGATGTAGAGGTCACATTTCCAACCTTATACCGAATTAGAGGTTGGCAAATATTTCTAAGTTGAAAAATATTTCGAACAGTCCAAGATACATCAGACGGGATCTCCACATGTCTAGTGTATAAGTTTAACCTACCAAAGCAATTTTGAATGGGCTTGAGATGGGCCTAATAAGACTAACCCAATTTTCAATGGCGAAGTAGCTTGACATGGGCTATTCACGAAACCCAATATTTAATGGGCCGCACAGAGGAGCAGCTTGAAATGGGCTATTCCCGTAACCCATATTTATGGGCTAATGATGGCCTATCCCCGTAACCTAATTGGGGTAATGATGGGCCGCTCCACTTTTGTGGAGGGCTGCACGCCAAGCTCCACTTTTCCGGAAAAAATGCACCGTGCACTCCACTTACCAGAACCTTCGTGAGGCATTTACATCCCGTCAGTCCCTTGTCCCCATGTGCCGTCCCATCTCGTCAGATTTTTTTTTTAATTTTAATTTTAAAACCTCAAATCCTATGAAAGTGCCTAAACCTTAGGATACCCTATGAAAGTGTCTAAAATTCTAGGGTACCCTCTGAAAGTGCCTAAACCACTAAAAACCCTATAATAGGAAAGTGCACCCTAAACCTAAATCCTAAGGTACCCTATGAAAGTGCCTAAAATCGTAGAATACCCTATGAAAGTGCCTAAACCATTAAAAACCCAATAATAGGAAAGTGCACCCTAAGTGCCTAAATCCCAAAAAGAGTGATTGACCTTAATGGAGTTAGTGGTAATTAAAAAGAATGATTGGAGTTAGCGGTAATAAATATTTGTTTTTTGTACCGGCCCATAATAAATCCAACCTAATTTGCATATGGGCTAAAAATGGGCTACTACGTGTAACCCAGCATTCAATGGAGATTCAAAATTGGGTTGGCAAAGCTAGGCGCGGCCCAATTAAAGGATAGTTCTATTTATCCGTGGTCTAGGGCACTACTGGCAAGTTTTGCTCCAACACTTTCTCAACCACACATTACGTAGAGTCCAAACAATTAGTAATGGACCTTAAAGAAACACGTGATGGATAAGGGTATTGAATACGATTTGGATGGTGCCTCAATACCATGGAATAATTGTTCATTTATTTGATGTTCACGGAAAGTTATCAGAGGTTAAAGGGATGGCAGTAAAACCATAAACCATAAACCAATAAGATGTCAGTAAAACCCTAAACCAATAAACCTCACATAACACAAAACTCTCTCTCTCTCTCTCTCTCTCTCTCTCTCTCTCTCTCTCTCTCTCTCTCTCTCTTGTTCTTGTACTTGGTGATGTGAAGTTGGTAACTATCTCTCTCTTACTGTCTTCTTCGATCCATTTTTTCAGATTTCTTCGCCACCTTTTTTCCCTTCCTCAACCATTTGGTATGTTGCCTTTTGTTCATCACGAAGTAGTTTCTTAGGCTCAACAAACCGTGGCTTGTATGATGCCTAATGTAACTCAATCATAATGATTAATGAGGTAATATACATCAGCGTCGAATCTTGGAGCTTTTACAAGTACTTCTCTTATGATCTCCAATCTTTTCTTGCCATCAAGTTTTAAGTATGCTTCAATAAGATATTGTAGGAATAGAAAAAAAAAACATCTACTTAAACTTGATAGCAAGAAAGATTCGAGATCATGAGAAAACTAGTTAAGAATCCTAATTCGACGCTCTTGATGTATATTACATCACTATGATTAAAATACAAAAGGAATCATAAACAAGAAAAGCTATCGATGCAAGTGCAAATCATGTTATGCAAAAGATGGAAAGAGAAAATAAAAGTGTGGCACTTGGCAGTGTTTCTTTTGGTAGTTTTCTGATCAGCTCTTTCTTTTAGTAGTTGAAGGGGCAGTTTGAGAAATAAAGTGTGGGGCAGCCTCAAAACTGACGTGCACACGGCGTGCACAATAAAATGTTCTCTGCATAATAGTTATATATATAGGTGTCTCTGTATATGTATATCGTACTTGGATTTTGATGGTAATTGTGTAGTCTTTGCCTTTTGGCCAATCCCCTTTTCTTTTTCCTCTTCTAAAAGCTTGTTAACTGCTAATTTGGTTTTTCCGTTTTGGTGCCATTTTATACCCCATCTAAAATCACCAAATCTTACTGCATGCAATTCACATTTCATTGATATGACATAGCATGAAAAGTCTTTGCATTGTTACTCTTGAGTCTTGAATATTCTTGATGTCAGGTCTGATTCATTTGGCAATGATTAGTTATTTCGGTAATTCTGATACAAAGGCAATTAAAAATTATATGTACACCAACGCACCTCAACCGGTCAAAAGCATTTTTGACGTTCCAGATTACGAACAAATTATTTGCGCAAATAGTTTATCCAAAATCTGGAACATTGATTTCTGAGATTGAGGGTTGAAATGTGTTGGTGTGCATATGAGGTACGCGAGTGTGGTGTACCCATAGCAGCGTTGCAAATGCAATGTATTTTTTTTTTATAAAATTGAGGGTTATGTGTAATAATCATATCAAAATGATGAGCTATTAAACTTGAGTACCTATCATATCGGTAATGGTGTGAGAATCAATTAATCGAATCAAAGTTTTGAATTTCGTGCCATACCGGCTGGTACCAGTCAGTACGGAGGAGATTTGCATAAAAACGGTACCGTGTACCCAAATACCGTCCCAGCCTCAATACCGCCAAGATGGCGGTACGCTGAATTATATCCTTTACAGTTCCCCCTATTTCTACTTTGAACCCATTAACATTACGGAAAATTTCAACAAAAAAAACTGACCTTTGGACTTAATGCCCAATGCACACTTGAACTTCAATAAACGTTAATTAAACTCCTGACTTTGACATTCTGTCATCAATTCCCACCCCCACCCCCATTTTCCTTTCAAAACTTAACGGGGACGTCGGTTGTGAATTCATCATGGGCTTCCAAATTTTAACGAACAAATTTGGAAGCCCATGACAAACCGACAAAACGATGGTCGTTTTTTGGGAGTCTCTGTTTATCAATTAGGGGTGCTCACGGTCCGGATCGGTCCGGATTGGCATGAATCCAATCCTAATCCGCGAGTCACGGTTTTTTAAAAATACAATCCGTGTCCGATCCAAAAGTCTCACGGTTCGGTTCCAATCCGAACAGCGAGTCACGGATCGGTTCCGGATTAATCCGCGGATTTTCAACTTATTCGGAAAAAACAACAAACAAAGACAGTAAGCCACTAGCAAGTAGCAAATGCAAATGCACTAAATAGAAAGTTCAAAGTTAGAAACATTTCCAGATTAAGACAATAGCAAGACTAGCAACGGAGGCAAGATAATAGCAGATTAAGACAATAGCAAGACATTTCCAGAAAGTTAAAAGTTCAAACTAGCAACACAATAGCAGATTAACACTTCCAGTTCACTCACAAACAGAGACACTACCACATAGTTCTAGTTCACAAAGACAAAAGCAGGCACAAACAAAGACAATTTTGTAGAGTGGAATACAAATACTTACTACTTAGTTACATCAAAGTCCAACATAAAAAAACAACTACTGAGTGAAGAACTTCAAAACACAAGGCATCAATCACTTCAAATGCATATATAAAAATGAAAATTTTATATAATAAAAATCTCACGGTCCGGAACGGTTAATCCACGGTTTCAAAATCAAAATCCGTGTCCGATCCAAAAGTCACGGTTTTTTATTTTTTGAATCCATGTCCGGACCATTAATCCACGGTTAAAATCCAAAAGGTACGGATCGGTTTGGTCCGGACCGGATTCACGGTTCACCGGTTTTTTTGAGCAGCCCTATTATCAATTGGACAGAAAAAGAATTGAGGGGCGGGAATTGATGACAAAGTGTCAACATCAGGGGTTAATTGACGATTTTGGAAGTTTAGGTGTCCAAGGGACATTTGGTCCAAAGATCACGGTTTTGTTTGAAAGTTTCCCTTATCCCTGAACCCATCTCTGCTCCTCTCCCACTCGATGTCTTCCGATCTCTCGCTCCGGTCGTGATCAGTCGCTCTCCGGCTACCATAGATCAAGAAATCCTCTCACGATTTCAACTTTTCAAGTAAGCTTTTCTCTCAAGACAGCCTCTCTCTCTCTCTGTGCTGCCTCGTTTTTTTTCTCACTGCGTTGTATGTAGATGTATTTGTTTTATTTATGAATACAAACGAGTTTGAATGGTTATGGGTTAAAAATCGCCGTGTTAAGAGAACAAATTGATTGGTAGAGAACAAATTTGTGGGTAATGCTTGAGTGCATAATCTGTGTTTGACAAATTGATTAATAGAGATGAACTTATAAATGGAGCTATAGTTGTTCTTGAGCTACTGACTGCCTACTGCTGTTAACTTTTTAGTTTGATTAATTGGAAAATGTTCAACAGGTTGGTTGTATTGATTATTAGGTTACAACATTGATTAACTGATTCACAGCTCGTATTATAGTATATTGGTAGTAGCGCTAAATGCGAAAGGTACCCGGCATCTGGCCAGTGCCAGTACGTACTGTACCAGTGGAAAACGGTAACCAAGCCAGTACGGTATTCAAAACCTTGAGTCTCAAATACCATTTACCCAGCAACCATATCCCATTTTGTTACTTGGAAAAGTTGAGCTTCTGTAATAGTAACATTTGTAGGCCATTTTTACCTCTGAATTTAATTTCTTTTATTTCTATTTCCAGGGGATAAGATGCCTCTAGGACTAATCCTAGGTTTAGGAAGGTCAATGAGAAGGAAGCGGACATCATCACTTGACATTCTCTCTTCGAAAAGGGGGCCACGGGATTACTACAAGGGGAAGAACTGCAAGCCGACTGGTTTCCATACTCGCAAAGGTTTGTTTGCTGTCACTTGTATGTTAATGTAATTTTTTTTCTTTCTTTAACTCGTCAAATCCTTTGTTTGTTTCAACCTAACGCCTTTTACTGTAATAATAGTTCATAATTTGACGACAAATAGCTACTACTCCTGCAAGAATCCAAACTACTAGAGAATGGCAGCAATTGTGGCAGCGAATATATTATACTCGTACTCAGTAACTTACGTCGTGATTATGACATTGGTGCAGGTGGATATGTAGTGGTGAATGAAAAACTGCCAAATTATGTGGTCCCTGAGTTAACTGACTTCAAGGTACTCTTTTCCCTCGACTAAGGGAAGATTTGTTTTCCAGTGAATCTAAAAAGGTTGATGGAAGCAGTCTGCAGTGCAGCTTCACATAGAGCTGAAATACTTATGCAACAGTGTAGGTGGCCGTGCTCTAGTATTTTGATGTCGTTTGCAACGACGTTAATCGTTTCTAGTTCAAAGTGTGCTTGAGTTTTGGCGTTTCTAGCGTTAGTGTGTATTTGACCTAATGCTATGAAAGAGACCATAGGTAAAGAACAAGATTGAGAGGATATATAAGCACCTGGGTTGTTTGTTTTGATTAAACAAGAGGCTTCATGTAACTGCGGCAACGTAATTGGCCAGAATACATGGGCGAAACCACAAATTTGTGGATAGAAGAATGGAAAAGTTCATGCCCATGCTGATCATTTCGATTTCTGGTTCAGTGTCTTCAGTTCACTCCACCCCATTCACATCTGAAATGGTTATCCGCATTGGTTATTGCGATAGTGGCTGGGCTAATCGTTAAATTAGTGCAGTATGTCAAAAAAATATGATTTGAAAAGATCACATTTCCCCATATCTTAATCCACCCGGCACGATCCGATACTTGGATAGGTACTTCAGATCACATACTCGACTTAGTGGCTAGTAGGTCTAATATCCAAATGATAGAAACCTCTGGCTGGAACTCACTCTGGGAAACTAGCTTGGCCGGGGAGGGTGATAAAGAGCTTATACACACAAGGCCAAGCCCATACTTAACCGACGTGCGACGTTAAGATTGTGAGTTGTGACAGATTTTCGTTTGCTGCAATGTAACCTTCATGAACTTTTGTTTTATTTCATCAATTTCTGCGTGCAGGCATTTTGTTAGATGGACCATTTAATGTTACCGCTTGTTGTCATGGCATTATGTTAACGGTATGCTTCTATTTTGTTGGTTTAAATCAACAAATGGTTTTCCGTGGCAATTTTGCAGCTAAAGCCATATGTTTCCCAATGCCCAATAGAGGTTAAAACTGCTGCTGCAGATTCTGCCAAATAAGGTAAATACATACCTCTTTGGCCTGCTACTGTTCCATTTGGCATTGGGGAAAAACAATTACCAAATCAGTAGATAAACTTGTCTATATATTTACCACTTTGTGCTGTTTTTTATTTTTTATTTTTTCCTTGCATTCAAAGCCATTGAAGAACAAAAGAATGTAATGGGAAAAATTGGGTTGCTATTCCTTTGGATCCTTTCTCATTTTCAAACCATTTTTCATGAGGAGACTATTTAATCTTACTTGACATGAATTTGATGGAACAGTTTTCATGTCACGCACATCCAGATTCCAATTTCAGTTGGGCCGCGATTGAATGCTCGGATATACAACATGCAATAGTAGAGGGAAAATGATTTTATCAGACAGTGAGGCGATTGCCAACATTATAATGTGGAAGTTTGCGTTGGATGGATTGAAACAAAATTGTCAATGCCTCTCCTGCTCAACCCAAGCCAGAGAGGTCTGGGTCCCCTATAAGTGATGATCTGAACCCTTCAGTTTCTCGAATTCCGAAGTCATTTTGATTTTGATTTATCAATATTAACGTTTGTTATTATAAATAAATAAATGGAAAATACAATTCATAAAATATAATACTAATAAGACAAATTGATCTCGATTATATGGTTACCAATTTTCAGGTAATTTGGTTCTGGTATGTAGTGTTCAACGATTTCTGTTAAACTGGTCCGTTTGAAGTTTGACGATGAGATCTCGATAAAGCCAACCAAGGAGCGCTACACTTTTGTAGCAAATTGGCGCATGATAGGGACCCTTTGTCCAGGCTGAAAGTCTAAACATCAAGGTCCACTCAGGAACCCTGTTAAGCTCATTCGCATTGTAGTGTCTACTCTGGACGTGTACAATGGCGGCTTCAGGAATTTGTAGTATAGTGTTCAAGAATTACTACTGACACTATTAACCGATAATAAAGTAGTATGAATGGTGCGATCAAAACACGTTAAATTTTATACTAATATCGTGCAATTTCCCTCTATGAGTTTTTACATTTTTAGCCGAATAGATGTAAATTGACACTTTATTTTATTTTTTTTGGATGAGGGCAAGAGGGTAATTCCACTTTCCAACTTACCTAGGCAATTGTTGACTAAGGGGAGGTGGAATGGACCCTTTATACACACACACAAACCCAAACTTCCGACGTGGCGATGTGGGAGTCAGCCCAACTGATGTAGGCCCAAAGAGCCTCGCCAATCCTTCAGAACAGCACAACGTCAAACGGGCCCTAAGGGCCTATACCAGAGGTCCGACCCGCACATGGAGCGAGCAAAGACATACTCTATATGGAGTCCAATTTTGTTCACCCTCCCTAAAAGAGGGTGAACAAACCCTCTCTCCTATTGGCTAAGAGGGGATGAGGGGACCACTTTTAACCAAATCAATCCAACTCAAGTTAGTTTCAACCTTAATTTCACTAAAATTCCATGATCTTCCTTCCACAATTACTTCCACCTAGGGCTGTAAAAAAAAACCCGCAAACCGTGAATCCGAACTGAACCGAACCGAACTGAACCGAACCGTAGGTTTTGGATTGGGTCCGTGGATTAATGGTCCGGACATGGATTGAAAAATTAGAAAGCCGTGCTTCGCGGTTCGGTCCATGGATTTTCACAAAAGAACCGTGGATAAACCGAACAGGACCGTGAGAATTTAATCAATAAAAATATATATATTTATATATATAATATTGGGATAAGAATTATAATTAAACATATTATTCTTAATTTTATACCCTAAATAGGTGAATGTGGTATAACTGAAAAGTAAAGGTGCAAACTGTAATTAACAATTGTAATTTTGCTTGCACGTATATTAGCTACTCCCGGACTCGGGACTGGTTGTGGTGAAGACTTTTGTTTACTTGCTTTATATTATGCTGTTTCTGCATCTTTTTGCTATTGCTAGTGTTTACTCTCTTGAATGTGAATCTCTTTGAATCATTTTGAAGCAATGTTGTTGGTGACTTGGTGTTGTTTATTAAAACTTAAAAGCTACTGATAAATTTGTTCCAAAAGTTACATTGAGAATGTGAATGTGGAATATATATTTTTATTTTGTGAAATGTTATAATCCGTGGATAAACCGTGAACCGAACCGTGATTTTTTTTTTTATTGTTTCGGAACCGGACCGTAGACTTTTGGTTTGGACACGGATTGCCTTACATTGGACCGTAGACTTTTGGTTCGGTCCTCGGATTCATACCAATCCGCACCAAACCGGACCGTTGACACCCCCTACTTCCACCCCTTAAGCTAAAAAAGTGAGCACTCATAAACTGAAACTTAAACCTAAAAACCTGTTAAGCATGAAATCCTAATTCTATTAAGCGTGAGATCACTTTCACCCCTAACCCTGAAAACCTGTTCACCCTCTTTAGTAATAATTTTTTTGATACTTTTACTTTGTTAATTTCTTTTACCGAGACAAACTATTAATCCAAAAAAAAAATGATGAAAAAATGTGAAACCATCACTATCCAGAAAAAAAATATGCTACTTCAGTTTTTTTTTTTTCCGGCTATTGTCTGGCCAAGTTTATGTGTACCGTCAAAGAAAACCATCCACACTGAGATAAAGGGATTCACAACTTTCACACGTTCTAACTCTAAGGAACAATCACTACAGTTGCATACTTGCATTGCCAGCTACGACACTCAAAGGGGATTGGACTCGCATCTCAAATTTCTGCCGCCATTGTGCACCACCATCTCCAAATCCATCTTAGACGACTCTTTTTCCGACAAAAGAAATATCTTAAAGAATTCCCTCATTGCTCGACTAAGTGTTACCAACATCTTTAATGGAAAGCTTTCGAATCCAAAAGCAAAAATGTTTCTTTTGAAAACGAAAATGTCATGAGGCAAACACTGTTGGGTTGGAGAAATCAACTGAAATAGACTTCGTTAAAACAAATCTGCTACTTTTGAATTATTTTTCCACGGGAAGCCCCTGTGCGCTCACCATAAGAAAGATTCGCTCATGTTTCTTGCTATCACAAATGCAAAAAGCATATAACTTTTAAATGCATATTTCACCAAAAAGCATATAACTGTTAAATGCATATAAGTGTTCTTCCGTCATTTGATGTGACCATCATCCAATTTCATTGGAGATTCCAGATTAGGGTTGTTTTTTTATGTGAGAGAGAGAGAGAGAGAGAGAGAGAGAGAGAGAGAGAGAGAGAATAAATCGCTGTGTTTGTTTTTTTAGTGGAAAGAGAATATATGACAGATCAGGGGGTTTTAGTGAAATTAAGGTTGAAACTAACCTCGGTTGGGGTTGTTTTGGTTAAAAGTGGTCCCCTCATCCCCTATCCCCTCTTAGCCAATAGGAGAGAGGGTTTTATTCACCCTCTTTTAGGGAGGGTGAATAAAATTGGACTCCTCTATATGTCCCCTTTAAGTGTATTTCTTCGTAAATCCAACTTATTAAAGAAAAATCATTATTATACCTTTTGCATCAACTTTTACATTTACTTTACACTTTTCACATCAACTTTTACCTCTACTTTTCAAAATTATCATTTACTTTTACCCACTATTTTTTCAAAAAGGCAAAATGATAATTGTACAAACCTTTACTCATTAATTTTTCAAAACGCACACTTATTAAAGGGACAGTCCAAAATAGAAATGTCAACACTAAAAATAGGGACGGAAGGAGTAGTTCTTTTAAATGAGGGTAAGAGGGTAATTTCACTCACTAACTCACCTAGGCCATTGCTGACTAGGGAGAGGTGAAATGGGCCCTTTATTCACACACACTTGTTGGTGTGTAGACAACCTTTAGCAGTGGTTTAGCCGGGGGGGCGAAGCTCTCACAACAAACTGCAACAAAAACGATATTTTTGGTCTTGGGGGTGTAATTTTGGCCATAGGAGCCGACCTATTTATATTGCAGTTAGCATATAATTACCGTTACGAGTTTTTAGAGAAAAACAGAGAGGCGAGAGAAAACACAGATCTCAAAGAGATTGCGAGAAGATTTGTACTCTTGATTCGATTTCATAGTGGACTGGTGTGACTCCCATGATTTTTCCTCGCGTTGAGGTTTTCCATGTATATCTTGTGCCTCATATTTTTCTTTACATTTTTCATTACGCACGACTGCTTGCTTGTTTCGTTCTGTGATTCATTATTTCTAAGATCCGTAAGAGCATTTTGGGATTAAACGGTTGTTTGAAAATCCCAACAACACTAACCCAAAACTCCTTTCTAAGATCCGTAAGAGCATTTTGGAATTAAACGGTTATTTGAAATCCCAACAACACTAAGAGGGTGTTTGGCCCCCCTCTTTTTCTACTTTTCACATTCTATTTTTCTCATTTTGGGTGTTTGGATGACAACCCCCAAAACACATCCTTTCAGAACTCATTTTTCATTTTGCAAATTCTAAACCAAAAGGAGCTCCGGAGCTCCTTTTCCATTTCTATTTCTCATTCTCAATTTCCCCAAACTCTCTCTCCCATTCTACCCCTGAATCTTTGTTGGTTTGAGCACAAGTTGTACTAATCAACTACTGGATTTGTGTAGAACAATGAAAAAAACAAGTACGAAGTTGAGATGAGAGATACAAAATGGGTCTTGGTTGATGATTTACAGCAGAGAAAGCTGATTAAGGAGTGTATATTACCATTCATCCTCTGCATCTCCTTTTTTTCCATGGCTGAGAGGCATGAAGGAGGCCATGTCTGAGATGAGAGGCGCTGGGTAAGAGTAAAGATTTAGGGCTCCTTTTGTTCTCCAGACTTTTAATCTACAATGGGAAAAAAAAATCCTCTACTTCCTACAACAAAGTGCACAAATAGTTGAACAATTGAGATTACCATTCAATAGGATCAATTTGGTTCAAATATTTTCCAAGAAGAAAAAGAAATTAAAATTGGACGGGACACGTGTGCAATAATATTTCCTAATATCATTTTAAAAAATTGGCTAAAAACAATATTCAAACACATTTTTAATACCATAATAAAGAAATAAGGGCAAAATGGTAAACAATCTATCCATAACTCATTTTGATCATTACTCTCCCAAACACTACTCATGTTGCAAAATGCATTTTGCATATTTCTCCCAAACACTACATCTAAATTGAAAACACATTCTGAACATAATTCAAAAAGCCAAAAACTCAAAAAGTTAAAAATGAAAAGTTGAAAATGAAAAGTTGAAAAGTAAACTCCCAAACACCCCCTAACCCAAAACTCCCGACGTGGGAGCCATTAATCAACTAATATTTCGAGAAGTTGGCACAAAGCCTTTTTAGATACGCTCTTCATATTTTGTCTTCATCATAAAAACAAGAAGAAAAAAAAAAGCTACTCTGGCTGATTGATGCATTGCACGTTCATAGTTCAAGAAGTACATTGAATGAGCCACTTATGGACCATTTTTATATACTAAAAAAATTCATTTTTTTTTTTTTGAACTGGATTAAAAAAATAAAAATCACCTTAAACTTTAAAAAAATTCATTGAGGAACATTGTATTTGTTGGGATATGTGGCTGAGAGAATCAGAAGTCGCCCCTAGTGTCAATGTACCTAATACTAGAGACAATGCACCTTAAACTTTAATCCAAGACCCTCGTGGGACACACTCAAGAAATTCAACAGTGATATTTGTTGATTTTGGTGTCCTTTTTCAGTGAAAATGTCTTCATTTTGCGACTCCATAGAATGTTGGATATCACATTTTTTTGGTACGGGCCACCGATGGTGCACAGATCGGAGTTCTAGGTCCACTTTTGTGTCTCACATAAATGACTCAAAGGGTTCATTTACTTTTTAAAAAAAATATTCCCAAGTGGCCCTGTGAAAAATCAGCTCAATCTGATAACTGTAAATGTTTTGATCTTATGTTTCAAAATTTTCATTCAGGATCCTACATTCTGAATGAAAAAGTACTCCGTAGTACATTGAATCAAGCATTTATAGTTATCTGATAAAACTGAACTGATTTTTCACACAAGCTACTCAAAAAATATTTGTAAAATTAGCAAACTCATCGGATCATTTGTGTAGAAACCGAAAGTAGAGCCCGTGCACACTGGTCTGTGCAACCCCGTCGGTAACGATAGAGTTAGATGGGTTGATGTATCGATTAAAACTCTAACCCAATATCTTAGTAGAGGTGCGTGCAAGCTTGGCTCGGACATCCGGTTATAGAAAAACTTTAATCCAAGACCAAGAAACCCTCCTGCGACACACTGGAGAAATTTGACAGTAAAAAGTGGCGATTCCGATGTCTTTTTCCAGTGAAGAATTACTTATTTTGGGACCTCAAAAGAATGTTTGGACAGCACCATTTTTGTTCTGTCGCACGAATAATACTCCACCAGGAATTGAGGATTCAGTAAAATGAGGATGAGAGATGAGACAAAGGATTCGTTGATGTGGGCGATGTTGGTCGATTATTTTGATGACAAACCCACGTGCGTTGGGTAATCCAACCCACCACCACCACCACCCATGTTGTGTTTTCCAACGATGTTAAACTAACTGTTAAAGCTCCCGGTGGCGGAGCTAGAATTTTGATACGAGGAGGATCGATTTAAGTGAAATATTTACGTGTGAAAACATAGCCAATGTATGGTGTAATTTTTGTAGTACAATAATATATTGTACGTGATATGATTTTGTTTTTTATTTTTTACAAGGGAATTCCCGTGTGTACTTATTTTCGTCTATGAAGAAATTGGGAAACTCTTTACTTTAGTAATCACAAGATTAAATCAATAGTATTATTTAGATTTTCAGAAATTGGTAAACCAATTGTATAATTTATAATCATATTACATATCCTTTTTCCGTATATAGATACAATGTTTACACATTATCCACTGCGCCTAGCAGACCCTGTTGTGCCCCAAGAGACAGCAGGGTGTTGTACCCTTCAAATGGGACCCTCACTAGTCTATGAGATTGGTCGAAACCATTCCTTTTTAAAAAAAAAAAGAGTTTCGTTAACGGGGTGTCGATTTCGGATCAATCTCGTTTGGCACAAATGACAAATTTAACAAACTGAAAAATAAACGATTCCAATCACAGTCTTAAGAACAGGATGTTATCTCATTTAAGAAATACAACACTATACGTGTCCTTCAAAAGGGCCCGGCTCCCCTAATTAAGGAGGGGTCGTTATTTAACATTCCTCTTAATCAGAGGGAATATTTCATTTGTTAATAATTGACAGTAGACAACAAATTTTTTTCCCCTGCTTTTGGTCAGAAAAAACACTCTGCACGCCCCAAGACACCGTATCTGGACACGTGTCCCGTCGACCCCCAAATAAAAAAGCTTTAAAATAAGGAGGGTGACGTGGCACACACGAGGGGGAACCTAACAGCCGAAACATTAGATCACATCATATAAATTGAAACACAAAGCATCTCCACACATTGAAAGTGTAAAGCCAAAGTTATTACATCACAAAAATTGTGTCCAAAATCCAAATGGCTTGCTATGAATCAGACTTTGGATCAACACAATGTGAGAAACACTCTAACCACAGGCAACAACAAGGGGTCTGCCCTGATTGTCTTTGTGAGAGACTCTCATATCTCAAATCAATAAATTCTTGTACTTCTTCATGTTCTTCTTCTCCCTCTTCCTCGCCGCCGCAGCCGTACTCTTCCACTTCCTCTTCCGCCTACGCGTCTCCGCCTCATCGCCGCCGTGCTTCGGATTTCGCCGGTTCCATTGGTTTCATCATAGGGGAGAGCACTTGTAATGGGCTTAGCAAGAGCAGGTCGGTGGCGGTCGTTACGAAAAACCTCGTTGGGGATGCCGGGGAAAGGAAGAAGAAAGGAGGGTTTTGGTCGAAGCTGTTTCGTTCGACTAGTAAGAGTACCAGTCGAACGAAAGAGGTGTTTGGGCATTCTCGGAATTTGAAAGAAAGTTTACAATACTACTATTAGAGAAGTGATTTAAGTGCCTAGTTCTCACCATTGTCCTAACACTCTCAGGAGTCATACTGTCGGGCGATACGATCGGTCTTCTCAAGCCTTCTCTATCCCTTCTATGGCCTTTGATGTCAAGTTGTGCGATGTAAATTTTTATTGAACAAACATTTTTATTGTAATGTGCTATTGAAAAAAGGGATGAGGCAAAAGATTTTATATATTAGTGATCCCTAATTAGGTTTATCATGTTTGTGAATGTTGTAGTTATGTAGTAATCTTTTTGTTATGGGGAGCATAAGGTTGTGAATGATTGAGGAAGGGTTTTTAACTTTGAGGTTACATGAGAAATGATGGCTACATCTTTCGTTTTCTTCTTTTTTGCTATGATATGTTCGGGCCAAGTCTTTATCTGAATATAAATATGGGTTTTACACAGAGTATCATGGGTCAAAATCAGCCCGTACATTCGTATTGGATTTTTGCCATGTTGTAACATTTTGAGTCAAAATGGAGCCAAATTCTGTCAACAAATCTTTAGGTTTTTTTTTTTTTTTTTTTTAAGTGAGCGATGAAAAAGAAAGAGCCTAAATCAATTCATTTTTCTTTTGTTTTATAAATTAGTTATTCCCTTGTGTAATTTCTATGGGGGTAACATTCTAATTGGAATGGGCCTAAACCTACGCTTTAACAGGCCTCAGATGGGCTCTCAAATATCATATGTTTTGCTGAAGAAGGTACGCCTATGTCAGCTAGGCCCTATGCCTGCTTCTTCTTGGGCCAGCCCATGGGCTTCCTTACCGTACACAATCCGGTCTAATATTTCACTCAAGAAATTTTTTTTGAATCATTTCCCTCAAAGATTGATTACTCGGGTTAAAATTTGATGTGGTCGATCACTCAACACGTCAACCCGAACCCGAGATTTCATCAAATGACCAAAACCGCGTATGAAACGTTACAGCATATTAGCTCAGCCCGTGATGCACGATGTAACATGAGACTAAAAAATACTCATCCCTCAAAGCCTCGTCACCCCAAAACTCTAGCGACACGAATTTAACACAAACACTTGCATGCAAACTTGCATGAATGGAGCTTCACAGAGCCCCCAAAATCTAGTGACACACATTTTGCACGAACACTTGCACACGTACTCGCCTGAGAAGGTACAGTGTTTTGCAAAGCCTTCCAGCGTACGTCGGTGTGCAAACTCTTGTTTTAAATTGCATGTGTCATTGGCATAATTGTTGTCACCAACCACATGTTTTTCTTTCCAATAAATTTCCACTTCCATTTAACCTATAACTTCTACTCCATGCCAGTTTTCTAAATACATTTGTTTCTTTCCATAAATTTCCACATCCACCTACCAATAACTTTTACTCTATACCAGTTTCCTAAAAAAGCTTTAATTCAGAGCAAACACACGAGTAATTATTAAGTTGTCCTGGAGCACAGCTACGTGTTGCTCCAGATCATTCCAGTACCACACATTTACGTGGAATTGTACACTTAGTCATAGGTCCTACAAGCATGTGTGGTATTGGAATACCAAGAGCACCACGTGGCTATGCTCCGGGACTTGAGTGCCAGCTCAAGAGTTTCGGAAGCCCAAAAAGGACTCATTGAATGAGGCTCTCCATATGTTTTGCGAAAAAAGTTACTCCTACTTTCAATACAGATTCTTTCAAAAAAAAAAAAAAAACCATTGCAAAAGATATATCATTGCAACAATTAAACATATAATTGCCCAAAAGTATACAGCTGTTACAATACTTCAAAATCTATCATTTGAATGCTACTTTTCTCACACTTTTAGTTTCAAACGTACTAGTTAAGTCTTTATAATAAAGCAAGAACTAAAACTTTAAAAATTGGACTTATTTTTTCCATAATAGACTAAAACTAAAAATTACTCGAGTCTAATATATTTATAGGGGCCTCCATTTGTAGTATTTTTTCGAGCCTAAAACTTTGACTTCATCGACTTATGTTATGAACCGGCTCTATCCAGAAGCATTGATTAATTAGACCAAACACAAGGGGGTCCTATACACCACTAAAACCTCAAAGCACCTTCACTTCACTCACTCACTCGCACACAAACTGTCAAATTTTGAAGCTTGCTACCCTACCTTTCATCATTACACACTCTTTTTTCCTCTTCATTTTCTTTCAATCACTTCCTCCTTCCCATCTTTTGACTCTTAAATAGTGGGAATGCTTTAGAAGATTCTCATTCATCAGTCAATTAAAAGCCTTTGGTGGCCATTTGATTTGGCCTCCCCTCTTTGTTGCTTTCTTGTAACAAGGATGGCCCCTTAACTTTACCCTCTTTCCCAAAGCTATGTTTCTCAATTTTGGAGGTGATCTATGGTGACATTACATACCACACGTGGCTTGGAAAACTTTTATTCAAATCTTATTCAAAAAGATCAAATTTAATTTGAAATTGGTGATGCAATCGAAGCAAGCACTTGTTTGCCTGAACTTTTGAAAATTTACTTGTTTATTTATTTTTAAATGTTTTTTGACTTTTGGGTCTTTCTTTTTTATTGTGGGTCTCAACGAGAGGGGTTGAAAAAATATAGGAGTATGAAATTTTTTTAAATAATAATAATAAATCATGTATGAAAGACATAAAATAGGTCAAAATAGACAGATTTTTCGACTTGTTTTTGTCTTTCTGATTTTTTTCAAGTTTGATCTGTAACTTTGTCATTTTTTAATTTCCCATGTTGAGCCGAAATACAAATTTCAAATATTTCATTAATAAAAACCTTTCAAAAATTTGGAAAAAAAAAGGAGACTAAGTATCAAATAAATAAATCCGGACTGTTCAGACTAAGTCTTATAGTTGACATTAATCATTTGACCTAGAATATTCTTACTTGAAATTCCATTGCTTGAAAGTAAATGGGTTCCGCGGAAAGAAAATGCAATAATCACATTTCGCTCTCGAGTCTGGCTGGAAAAATTGTTCCTTACACTTAGAGCACCGCCACTTATTGCTCGAAAAGCCTTCTCCGCCCTCAAGTACGTTTGTGTTTCTCACACAAAATGTGTGGCTGAGACCTGGAATCCTTTGCTTTTGGTATGTACACATTACAAGAATTTTTGAAGGGCATCATTGAAGAAGTGTCCAGTGATAATTATGAATTGGTGGAAACCACTATCGTCTATGCCAAAATGCTCTAAGAAATTTACCAACAAGAGAAAACAGAAAATTAAATTGATATATTTTAAAGTACATTTCTTTATTATATTTAAATTGATCTATTTTCTAACAAATTAACAGCCCCTTTGAATTGGAGGTTTTCAAGACAGAAGAAAAGAAAGGGACAGAATACTCTTTCCCCCTGTTTGGATGGCTAAAACAGTGGGTGGAGGTGAGAAATGGTGAGAATAAGGAATCACTTGTAAGTTTTAACCCATTTTTGTTCCTCACCACATTTGGTGAGATTTGGTGGGAGAGAAAACACTCTTCTTTCTTTTTTTTTCTCGCCATTAAGGGAAACCACACCCTTTTCTTTTCTTTCCTCATCCACTTAGCCAAAGGGTCTGTAATTCCAAAGTATCTTACATCTAGGACTATAAACGAATTGCGTTGCTCGAGAGCAGCTCATTTAGTAAACGAGCCGAGCTCAACACTTAAAAACTTGGTTCATCTGGCAAAAGCTCAGCTCTTTGAAAGAGGCTTGTTAAGTAAATTAGTTGGGCTTGGGCTAGCCTTGCTCGTTTAGGGCTATAAATGAGCTGGCTTCGAGCTCCAAGTTTTGGCTCATTTAGTAAACAAGGCGAGATCAAACATTACAAAACTCGGCTCGCCTACTTACATCGATCTATTATGACACTTAATCTAGAATTTTGGATGCACCATATGGTCTGCTGTAATGTGGGCTCATTCAGTTGGTTTTACGTTGATGATCATCTGCTTCATTCACTTGTAGGACTTACATAGTTGCAAAAAATATTGAATCCTTAATATTATATCATCTATATTTTTACAAAGATAGAGATTATGAGACTAACGCAATCTGACTAAAACTCGAGTTGCAGTCGTTTTAGGCTTCCAATTTTCTATTCTTGTTTAAAACGATATCTGACTAAAAATCTTACTTTGGCACCCTTTTTAATAATCAATAAAAATAATTTCATTTTTAATTTTCACTTTGGATCCCTGAAAAATCAAGACCAGCTCTGTGGCCACCATCGTGGACCGTAGAGTGCAATAAAATTTACACAGCAGGCCTCAAGATCCTTTCAGAAATACGTAAACGCAAGGGCGGATCTTAGAGGTAACTTAGGTGGGCTATAGCCCAAGTGAGGTTTCAAAAAACGGGGAAAAAAACAAAATTTTATAAGTAAAATTTTATCCTACCAAATTTTAGCCCACCTAGTTTGGTCAGCCCAGAGTAGATTTGTGTCCTCGATCCGCCATTGCGTAAACGGGGTTTTTTTTTTTTTTTTTTCCATATATTCATAATCCAAGTCCACGATAAAGTGGATTCCAGAAACTTATGGCCTAGCTTGTCACCAAGAAAAGGCTTGTGAGCAAGAAGATTGATACACTGTCTAATTTGAAAAGGAAAATAATTGAAGATTTATCTTGCATCATTAATTGACATTCTTAAAAAAGTACGTATTGAAATCTGTAACCTTTCTTTTGCAGGAGGCAAAATCAAATATTAAAGCTACCCAATAGACAGAAAAAAGTCATTGTCAATGTAAGCCAGGTGAACAAAGTTTTCACCTATTAAAGCAAAAGAGGGATTCGATTGGAAATTGCAAAAATAAAAAATAAAAAACAAAAGTGGTAAAGACTTAAAGTGATTAATATTCAAATTAACAAGAAATGTAAGATTTCAATTTCACAAGTTCGACTCCACTTTTTAGCAAAAGAATTTTTAGCAAAAGAATTCTTGGGTCACTGGAATTCGTTTGGTTCATAGTTTCATGAGACTGAAATTAATTGAAATGTGTGTAAATAAGTTCAGACACTACCAATAACAGCTTAAGGCAAAGTCTAGAAAGCCTGGGCTTTTGGCCCCCCATAAAAGCCCAAAATTATGGGGCCCTAAGTATATTAGGCCTTTGTGCGTGCGTGTGTGTGTAGTCCAACTAGCTTTTGTATATGGGCTAAGGATAAATAAGCTCAATATAAGATTTGGGGCTCCAAAAACAAGATGACATAATTGAAATATCATGTAAGTTAAGGCCTAGTTTGAGACTTTTAGTCTTTGATTAAAATACTAGATGTAGGAATATCGAAAGCAGGAAGAGGAACTGTGGAAGAAAGCAAATCTAATATTCTCCATGCTCAACGCCAAAGAAGCCGAGAATCTAGATTGAGTGTGGAATTAATCTAAAATTGAGGCCCCTCGTTTTATTTTATCATCTCCAAGTCTCCATCAAGATCAAGGGAGCCTTTTATAATCTTGTGACCCAATTGGTACTGTTTTTTTTTGGTGAAGAAGCTTGACTATCAAGACTTAATTACTACATTTGCAAAAAAAAATAAAACAAGCAGATCGATCTTCAAATGTTAGATTTTGAAATTTTTTTTTTTTTGCGCTGCGATATGTTATAATTTTTAAATCAGTTAACTTTTTGTCATGAATATTTGTTGAACAAAATTAGCTTAAAAATATACAGAGACCGATTTTATGACTTTGTTTTCGGCCTCCAAAACTTTAGAGCCGGCTCTGGACACTCGGTTATATAAAAAGGCTTATTGGCCAAGAGTAAAGTCAGAATTACTTTCATATTTTAAGGATGTCACTACACATGATATTACTCCATGCTTGAGTACAGGTAGCACACATAAGATGAGACAATTGACGTGCACCTGCTCCCATCACTTTTCAGTGACCCCAGCAATAAAGGTTAAAGTATTAACAATAAATATTGCTTAAAAACAAATTAACTCCATTTTTATTGGAAGCTTTATCACATGCATGATGCCATTGTTGCATGGATCAAGAAAAGCTTTATTAATTAGTACGAGCTTTATAGTTTTGGAGGTATCTGATAAATATTGTATAATCTTAGGGTCCGTTTGGGAGCCTCTTTTTTTATTTTTGGGTTTCTCTTTTTTGGTTTATGGGTGTTGGCAGCCAAGGGGAGAAAGAGTTTTCCCAAAAACTGTTTCTCCATTTTTCGGGATAGAGAGCAGAAAGCAAAAAGAGATTCATACCTCCTTTTCAACTTCTACTTATGGATTTCTCTCATCTCTCTCTCCCAAAATGCATTCTGCACATTTTTTCCAAACACTCATCCCAGATTCAAAAGTCATTCTGGTCATAATCCAAAAAATCAAAAAGCCAAAAACTTAAAAATGAAAAGCTGAAAAGTAGGCTCCCAAACACCCTTTTAATCGGTAGTACTTCGGTAGTTAGACAATAGGGGACCTCCCTGAGATTTCCAACAAATGTAGATACCTCCCCTGAAGTAACTGAAATTTTACTGACCCTCTAATTTTTACAAAATATTGTCAACATTCTCTCATTTCGTTAACTAAACACTAACGCCATTGTATATATTTTGTTTCTAAATGACTGAAATATCCTTGAATATTAGTTAAACCCATTAACTAAGGGGATTTTGTTATAAAAAAACAACTAATTAACTAATTGGATACTCTTGAATATTAGTTTCTTCTTCTAATTGGAATATTTAATGTTAAAATCAAATTAAGTTAATTGTGTTTCTTCAAATTAGGGTAATTACTACCACATCTTGTTTTTTAAAACATTAATTTAATAAACATCTTTTTGCTTTAAACCTAACGGCGTTAGTGTTTAGTTAATGGAATGGGAGAATCTTGGTAGTATTTTGTAAAGTAAGGGAGACCAGTGTAATTTCAAAAATCTCGGGGGAGGTCTCTGCATTTGTCAGCTCAAGAGAGGTTGGTGAAATTTACCCTACGCAATATAGTAACCATCTTCATTATGCAAGGAGTATTTTTTGGATAAATCACGCCTGCCTCCCATGAGGTTTCTGACAAATTACATTGACAACTCATCTAGTAATTTTAAAACTTACAGTTATCTCCCTTACTGTACAAACTAATCTGCAGATTCCCTCTTACTGTAAAATTGGACTAACGACGTTAAATTTTGTTACATAAAAGACTATAATACCCTCCTCACAAATAGTTTAGAAAACATTGACCTCTCGTGCTTTAAATTAAAATCTAATGCGTGTCAAACACTATTTAATTTTTTTAATGCTAAGTAAATGATAAATAGAAAAATATAAGAATTCCATCTATTCAAATTCATTTTATCGTCAGCACATTTTTTTTTTATAGTGGATACAAATTTTTTCTTTTTTTTTTCTTGTTTTTTGTCTGTACAATTAAAAAAAGTCTTGAATTTTTTCCAAGACCAAGAAGGATTACCCAGAGACAAGATTCAGCTAGTTTACTTTCATATTTTATACTATTTCCTTACAAATCTAATGACGAATAAAAAATAATAAAATAGATTGGACCCAGTTTAACATACTATACCGAAGGTTAAAAAAGAAGGCTACGAATTTTGAAGAATTTTAAAAGGAAAACAATTGTACCAATTTTGGAAAGAAAAAAAAAAAGCTAAAGATTACAAAAGAGTAAACAATTTTATTTCCTTATTCTCATTGAACTTTTTATAGTTACTGGTCCTTTAACTTTAATATTTTTTGTTAGCCTCGATTTGAAAATTAAAAACAGTGACATATGGAAAATTTGAAAAAACACAATATTGAGTTTAAATTTTGGTTGATCCATCATAAGAGAATTTTTCAACATCCAAACTAAGAATTTTCATTTGTCTCGATAAGAAGAAGTTATAAAATTGAAATAGAAAGTAAATGATGTTTAAAAAAGTAAACCATTGGGAAAGAAAAAAAAAAGAAGCGAAAGCTACAATTTCGACATTCATTTCTTTAGCTTACTCTTTTTAGGCATTCTAGAAAATTTATTAGTTTCAAATTGTATAGACAAGAGGAACCCAAGTAGGAAAATATTATGCCATTAGTCCAATTTTCAAATTGTATGCTTTCAAATTATATTTTATGTAACAAAAGTTAACGCGGTTAGTCCAATTTTAATGGTAAGGGGGAATTCACAGATTAGTTTATAAAGTCAGGGAGGTGACTGTAATTTTTAAAACAGAGGGGAGCTCAATATATTTGTAAGAAACCTCAGTGGAGGTCAGCGTAATTTACCTTTTTGAACTTATAAATATGTGCTCGGCCCTGCATGTCTCGACCTATCCTCAGTCCGGTGAACAACAAATACATTGACCTTCCCTCTTGATTATCTTTTGGTTGGCCCAAACACTCCTGACCGGGAAAAAGATTGGTTGAAACCCCACTTTTTTCTTTTGGTTCGACGATTAGGAGTGTTTGGGCCAGTTTTCGCGCACTTCAACTAATCTCCTCCCCGGTCCGGTAAATGGCAGGCCATCCAAGCTGCAGGACGGGAGCGGGGACCATGTAGAATAATCCGGACCGTTGATTGCCGAACAGACGAGTACTGTAGTGCTTCAAGGGTCCCAGAATCCGGGGAGTAAACCTACCAACCAACGGGAGTAACCTGGGGCTAGTTGAAACATCACTTTCAGAGCTCCAAAATCTAGCCCAATCTCAACCCCAGGAAATTTCGTTTCCGACAACCCAAATGTACCAATTTTCAATAAACTCTCAACCATGGAGATCCGAGGTAGGTGTTGTGCGTCGTGTTGTGTGGCAAAACTACGTCATTTAGCTTGATTTTTGTGCACACCTCCAAAGCTTCCAAGGGTCTTGTTTGAAGGAAGAAAAAACGACTACAAAAATGCCTAAACCCTAAATCTGAAGTGCCTAAATCCAAGTGCCTAAACCCACTATACCCTACCCCAAAGAGCCTAAATTCTCTAAAATTGAACTCCAAAATTAAACCCCAAAATTAACTCTCCAAACAGGGCCCTTGGATGTCTAAGGAAAATGAGCAAAACGACGTAGTTTTATCGCACAACATGACACACAACACCTACCGCACAGCGCCTCCCCGGATTCCGACCATGGACACCAGATTGAGAAAACCAAAAACGCTTTTTGGTTTGACAAATCGGAAGTGAATTATTGTGGGTGCATAGTATTGCTTTTGGATTTGCACGAGATATTGTCAAATCTGTCACTTTTGCACATAACAACTCACTGTGGCCTTTAGTGGAAGTCAAACATCGTAACAAAATTTCTTGAGATGGCATCCAAAGAACAGCCAATGGCAGTAATCCAGTGCACAAGGGCTAAATTTTTTTCGAGTGGTCTTGCGAAAAATCAAGTGTTAGATACAAAATGGAAACAGAAATAGAAAGTTGATTGAGTGTGAACAATAATTTGAAAAGAGACCCATTTAGCAAACAAGTTCTACTTACGTAACAGACCTATTTCTTCGGAGAAAGAGAGTCATTCGCAAGCCTCAAGAAAACAAAATTTAGGATTAACGCATCTTTAAATGTGCGTAATATTAATTAATCAGATAATTGTAAATTTTTACTGTAATTCAAAGGCACTCAAAAAATTATGTTAAAATAATGAAAGACTCAAATTATTTTTATAGAACCCGTAAGTGATACACACTGATTGATCTCTGCACCATCATTGCACAAGGAGTCTGTAGCCGGATGATGGTTTCTCGGAGGGTGCTCTTGTAGGGCGGCTCCCAGCCGTCGACAATCAACGGTTTGCATTTCATTCGAGCTCTTGTAAATTTGAAAGAAATTCGAACTCTTGTAAATTTGAATCATCCATTGTCGAGATAAAATCCAAGCCGTTCATTGTCGAACTCACCGACCCAAGAGCCGCCCTCCACGACCCCGAGTCCGTGTGTAGCCATAGTAGAACTAATTGGCATCTGAAAGAAACCTTACATTGGGAAATGCCAAATACTAGGAGTCTAGGATATATGCTGAATCATTGTCTTTATGCTCCAAAAGGCTCATGATCACATCACTTTCAAAGGTATGCTGATTTTGTGCTCGAAAAAAACCAAAAACAGATTATTGATTTTTTCATTTTGTCCTTATTCAATTGTTTTTTGCATTTGTTAGTTTTGCGTCAAGATTTTGTGGTTTTTGGATTCCTCTCGACGAAACGAATTTAACAAGTATACATTTATGGTCAAACCAAATATTTTTTTATAAAAGCCAAAAGACTTGGATTATTAGATTAATTTTGGCTTTATTCAAAAATATTTGGTTTGCCCATAAATTTATACTTGTTAGATTCGTCTCGTCGAGAAGAATCCAGAAACCACAAAATCTTGACGCAAAACTAATAAATGCAAAAAAAAATTTGAATAAGGACAAAATGAAAAAACCAATAATCCGTTTTTGGTTTTTTCCCCAAAGGAATGTCATGATGAGCTTCAACACTTCACCTTTGTTTTGGAACCGGTAACTATTTTTGTGCCCAATTGGACTATTGGGTAACAGCATATCCATTATTCCAAGCATTTTTTTCAAAGCTACAAAGAGAATAGTGTCGTAATGATTTTACTAAAATTATTTTTAGTTTGCTATGGTGTTAAAAGTAATAGAAAAAATGTAATGTTGAAATACTGGTTGATGTCATTTTGACACAATCTCAAGTTCAAATTATTAGATAAACCCGAAGAAATTGGCAAAGTGGTCTTGCCGTGGGACTTAGGGGTTTGCTCTCACCTAAGATCTCAGGTTCGATTTCCCTTGCTAGCATGCAAACTCTTGGGGCCACTGGGGTTATACCCGGTCGCTATCTCCAGAGCTCTGAAATTAGTAGAGTGCGCGCAAGCTGACCCAAACATCTGGTTATAAAAAAATGTTCAAATTATTAGATTAAACCCACCTCAATTTCTGATATAGCTCAAATGACTTGTGAGATGCCGTGGCAGATTTGGCAAAACCAAAATTGTTTCTATATTTGGAAACAAAAAAATAGCTAAGAGTGGACTTGAATTTTGTTAAAAAGTATACCAAATTATGAATTTGTAGCCAATATGACAACGGGTTGACTTTTTCTAAAATTAGTTTTTGGCTTGTAATGATGTCAAAAGCCAAACGAAAAAAAATAAAAAATTGCTTGATGTAAAGTCATTTTGGCCTAACAACTTTCATCATTTTACCGTAGAATCCAAAGCATTGAAGATCCTAAACATCGATGACCACCTGACAAAATTGACAAATTTTAGCAAGACTTGTTTCAACCAATGGACACCACTTTCGGTCTTCTTTTATAAAAATTTAGCAATGAGAAAGTGGGTTGTCGAACCAAGGGAGATGGTCTGAAAATTTATTTAAATGGTATTGGGTACCGCCACAGAGCACGCAACCAGAGACGGATTCAGAAATCTCATTCAGTGGGGGTATTTTATAAATTATAATTGTGTAATTTTTTCTTAGCCAACGATCTTGCTAAATTAAGATATTTATTATGGACTATAAAGTTTATAAAACATACGTCTTATAAAAAAAGGACAAAAAATGAACACACTATCTCAATCAAAACTTAGAGTATGGTTTACATTGACAAGTCTTTAAAATCATCGAGATGGTTTCATTGATAATTTTTAAAAAAAAATTTCTCTGCGACTATTGAATATCAAAAAAATCAAAAGATAAATCTTCAAATAAACAAATAATTCATAAATCAATAATTATAAATGAACCAGCCAACGAAAGTTGAAGCACAAAATTAATTCTACATTTTTTATTTTGGAGATATATATTAGTGTATGCTAACTATAGCATTATATTACATAATTATGCTAAATATATAATTTTTTTTTTCAGTTTTGAGCTAGGGTCGGCGGGGGCATATATACCATATATATCCACCTCTGATCTCCCTTCTTCCTTATCTTCAAAACCATATCCGTCCGACAAACAGGCCGTTAGAAAGTTGATCAAGTGCTTGACAATGGCATGACGATTGACCTCCTACAGTGCCACGACGTACGTAAAAATGTACTCTTTCTTATTAGTTTGTGGACTACTAGTAAATTAAGTTTTCGTGAGATTGAGGTTAATTAGTGAAAACATACATAAATTTGTCTCCTATTAAGGTCGTTTTCAATTTTTGCAATTTGCAACATTATTACATTATCTATTATGGGTGAAAAGGATGTCCATAGAAAAATTTATGGAGGCAATTAAAATGAAAGTTGGCCAAATTATACCAATTCTTTTTTTGTGGTGCATACCCAATCCATGAGGTTAGTGGATGCTATCATTTTTTTTTTTTTTTGCTTTTGCCTATTTTGACATACTTGACAACTCAGTCCTCAGTGCTGAGTAAGCATTCAGTAGTGCCGAAGTGCCGAGGACTATCACTTGGTGCTTCAAAACTCTCTATAATAAATTTATGTGGAATTTATACATTTAGTCTTCCGTCGTACATGAACTTTCAGTGGAGAAGGGGTTGGGACGCGGTGCCCAAAGACCACTTAATAATTTTTCCTTCCATGCCAGTATTGCTTGAGTAAGTTGAACTACATACAAAATTCTACCTTATTATACTACACATGAGAACACAATGACGTTTATATATCTTTGGAAGCAATGTCAAATGTTATTGAAGACTTTTAAGTCTAGACTTATTTTAGCACTATTAGTAGGAACCCGGGGTGGGTGTTGCGCAGCGTGCTGTGCGAGTATAGCGCCTGGTGCCGGTGTCGTGCCGAAGATTGGTGACCTTCACCGCGTAGAGCTCATTGAGTTCTACATGTGTACCAAAAATTAGCTCGATCAAATATCGATAAGTGCCTCAAGAATATTGCTTTAAAAATATATTTGCTGAATTTAATGTCTAAAAATAAAGTGAAGTTTATCAGTAAATTGGTAATTGGAGAGATTGTAATCCGATCACACTGCATAAAGAGCAAAATTTTAAAATACAATACATCTGTAATTGGATTTATATAACTGTAAGCAGATAATCTTGTGCACTGGGTAATATCATTGGGGCGGATTATTAGTGACAAAAATAATATCAAACGGAGGAAGATAGCCTGATACATCAAGATCAATTTTTATTTGAATTAATTGAATCAGAATCTTAAAACCGCCCACTACTTATGTTTCCATCCATGACATTTGTATGGGTCATGTTTTCATCTTATAATTAATGGAAGAACTCGTTTTTCTTCGGATAAACAAATAAAGTACTTCCGCGCATAATTAGTTGTTTTTTCTTGCACCAAAATAAACTACTAATAGAGATCTTTAATTCGATGCGGAAAATTTTGAAAAATTATATACGAAAGTATTTCACATTGCTGGCTAGCTTGCTGGGTTTGTAATTTTCGGGCAAAAATCGCTCATAATTTTAGGGCAAAAAATAAAGTACAATTGATCAATCCCATCTTGCTCCTGACCTTCCTACTCATAAATTGATCCCTTGGTGTCCTCCCTTAATTTTCAGGTACCAACTCAGATGGTTGCAAGTATTATGATAACAGGAAAGCGGCATTTGGTGGCGTATTCCAGAATGAGCAAGGAGCATGGATTCTTGGATACTATGGCAAAATGGTGGCAAATTCCAGCTTAGAACGGAGATTCGGGCCATCTACAGAGGGCTGATCACAATCATCTTGGAGAAAGGGCTATCTAACATCCACATAGAATCTGATTCTCAAACGGCGATTCTCTTGTTCAATGAAGGAGCTTCTTCCAACCATCGATCTCCAGAGTACTATCATCAACGACGGCAAGTCCTACTCAACCGCTCGGGATGCACTCTCACTCATATCTATCGCTCTTCCAATCAATGCGCTGATCACCTCGCACATCTCGGAGCAAAACAAGAGGAAGATCTGATCGTTACTCCTACTCCACCGCTATCCATTAGAGAATTCATGCTGATGGATAACAACAATATTAGACAGCTTCTTGACTAGTGTTCTATGGTTGTTCCCTTTCTAGTTTTTAATGCACCTCTGATGCAGACTGTTACTATCCTCTAGTTTTAATATATTTCTGAATTACCCACAAAAAAAAAACTAAATGGAAAGAGAGAGAGAGAGAGAGATAGATAGAGAGAGAGAGAGAGAGGGTCGTGGGTTAATTATAGGAAAATGATTTTTTTTTTTTTTGAATGAGGGTGGTATTAGGGTTTTTAAAATGTTCTGATGAGAAAATTACTCATTAGTTTAATTAGGATGGATAATATATATAAAATGGATAGAGAGGACCTGTATTTAACTATTCATTTTTATTTTAAGGAACATTTTTCCCTTTTTATTCCATGTCGCATTGAAAAATGATCAAGTTGCCTTGTCAGTAGGCTGTCATGTTTCGCACAATTAGTTTTTCGTAAGATATTAGAAACATTTTTGAAAGAAAAAACACTCGTCATGGTTAAATTTCATGCAATTATTTTTATCAGAGATTCCAACATATTTTTAAAATACACTTTAAAATGGGTATTCTTTGAGATAAAACCAAGAAACCAAGTTTCAAAAACTGCCTAATACAAACACGTTCTCGTCAAGGAGACAATGTCGGGGTGATGTCGAATATCATAAAAAATATATTCGGTGATGTCATCCGTGACACTAATTAATTGATTTTAGGACAGATGACACCTTGCAAGAATATTTACAAATTGCAGTAATATTGTTCATAAGTAATTCAATTCGATATTACCACTATAAGCAAAAACACATTGTGCATGGGGTACAAACTACAACGTTATTTCATTCGGTATTATCAACAAAAAATAACGTTAATGGATAACGGAGAAAAACAGACTTCAGATCAACATTTAATTTGACTTCATTTGCCCTTCTTATCATGTTTCTAGAATTAGTTTTCCATCAAAAACTTCAGAAACAACTTTTTACGTGAAAATACTCACCATATATTGTTTTATTTAATACAATTTTGAGCAACGTGTTTTGTCACAAATCAGATTTTTTTTTCATATGTTATAAAAATTGGTATTTTTTAAAAATAAACCTTGAAGCCAATTTTCAAAAACCGCCAAGTAATAACATTCGTTGTTGTTACATCGTATTAATTTTTGAATGAAAATGCTTCTATAATTGGATAATGTACTTTTAATGATCTCTTAAAAGGGGTTTTTTTCTTAAATAAATTCTTGGGGAAAAAATCAGAATTCTTTCAGAAAAGTACAACCAAACAAAGCCAAAGATTATTGTATTAAAATTGGAATATCACTATCAATGAATTAACGTAATTTGAGTAACACAATGGATCTGTGAATCTTTTCCATGTGAGAAAGGAGTTTGATTATACTACAAATACAATATTCAATTCAGTTTTTGGATGTCACCTTCGTCTTTATTCACAAAACTTTAAGTTTGTCTAATAATTTTATATTTTTGGATTATTTTTCGTCTTTATTCACAAAACTTTAAGTGTGGCTAATAATTTTATACTTTTTAGATTTCTCTCGTCGAGACAAGCCAAGAAACCACAAAAAAATCGACCGAAAACTAACAAATACAAATTTTTTTTGAATAAGGACAAAACCAAAAAAACCAAAAAACCAGTTTTTTCAATTGATCCAAACCAGGCCGGAGGCATTAACTAATTAATGAAATTTCACTTTTATCCTTTCAGTTTCAAAGTTAGGCTTGCTTTGACTAAATAAAATATTTTTGGTTTATTTTTTTGTCTTTTATTCAAAAAAAAAAATGCATTTGTTAGGTTTGCGTCGATTTTTTGTGGTTTATTGGTTTGTCTTGACGAGAGCACTCTAAAAAATATAGACTTATGATCAAAATTTTAAAAAAGTTCACTAAAGTAAAAAATAATCTAATTTTTTGTGGTTTGTTGGATTATTTTTATTTTTATTCACAAAAATTTAAGTTTGGTTAATAATTTTATACCTTTTAGATTCTTCTAGTTGAGACGATCCAATAAACCACAAAAAAATCTACCCAAAACTAACAAATGCAATTTTTTTTGAATAAGGACAAAAAATAAACCCTTTTAGGGTGCTTTGGGTAAAAAACTAAAAAGTGGTTTTAAAAAAAACCATTTTGTCTTTATTCAAAAAAAAATTGCATTCGTTAGTTTTGCATCAAAATTTTGTGGTTTCTGGATTCCTCTCGACGAGACAAATCTAACAAGTATAAATTTTTGGTCAAAACTCAAATTTTTTTGAATAAAGCCAAAATAGTTGGATTATTGGCCAATAATCCAAGTATTTTGGCTTTATTCAAAAAAATATTTGGTTTGACCATAAATTTATACTTGTTAGATTCGTCTCGTCGAGAGGAATCCAGAAACCACAGAATCTTGACGCAAAGTTAACAAATGCAAAAAAAAATTGAATAAGGACAAAACTGGTTTATTAAAAAACCAGTTTTTGTTTTTTTACCCAAAACACCCTGCGCCAAAGCAACCCAAAATACATGTAATAATGATTTTTTGAAGGGTAAAGGAGAAAAGAAAAAGTTAGAATCCCTTAAAAGAACCAATAAATTCAGAGTTAGTTAGAATCTCTTAAAAGAACCAATAAATTGGGGCGGAGAGAGTAGTTTACATGGGGCTTTATTCACGATTTTTACATGAATCTTCGCTAGTGGACAGTGAAATTGAGTCTCCAGGGATTAGCCGAGTTGCGTGTAACCTGATTTGAACACCTTAACCTGTTTAAAAAAGAAGTTCACATTGTTTATCTTAACCTACAAATATATTATATACTTCCTCATCCCTGTCTTTTCTGCTGTTAAAGATACGAAACAGCTTGTTTTGTGTACTTTACAAGGAACTTTAACTATTTGAACTGTATTAAATAAGTAGCTGTTTTATTTTAAAAACATTGGAGTATTAAATAAGTAAAAGAAAAAACATATACTCCTGCAAAATCAGAGTTTTTATGAAGCTCTTATATTTGAAACTCCATCGATCATGATTAAGTCAATTTGTTTTTCATGCCTTAATTAAGTAATTAGAGTTCTAATCAGTTTTTTTATGCTGATTATCAAGCGAAATGGGTGTAGTTTTTTGACAATTTCTTGAATTTATCTTATCCATTTTTCCTAATTTTGGACAAAGTATTAATAATTAATTACAGTTCATGCTCTTCTTTTTATTTGTCTCCTTTTTTTCTGTGTAAGAGTATTGTTTATTCCTTCGAATCTTCACAATTTCAAAGTAAAAAGTGAGGTCTCAAATAAAGTAAAAGAGAAAATGTGTTTTTGTAAAGAAAATAACACGCCAACCCACATGGTTGAATTTCACGCAATACTCCCTGCCAAATTCAACTTTATATTTTTCATATCATGTTCGGCCTCTTGAACTTTGCCATCGTCAATTTGTAGACGATGGCCTTTTTTTCCGGGAAGGGTTAAAGAAAATTGAATTAAAATATCACATCTACGAATTCAAATGAAAGAGATTGTTATTTATTTATTTTTTTGAAAGGCGAAAGAGATTGCTAATTTATTGCATTCGAAATTGAATCCCTTTTTGTTTTATCAACAATTTATAATTTGCCTAACATCAATGGTCCCAATTTTTTTAAAAATAGTTCATGCAGCTTTAGACTAGAGTTGTAAGGTTATAAAATGAACTAACTATATATTTGAATTGACCCATGTTCATTGGTGGATTTAACATGGGATGTGGGGGACACAAGCCCCCCAATTTTTTGATCTTAACTGCAATTTGTACCCCTCTTTTGGAATAGAATCTTTAATTTACCTTCAAAGAATTTATATTATTGCCCTTAAATGATTTAAGATCACTTATTGTTTTAATGTTTTCTGAAATAAAATGCCATGTTTGAGCGAAAAGACCTACAAAATCGATAGATAGACAATATACTTGAAAGTTGAAACCCGTTTTTGCTTAGTGATAGATTTTTTAGTTTATATTACCTCACTGTGTGCTAGCTTGATTATGTGTTCCTTCCGAGCTAATTTTTTTGACTATCATTTTAGAAGGGCAGATGAATTTCGCACATTCTTTCCTTTTTATATTTTTGGGCCTTTCACCGAAAAATTGGAGAATGACGAAACAGAAAAAATTGACAAAAAATTAATGAAGACAAAAAAAAATTAGTGAGAAATTTTCTAAAATGGGAACCAAACAAAGAAGCAAAAAGGACACAAGGTAAAGGAGTAATAGAAGTGGTAAAATATGGGACTGCTGAACTAGAAAATGTGCTAAAATATGTGTATCATTCGGACTGGCATAAATTTTCGTAAAATAAAGAACATACAAAGGGGGTGTTCCACTAACAAAAAACTATTTTTTCTAAATACCGAGACAGATCATTTTCTTACAACACATTACATAAAAAATTGTGAAAAACCAGTTTAAAAAAAAAAACTGGGTTAGTGGAACACCCCCTCAGTCTGCGAGGGTACAGTATAGCACAGCAAAATGAACACGCTAGTTGTTAACTTGATCTGAATATATAGATACCCGCATAACCAAAACATATTTACACAAAAAAAGGGGGCAATTTTAGTTTAGATTAGGTTTCTGTCATTTCATTTTTCTCGTACAAATTTGTTTTGCTCATACAACTATTGACGTTCAATTAAGTTAATCTTTTACTTGAACGCACTTGAAGAACTTTACAAAAGGAACAGTTCTGATCATAACAAACAATTCTGAGGCCTAGTTCCGCTAATAAGTTGGCTTATTGGTTTTTTTTGTTAATGTATTTAAGACAATGACATGTATTGGAATTCGGAATAAGTCAACTTAACTTAGCAATAAGTTGGCGTGGATCCATGTCTGATCATTATTGTAGAGGAGAAAAACTTGAGTGCTGGTCGAGTATGGCCACGTGGTACCGGACCGCGTAGGGGTGTCCACGGATCGGATCCGGATGGATCGGATACGGATCCGATCCGATCCGCTCATAGCGGATTATGGTTTTTAAGATCCGGAACCGAACCGAACATTCACGGATCGGTTACGGATCGGATCGGATCGAGTCGGATCGGGGGGATTTGACAGATTAAAGAAGGATTATTGAGCGGATTGAGTGGATCGAACGGATCGGATCGGATTGGATCCGGATCCGGAACCGTCAGATAAGAAATTCTCGATCCGGAACCGAACCGAACATTCACGGATGGATCAACGGATGGTTCGGATCGGTTCGGATTGGTCGGATTGGCGGATCGGATGATCCACTGGACAGCCCTAGGACCGCGGATCTCAGTTGTCCGAAATAAACAAGTATTTTGGGTGGCTTAGATGTCTTGTCTCTCCCTCTGTCCTCTTTCTCTATTTACAATTGTCCATTGAACGACAGAGATGCATATGGGTGCTTTGGCAAAAAAACCAACAAGTGGTTTTTTTTTATTTTGTCCTTATTCTTTTTTTATTTTTTTTTTGCATTTGTTAGTTTTGCGTCAAGTTTTCGTGGTTTATGGATTCGTCTCGTCGAGACAAATCCAAAGAGTATAAAATTATAGTTGGAACTAATTTTTTTTTTAATAAAGCCAAAATTAAACCAATAAACTGGAGAATTTTGGTTTATTTTCAGTTTTATTAAAAAAATTATTACTTTTGACCATAATTTTATACTCTTTGGATTCGACTCGACGAGATAAATCCAGAAACTACGTAATCTTGACGTAAAACTAACAAATGCGATTTTTTTTTGAATAAGGACAAAACAAAAAAAACCAAAAAACTAATTTTTTCAATTTAGTCAAATCAGAAAAGCGCAAACTGAACCAGAGAGGACCTCTTTCCCTTCGAACACAGCCTAACATTTACTCCCTCCTAGTCCTACCACCGTCCTCGCCGTCATAACCACAAGTCAATCCAAAATTTCACCCCTCTCTCTCTCTCTCCTCCCACTAAAAAAATACAGTAGAAAGAGAAATCCCCAGACTCATATGCTGATACTGCCTCTCTCTCTCTCTCCCCCGGTAGCATCGAATTCAGCAATGACCTCCAACGCCAACTGACCCATGGCGGACGACGTCGTACCTAAAACCTTCCGGGCGCTAGTCGAAGCCGCCGACCAGAAATTCGCCCGCGTCCGCGACGTCCCTCCCTATGGCCGCCCATCGCCGAACCACTACTTCCACAAGGTCTTCAAATCCTACATGAGGCTCTGGAAGTACCAGCAAGAGAACCGGCAAAAACTCGTCGAATCGGGCCTCAAGCGCTGGGAAATCGGTGAGATCGCGTCTAGGATCGGCCAGCTCTACTTCAACCAGTACATGAGGAGCAGCGAGGCGAGGTTCTTGCTCGAATCGTACATTTTCTACGAGGCGATTTTCAACAGGGGATATTTTGAGAACAAGGAGGGTGAGAAGAAGCATTTAGGGATTAGGTTCAAGGAGTTGAGGTTTTTCGCGAGGTTTTTGCTGGTTTCTCTGGTGTTGAATCGGGTGGAGATGGTGAAGGTGCTTGTTGAGAGGTTTTCGGCTCTTGTTGATGATAGTTTGGCTAATCTTCGAGTACGTATTTGAACTTCTTTGTTATGGTAATCAATTTACTTTTTTGATACTGGTTTTAATTTGAAGTCTAGATTTACCGTTTCTTCATAATTGGGAGCAAAATTAGCAGCAGTTTTGCTCTCGTCCAGAAGTCGGTTGCCATATTTTCCTTTGGATATTAGCCAAACTTTGAGTATGCATTTCGACTTGTGAACCTTTTTTCTAAACTGGTTTCTGATTTTGAGCCTACTTTTGCTGTTTCTGTGAAATTTGAAGCACAATTAGGAGTAATTTTTCTCCCATTTTCGTTGATTTTGGGGTTATTTTAGTACCGAAAGTGCTTGGTTGGGATTAGGTTCAAGTTACTGAACTTGATTATGTTAAGTATTTTTATTGTGGACAATTGACTAATGCAATAATTCTTCTACAATATTAATTTAGTCCTTGTTCTACTGGTGGAAATTTGCGTCTAGTTTATTTGTTTCATTGAATTTGATGCACAATCAGGATTGAGGAGTAGGTTAGTGTTGAAAAGTTGATTGGTTGAGATTAGGTGCACCTTACTAAATTTGGTGCTGCATATTTATTGTTTATAGTGGATTTGAGACGCGCTAATTTTAATTTTTTTATATTGGTTTAAATTCGAGTCTAGTTCTGCCTTTTCTTTGAAATTGATGAACAATTAGGAGCAGCTTTTTATCCATTTAACACTGAAATCTGGATGAATTTGATTGGTAGAGATTAGGTGTACCGATTGAATTTGATGATGTATTTTGTATGGGGGTGTGTGTGGATATGAGCTTGATTCTTGGCTGAATTGGACATTTCTCTGTGGAGAGCACTATGAAACATGTTTTCTTTCTGGTGGGCAAATAGATGTCCTTCTGTTCCTTCCTTCTATTAGTTGTAATCTTGTTGTACATAAATTATAACTTTTCCGACAAATTAAGAGCACAATATGGAACTCATAACATTCAAGGAAGAGAGACAATGTCGCTTTTAAGGGGCATATGAGAGCATTAAAGGTGAGGAGGACATTTAGGTATACTGTATGTTTACAGCCACATTTAATTGGAAGGTTTGCAGTGAGCAGATCACCGTGATTGTGTTGCAAATGAACAAATTAATTATGTAAATGCAATTTCGACTTGAAGACAGATGAAGTCATTAGATGTACATGGTGGGTGGTTCAGGTGAATAAATTTATTACCTGATGTTCCTTTTGAGGTAATTGACAGATAATGGTAAAATATGTTTCAATTTGGTGGTATACTTTGGATTCTATGGCTATTTTGCTTTTCAGTAATCCGACGAATTTCGTTTGAGTTTTAGCAACCCTATTGACTAGATAAACTTTTGAAGAACAAGATAAACAGCATTGTGAATCAATTGATTGGTCATCGTGAACACCGTTTTATTTTCTGCCTCTAAAGAACTCTTTGAATATATTGCTCTCAGTTGACCTTTTACTTCCCTAGTTGCATCTGGTACAAATATTCTTAGACAAAGTGAGAGAATGGAGAGTAAAGTAGTTATCTCTTCTTCTTTTTGTGTACTTTTAACAAAAACAAAGCAGTTGTGTGTTACAATTAATCCAATTACACCAAGTAAAACTAGTTTCTGTACTTTATTTGTCTAGATGTAAACATGAAGGCCCATTTTGAAGAAGAAGTTTTCAGTCTTGTGAGAATGCTTTATTATTGTCTGTGGCTCTTTTCTTTGGAATGCTCTTGATCAATTACATGTACCGTTTGGTTCTTGTCCAGAATACACGGGAAGTTATATTTGCTGAACTTTCATCATTTACCGCTGAAGAACTATTCACCACCTCTTATGAGAGTAATATGTACCCGTTTCTTTTCCAGGAAACCAGCTTCAAAGAATGGAAGCTAGTGGTGCAAGAAATTGTCCGGTTTATGAAAGCTGATACAGCATTTATTAACCCCAGGCCTTTGAGATATTGTGCCATGTTTGATTCCTATCCAGCTTCTCTTCCATATGTTTCCCGTTTCCATGCGAAGAAGGTTCTAAAGTTTCGAGACGCCCTGCTGACAAGCTATCACCGAAATGAGGTGACTGGTCATTCATTTTCAAAAGAATAGATTTCGGTTCTTGTGACATCATCCGCCCATCACGCAAAAACTGACTATGCAAATATTTGGTGTTCTTTTCGTGCATTGTCATTTAGGTCAAATTTGCAGAACTTACTTTAGACACTTTCAGAATGCTACAATGTTTGGAATGGGAACCAAGTGGATCTTTCTATCAGAAGCATCCAGTTGAATCACGTGAGAATGGTGTTACTATTGACCATTCTGCTACTTCTGGGCTAATTGACATAAATTTGGCTGCCGATATGACTGATCCAAATCTGCCTCCAAATCCCAAGAAAGCTATTCTCTATCGTCCATCAATTACACAATTGATAGCTGTGAGTATTCCAGCTTGAGCAATTTCATTAGTTTTATCCATTGTGATTGGATTGGACTGTTTTTTTTGTTAGTAGTCCCGGTAGTTGCTTCTTTGCTAAAGGACTCTCTGGCAGAGTAGCACTGCTCAAATTAATTGAGAATAGTGAGGTTTCACTTTTTGTTGTCCTTCTGCTTTCATTCTTCTGGATTTTGAACATCAGATGGTTGCTTATCCGAAAATCAGACCTGATCTTGTTCTTTTGACACAGGCATGTTTAGCACATGTTAATGTTGGACTTCACGTTTCATATTTTCTTAGTTGTTTTTATTCTTTAGTAAGGCCTAAAAGCTTCTTCCTTGAGAGGAATAGTGTAAGTTTTTTATTTGAATGTTGATTTAGAAGTCGACTTGTTATTTTTGTGGCTATTATTAGAGCTTGTCCCACATTGGTTAATTATAACCTCTAAAGCTAGTATATGAACCTGGGCAGCCTCTCCACTCATTGCCAACTGGTTTTGAGTTGGATGCTTTAACATGGTATCAGAGCTTAGGTTTTCATTGGCTTTTCCCCTTTGTGCCATAGTTGCACTTTGTTTCTTGTGATCCGTATGTTCCGGATCCTTTGTTGATCTCCCCACTTGGGGTCGCACCTGCGGGGGAGTGTTGGAATTTGTTCGTCGTTGGTTAATTATCACCTCGAAAACTAGTATATGAGCCTGAGGAGCCTCTCCATTCATTGCCAATTGGTTTTGAGTTTCAGAGGCTTTGGATGAGATTCTATGTCGTTGATGGTTGGTTCCCCCTTTGTTTGTCGTTGATGGTTGATAGTTGTCGTATGTGTTGAATTGTTTGCTTACCTATCCACGTGCGTCAGGGGTCACATGTGCGGGGAGTGTTAGAGTTTGTCCCAAATTGGTTAATTATAACCTTTAAAGCTAGTATATGAACCTGGGCAGCCTTTCCACTCATTGCCAATTGGTTTTGAGTTGGATGCTTTAACAGCCAGGGAACATGCATACTACCTGAAATGTGATGATTCTGTTGTTTGTTGTGTTCCCTTAGGAAATGCATGGTTGGTATAAATCATTGCCTTAAATTTACTCAACTCATGAGTTTAAGTTCCACCGGATATTTCAGATTCATTCCCAGTGAACCAATATGAATCAACCTCGCTATATGGATATTGGTCTTGTAATATATTTTTGAAGAATGCTTGGATATAATAGATATTCTGAAAGAACTGTAGACTATTGGATTATTAAATTACACAACAGTGAGTAAGCAGGAGCCACATTTTGATTCAAAAAGTGCATAGATGTCATGCAACAAACTATATATAAATACAATAATTCTAAGGACCCAACAACCAGCCACAACAGCTTGTGTAGCACTGCATGATTGGTGGAATGCAGGCTGTTGTGGTTGGTCTTGTGACCGGTGTCCCTAGAATTATTGATATACATTCCATCCGTAAATCCTCAGTTGTATTTTATTATGGGAGATCCTATTTTTGATATTTTCAAGCCTTTCAAAAAATTTACCTTCGAGAAGTAAGGATTTGCAACTATACTAAATTTAAGTTAATGTCTCCTAAGTTTCTTGTAAGTGCTGTGTAACTGGCAAATCACCATGAATTGATTTGTGGTTAATTAAGCAGAAGTGGTGGAGAACAAGATGGGAAATGAATAGCACTTGCACAATTTCGGATAAAAACTGATATGAAAAAAGAACAATTCTGAATAGTTAAGACTGAGGGATAAATTAAGATGGTTTGGTAAAGTTCACTCACAATGCATGAAACTCCCCTAGTAAATATGAGGCTATTAATGCTTGGCTAATTTCTCATTAGTAGACTGCCGACACTAGGTAAAACCTGTGAATGAATTGTCCAAGCAACTAGGCCTTGAATACAGACTACCAAATGTAGAGTGACTTGTAAAATTGGTGCAGTTATTACGTTTGAAAGCAAAATTTGAAGTTTGAAGTCCAGTATTTTTTTGCGCTCTGAAGAGCTTAGGAATTTGGCGAAGGAACAACGGCTTTGAGTCTACATGATATACATAGATACATGTATGTATGCATAGATCTGTCTGTGTTGAAACTTGAATGCATGCATATGAATGTGCATAATGTTTTGTAACATATATTTTGCATTTTTCCTGGCATTGTCATTACATTGAGTTTTGTTTACAAATAATGATCACATGGAGCTATCCTTACCAGTAACCATAAATACAGGTAAATAGGAGACTTCTAGCCAAGGGAATTTGTTGTTAACTGGCAAGAGGTGCTTGTTCCTTGCTTCTTGCTCCTTATTTCGAGTCCGTCATTTGCACCATGTTTCAACTGCCTCCTATGCACTTAATATTGATTCCTCATTAGTGTAGACCCTAGGCAGTAATACCTTTTCTCAGGGTAGACAGTAGTAACTAACATGTCAGACTTTTAGGGGAAAATCAACAATATGGAATTTTTTTTGAGGATAACATACTCATTACAAAACTGAGATTTGGATGTTTGTACACTGCTAGATGTATAATCATAATAAAAGCAATTGCAAAAAAAAAATACTCCAGAGTTTGTCTGCTCTCTGCTATGCAAGCTAGTTGTTGACCATGTTTCTGAGATTCAACTTTATGAACTGTTCTTGTATCTGGCGCGTAAATCTATTTTGCATTTCTTGAATTTGGTTTTTCATATGTTTAGGTTATTGCCACGATTTGTGAGGAGCTTCCTCCCGAGAGTGTGATGCTAGTGTACCTATCAGCCACAGGTTACCTTCTTTCCCGTTAGTGTTAATAATTTGTGTAAAAAGATGAATTGATCAGTGTTTTAACTTACCAGGATAACTCACACTAATGATGTGTTCAGGGAAGGTTAGACATCCTAATGTTTCACAGATTGAAAGTTCTGGAGTTTTAAGGAAGTCTTCAAAGCTCAAAGTTGTTTCTCATACTTCCCATGGACAGAATAACTCTCTATATGAAAACCATGTGAACGAAACAGGGAACTCGGGGCAATGTATTGAGGATTCTTTGTGTCTGGGTCCTAGCAGAGATGGAGGTTAGAACTCTTTTTAACTTGTTGCATGACTAGGTTTGGCTCTGAAGTGTCCATTCTGTATAGGTCTTTAATGTCATTTTATGCACCATCTCAGAAGCTTCTAAAATTTTCAGGTTCAAATAATCTATATCCTGCTGATTTAATTCCTTTTACAAGAAGACCTCTTTTCTTGATTGTTGACAGCGACATCAGCCATGCATTCAAGGCAGGTTTGTCAGAACTTGTGCATAAATTTTCAGAGTCAGATGGTGTAAATGATTCTAGTCATGTTTTTTCCTTCCGAGCATGATGTTAACCTTGTGCATAAATTTTCAGAGTCAGATGGTGTAAATGATTCCAGTCATGTTTTTTCCTTCCGAGCATGATGTTAACCTTGTGCATAAATTTTCAGAGTCAGATGGTGTAAATGATTCCAGTCATGTTTTTTCCTTCCGAGCATGATGATAATTTTGGGACTTTTGAATTGAAAGGAACTGACCAGTTTGTGTTAGTCCATATGATACGAAATGATACTCCTTCAGGTTTACCTGCCAAATTAAGAAAATCATTTCAACGTTTTGTTTCCTGCATTATTACTTGGGAAAAAAGCACTCACTTTCGCCATTTGAGAGGTTTTGTATGGATTATTTCAAACTTTTATGTCCCTCATCATTATTCAGGGGATAAAAAAAAAAACTCACTCGGGGAACTCGGGGGCAAATTCACTCCTTTTATTCACCATTTTCCTGAATCCATCTGTCACAGTGTATAATAGAATGTTCGTATGGAGTATATTCGGCAACAGATTGTGTGATAGTTCAGTTAGATTTGTCTTGGTAGTCAGTCACCACAACATCTTGCATCTGATTTTAAAGTCAGTTCAACACTGTCCTTAACATGAAGACATCATGATTAACTGTCAAGTTGATTATGGCTCATTTGCATTCCAGGTTTTGCATGGTTCAGAAAGGGGGGAACCGGCTGCCCTTCTTCTTTCCCCTTTAAAGCCATTATTCAAGAGCACTAACGCAATACAAAACGGAAGTCAATTCACGTTGTTCTTAACTGCTCCTTTACAAGCATTCTGCGAATTGGTTGGCAGCACCTATTCGGACAGCGATGCTGTGAGTTAATGGGAGAACATACTAAACCTGATTACTGCCATTCTAGTCTAAATGTCCCATTGATGAGTTTTTTCTTCCAGGATTCTTACAATGATGCTGACAACATGCTCTCAACTTCATTCTCGGAGTGGGAAGTGATACTCTGTACTTCAACTACATTGGACTTGGTTTGGGCTCAGGTTTTATCAGATCCATTTCTACGGCGGCTTATTCTTAGGTAATCTTGTTTTTCAATGGATTTGTAGTTGGTAATAACTCTTGCATTTACCACACTTCACAATTCGAATTGGAAATTATTGGGTGCTGGGACTTAAAAATTGGTTCCCCAAAGCGAAATATTTGGTTTGCCTTGGTGAGTTGCTTGCATAAGTTGCATTACGGTCTGTTCAATCATAAATGGCAGAAGCACCGATGGTGGTAGCCTGGTGGGCAAGGTGCCTAGGGAGACTCAGTTTCGAGTCTTGCTAATGGCAAGGGATTGTGGTGTACACACTTATGTCCACTTGTACCTAGGTGGTGTCATGGTGATGGTCTGTCCTCACAGGACAGTAGCCATGGCTCAAACTGGACATTCCACTGGCGGGTCGGGAGCCGTTATGGTCACTCCCAGGGGGTTGCTACGCTGGTTGCCCCCTCCCACCCTTTTTGTTGTTCAAAAAAAAAAAAAAATTTGTTAATGCCAGAATGTTAAATAAATAATAAATGGCAAAATGGACTTCAAGAATGCTGAGAGTTTCCAACTTTTCTAGAGAACTGTAAAATCTAAAGTGGGGACCATGCTTTTGCTTTCATCCCCCTAGAAATTCATAGTTAGGATGAAAACCTGACTATAATCACAACGTAACTCTGCACCTCTTTCCAGATTTTATGACAAACATTAAAAGCGATTCTCTAACATGCCTCTTCTATTGTGCTCGATTGCTAAAGATATGCTTATTTGATGTCCCTCTTGCCAGATTTATTTTCTGCCGATCAGTTCTTACTCATTTCTGTCCTCGGGAGGAAAGGGATCAATATTTACCAGTTTGCCTTCCTAGACTTCCTGATTCTCTCTCTCCAAACTCTGAAGTTGTGCGATCATCGGTCTTTCGGCTTGCAAACCATCTCGACGTAGCAGACTGTTTCCACTTGAATGACACATAGTTAGCACCTTAAACGATCAATCGAGTGTGTATATTGAAATTGCTGCTTTTTAGCACCAAAGGATTTCAGCAATAGAATAGCGCAAAGATTGCGATACTTCAACAGGTGGTGTTTCTCTCTTCAGAGTATTTTTGCTAGCAATACGGGTTTTTTCCTCTCATCATGGTGGGTTTCTTTTGCTTGTTTTAAAGTGTATTCGAAACCCCACTCGTCGTTCGGTTCATGTGAGGAATCCATAAGATTGTTTGATCTTGTGGTTGGTCGGTTTGGATGCGGGGTCCCGTTCGTTCCAATAGGCCTTGTGTGTGACATGTGAATCCCTTGACTGGGCTTACAAATGTACAAGCTGTTAGAATATTTACAGAATTTGTGCTAATCTGTCTATAAATTTGTAAAAGAGAACCTGGTAGCTGAATGAGGGATTTCCTTTTTGTTTTCCCTTTCTTTTCTTAGCTGCATTCTTAGAAATATTCTTTGGTGTATGGCACAAGTGTCGAAAAAAGGAACTCTTGAATGGTTATTAGATGGAATAAACTCTGATGTTTCTCAATGCTCTCCTTTGTAATATCAATTGTATTTGTGGCTAGACATCAAGAGTCTGGGTGGTTTCATGTTGCGGTTGATGCTATGTTCTTAAAAACCAGAAAGTCTGTTTTTAAAGAACATAGCATCAACCGCAACATGAACAATCGTACACAGATCACAGACGTCTTTGTAGGGCCCATCTCGTGTCCCTCAAAGATGATCCAGTTTGCCATACGAATTTTGAAAAAGTCGTTGACTGTATCCGACTGAATTGATTTTGTATGGACTCTTAAAAAAATGTTTTAAGAGGAATTAATGGTTAAGATCATCATTGCAGAACCCTAGGTGGCCCCCGCAATGATGTCTGTGCTGTTGTGTATGATCTATTCCCCAACGTCTGTGCAAATAGCAGCAGGGTTTAAAAAATGGAATAGTGATACATACACACACTCAACCACACACAACCACACACACACTCACATGCGGTGGGTCCCACCGGAGTGGGTCCCACTGCATGTGAGTGTGTGTGTGGTTGTGTGTGGTTGAGTGTGTGTGTCACAATCATTTTCGTAAAAAATGATGGGTATTTCTCTAAGTTAGTATCTTCAAAAAAGCGATTTTTGTCTGTCTTAAAACTATGTGCTTTTCCTCGAACCAAAAGGTTGTTTAACCTACTAAAAAACTTTTCCACTAAACTCTGCTGATGTATATCATATGATTAAAACCATTTCAGTGATTAGCGTGGTGGTTAAACACATTTTTTTAAGACAGAATTACTAGCAACAATGGTTTTTACCAAAACTAGAATTGCATAAAAAACTGAGATATGGTTTTGCTTGTAACGCCCCGATTTTCGGAAGCATTAATTAAGACAACTAATTTTGATTAATTTAATAAAAAGAGTTTCCATCAGAGTACACGTTGGAAAACGTGAAGTGCAGCCCATTACAAAATACTTAGTACGGTTTGAGAAATTAATATTACAGACCAACATTAAAATAAAGGGGTGGGTTCTATAGATTAAGGTTGAGATCTTGATCCCAATGCTCCTCTTGAGCCTGATCCACTGGAAAACCTTATGTTCCAAAATAAGCATCACCCTCGACACCTACACCTCCTGTTTGATCACAATCTGGCATAATACGTCCGAGTCGCAAAGCAACATCATGGTATTATACCAGGGTTACACGAAGTGTAACAGCGTGAGCGATAAATCACTCAATAGCTACTCTAACCCTCCCAACCCTTGCTTAACATACAAGTACAACATATATGATTGAAAAACAGTAATTAAAGGAATAATCAGGAAATAAATCGTAAAACCGAAATTAAACACAGCTGATTTCATTGCTAGCCATTAACTTACATGTTCATCTAAGTTCTCAACCTAGAGAACTTTCCTCCCGGTTAACCACTAAGGAATATGACCAAACCGTGATTAAACTCCCCCCTTGCGTGCCCTGACTGGGAGCCCCGACGGAAGGTATAAGTTACGTACTTAATCCAGCCGTCAGCCGCCTCCCAAGGATGAATTTCCCAGGGACTGACTGTACCACTGGGCTACGAGTGACAACTGTCAGCTCCTGTAGGTATATAGTCGTGACTCGGTCTATAATACATCCACCCTTTTAACGCCTCAGAATTCAAATGAAGTAATCACAGATTGTCATATCCTAGGGTTTCGAAATCCTGGCAGGCTGCCAAATATTCCTCCAAAATGAAATCACTTGGCTGACTGCCATTCAACAAATCTCGGGGTGACTCCCCACGATCAATTCATCACTTGGCTGACTGCCATTCAACAAATCTTGGGGTGACTCTCCATGATCAATTCCAATTCACTTTTCCATTAACCTCATCGTCTATGTGATATCCGCGTACGATCACCTAACCCGAGAACCTAGTTGTCCATTCTAGCATTCAACACGTTTATGAAAAGTGCATTTAAGAGTAGAAGCAAAGTGATAACGATATCTCAAGGGTCACAACCGAATATCTCAATTCACAAGTTCACGAAATTCAAGTAATCGAAAACCAGGGGTCTAAACGTAATAAATTCAAACTACAGGGACCAAAACATAATTTACTAAACTATTGGGGTCAAAACGTAATTTAAAGAAAGTAAGGGTCACCAATGTCATTTTAAGTAAGTACAAGGTGTCCAACATAATTTCACGACTCTAGGGTCCTTAGTGAAATTTTACTAACTTTGGGGGCCTTTTTGTAAATAAACATAGTACAAGGGCAAAATGGTAATTTTGCCACCGACAAGGGTAAATACGTAAAAATACTTTATCTTAGTTAGTAAAGTCCTAACTTGTCATAAAATGCAATGCCTTGATTTTTTATTAAGTACAAAACTACACATTATGCAATTTACACACACAAGGGCAAAATGGTCATTTTACACCCAAAGGGCATTCTGGTCATTTCGTTACACTCCTAAATTTCCAGTAGTGACACTTAGTTGATAAAAATAGGTTTCGTAAATAATACACAAGTACACACGCCAAATTTCACAAAATTACGCTTTATGTCCCTAACTTTAACACAACGATCAAGAACAAGATTAAGCACAATAAATTCATGGAGAAACTCATATAAACAGTTAGTAAAGTATTAAACATGCTCGGAATAGTTAAAAATATGAACCACAATAAATCTAAGGTTTACTAAGCACGAAAACCCGGTTTCGGGTAAAAAGGGTCACATCGCGTTTTGGCTCGGGTTTCGTGAAACCCTTGACTTGGGGCTTTAACCCATCAACTATAAACTACTCATAGACTATTCTAACTCATTCAAAATCTTGGAATAGGTTGGGTATGAGTTTCTACCTTGTTTTGCGAAGATTTGGCGAAAAAACGGGTTTTTGCGAAAAACCGGTGGAAGGAGTTCTTTGACCCACCTTGGCTGGATTTGGTGGTGAAATGTGGGTACCTTGGAGTGTGTTGGATGATCTTGAAGTGGAAGATGAGAGGTGGGAGCTTTTGGTTGATATTTTGAAGTGAAAATTCAATTTTCTTGACTTTTCTCACTCTAAAACTTGAAGGATGTTAATGGGGCTTTGTGTTCTTGGTTTGGGAGTTATTGGGAGAGTTTGGAGGAGGAAGAGAGTGAATGAGAGGGGGCAGCAGCTGTTCTGGACGAAATTTGGGATTTGGGGGAGTATAAAATGAGTTTTGGGTGGAGTTGGAGTGTAAGATTGGTGAAAGAAGTGCCATAGTGGGTTAGGAAGTGATGGGGGAGGGTGGTGGAGTGTATGACAGTCAAGGGGGGCCCATGTTGACTGATTTTGGCTGATGGGGGAGGTAGAGTGTGGTATTGGTGATGGTTGGTGGTGGTTGGGTAGTGTAGGATGATGTATAAAGTATATGTATACACATATGTGTGTATGTGTACTAGTATTGCTTGTGTATGTATATAATTACGTATGAAATGAATTTATAAAAATGTAATGCTCGCGATTAAAATGTAAACGTGCCTTAGGGTCGAATTTGTAGTAATTTGGAAGTGTTAGGGTATAAACCGTAGTAATTGCAAATTAAGGGCCCTAAATGTAATTAGAGATTAAATAACGAAATTAAAGTAATTAAAATGCAATTAAATAATCCTAAATTTTATTAAAAATTTCGGATTATTACATTGCTTGGCAAAGAAATGACAACAAATCATTCCGAAGCACCAAAAAAAAAAAGAAGGAGAAATAACAACATCAATTGGAGAAATAGGTTTGGGGGCATTTTTGTCCCCTATAAATGCATTAGAAATTTTGAAAATACAATTGCTTCAAAGTGGTTTGTGTCAAGAGTCCGAATCAGGTTACGTGCACCTCGCCTAATTTCAAGATATTGAAGCTCATGATCACATGAATTTCAAAAGTCCCACGGATTTATTATTGGTTAGAACCAGGAGCTTAGAACAATAAGCTTTTACTTGTTGCTATCGACCATTTTCAATGAATTTGTTATGAGCTAGCAACACAGTCGGTGATCCACGTCATGCTTGAAAGCTCAATAGATCCGATTTCCGATTATAATTATCTAATTACCTTTGAAATCTATGTGAAATGTGGTCTTAATTGAGCGCCCATCACTTTCAATTTTTAGAAATACATTTTTATTTAAAACATAACTTGGTTGATTTTTTTAATCAATTGATGGGAGTAATTCAACCCTATTGAAATTGCCATATGATATGAATTGTTTTTTTTCCCGGAAAAAAGCTGTAGATATTATTAAAATACAAAAAGGTCGGAAGACCTAACGTCAGCAAAGGCAAGATTAGCTAACTCGTGGGGGATAGGACTCCCCCCAATTCTCTAATCTAGCACCTAATAGGGATTGCTTAGCCAACGAATGGGCTACCCTATTGAAAGAATGTTTAACATATTTTAAAACACAAGAGGAAAATAACGGGAGAAGCTCTAGACAATCTGAGAGAATAGACCTACAATTGGAGTACGATACCCCTACTTGAGAAAGAGCTTGAACGATTTGAAGTGAGTCACCTTCCACAATGATATTAGACAACCCTCTATTTGCAGCAAGAACCAATGCTTCACGAAAACTCAAAGCTCAGCAACTCTAGGAGAGAGCATGATAAGCCCCAAATGTTGCATATAATCCGGGCTTATCTCTCTCATTTTGCACACACTTTCGCATTTAAAATACTTTGAATTGTTTGATATTGCGCATTTGGAGTGTTTTCCAAGTTTTAGGTAAAATGGAGCAAAAGGCGTATCCTTAAGCTCCAAATAATCCCCGGTTGTATCCGGAAGTACCTAAGGTCCCGCAATGCCGTGGAGGACAATCGTCGAAGCTTAGAAGTCGATTCAAGAAGCTTTGGAAGGTTCAAGGAAGGCCCGGAACAAAGGAACAAGAAATCTGGAGCTATGAGCCTCGAGAAAATCTGACCAACCGATAGAAAAGGCTCATTTCTCTCAAGATACAAATGCTATGAAGATGAGGTCAATTGGGTTAGAAAGTAGACTCATAGAGCTTTCCAACGGTTCAAGAATCGCCTCATTCCGAGTTCAGACGAAGCCGGGGCGTGCCCGCGAAGTTGGGTAAAAAATCTGCCTAAACAGACACTTCTGGATCGATCCATGATCAAGTTGGATCGATCCATGATCAAGTTGGATTGATCCACACTATCTGGATCGATCCAGGGCCCAAGTGGATCGATCCACTTCTTGCCAAACTACCTTGGATCGATCCAAACCATCATGGATCGATCCAGATCATCCCAAAACTCTCCAGACTCATCTGGATCGATCCATGATGAAGTTGGATCGATCCAGACCCATCCTTGGCGATTTTTTGACAGATTTTGGTTGTTTTAATATCTTCCATATATGGAAACTTTCCACTTATAGTATGTTTTTGGGATAATTAGCCAATGTAAATGGCTTTTAGTATAAATACCTTCCTCCCTCCTCTCTCCTAGATCTTCCTCCTTAGTTAGTTTTGTTCTCACCTCTCTCCTCCATTGGAGAGAGTTTAAGGTCTCTCTCTAGTTTATCTCATGTAAGTGTTTGTCTTCCGTTAATTTTACGTTTATTAAACATGTTGCTCTTGATTAGATCTTCCTATTAATCTAGTTTATTTTCAATTCCACCTAGTATTTATTTTACTTGTTTTTCTTGCTATTTCCTTAGTAAACTCTTGTTTTTAGTAGTTGTTTGATAATTTCTCAAGTACTAATGTTGTAGGCCAACCTAGGATCTTCATTAAAAATCGGTTTTTAAGTTTATTAAGCATGTTTTTAGTTTTCTTCCAAATTCTAGACTTGTTTTCTAGCATAATGTGTGAGTAGTTAAGTAGGCTTGGTCATGGGGTGATTAACACTCCATGACTCGGGTTAATCCGTTCCGCTCACCTCAAAAGCAAACACTTCCTGTTGATCAAAGAGTTAGGATTAATTTTATGTATCAAAATTTGGATTTGTTAATCTCTTTGATCACATGTAGCCAAGGGCTTGACCACTTGGCACGTGTGATGCTTAGGGCGATGTCAATCAAAATGTTTGTCTAAATGGCACAAGAATCCTAATCTTTGTGAAGCACATTTTCTAGTCAAATGGTTTTAATCTCTAAATCTTCCGTTCGGGAGCATCTAACGGTGTCCCGAGCCGGTTATCAAGAGTCGAACGGTTTAGCCTTAGTTGTGGTATTTATGATCCCCTAGACTACGCCTTAGTTTAATTTGCCGTTTTTAATCTTCCGAGTCGTTCACGAAGTTAAGTGAATTCCATCAACCAAAATCCAAAAGCCAAGTTTGCCGCTTTAAGGCTAAAAACTTCATTCGCAAGTCAACTCTCACGCCGAGTGCGTTCGGTCCCTGTGGATTCGACCTGGTCTTACCGGTTATTATGCTACTGCCGACCTAGCCCTACGCTTGGGGCGACACTCTCTACGACACAATCCAAGGTCGCAAGCAGAGCAGCCCAGGGAATGAAATTGATGCCGTCCCCAAAATTTGACCCGCATGATATGAATTGTTGGATGTACCAACAAGTTCACATGATAATCTAGAATAATCAAGTAATTTACTCAATTCGACTCAAATAGTTTGTGTAGTTTGACATCGTGAGCATAAATAATTTCTTTAAACGTAATCATATATAATGTATTATTTCAACTAATTAAAAAAAAAATATTCAGGCTTGGTTCTTGAATGGATTTTAGGGTTATAAAATTCGAAATTTTATCTCCATCCTCTACCAATAGATAAAATGAGGAATGATTTTATCTCCTATTTTTTTAAACCCATTGTGGTCCCCGTGTGGCCCACCCACAAATGGCATGTAAAATTACCATTTTAACCTTTACATAAAATAGGACAACTTGTAGATGAAGCAAAAAGGAGGGTAAATTGGTAAAAATGACATTAGTTGGATTTTATCCCAACTAGTAGATTTTATCAATAAAAATGATACACGTACATCCATCTTCTCCACCAAACTTCTCCAACAACCAAAACCACGTTGTTTTGGCACAGCTGAAAAAAAAAAATAATAAATATATATATATACACACCAAACTTCACCTCCAAACTCCCGGATTCTGTTAGTTCCGGACCTCCACCTTCCCAATATATTTTTTTTAAATCCGAACCGTTAGATGTGTTTAAAAGGTGTTTTCAAGGTCCAACGCGAAGATTTGGCAAAAAAAAAAATACCTGGAAGGGCTTGATCGGAGCTGTTTTTCACAAAAACGCTCGGATCGTCGAAATTTGGTCCGAAAAGTCGAAAATACCCCTAGGTCCGTAACTTAACTAAGTTAAGGGAGTTTGGATAGGAAGGGGACTCTCTCTCTCTCTCTCTCTCTCTCTCTCTATATATATATATATATATATATATATATATATCCAAACATTTTTTTGACGATCCGATCCATCCAATGTGTTCAGAAGGTGTTTTCAAGGGTCCATGCGGGAAATATTCAAAAAACAATACCGGGAAGGGCTTGATCCAAGCAGTTTTCGCAAAAAATATATATTTACATTTTTTGCGAAAACTGCTTTGATCAAGCCCTTCCCGGTATTTTTTTTTGAAGATTTCCCGCGTGGACCCTTGAAAACACCTTCTGAACACATTGGACGGATCGGATTTTTCAAAAATAATTTGCAACACAAAAAAAACCATTTTTTTCCTATTTCCGGGAGGTGTGGACTAGAAGATTTCCGTATATATATTGAAGATTTTCCGCGAGGACCCTTGAAAACACCTTCTGAACACATTGGACGGATCGGATCGTCAAAAAAATGTTTGGATCATGAGGTCCGGAAATGAAAAGTCCGGATAAGAAGATTGCCTATATATATATATATATATATATATATATATATATATATAGTGAGCTTCCGGTCCAAACTCCCTTAACTTCTTAAGTTACGGACCTCATTGATCCTGATTGAATTTCGATGATCTGAATCGTCCAATGTGTTTAAAAGGTGTTTTTTAGGGCCCCCGCGAGAAATCATAAAAAAAAAATACCGGGAAGAGCTTGATCCGAGCCGTTTTTCACAAAAACTATATATGTACAGTTTTGTGAAAACGGCTCGGATCAAGCCCTTCCCGGTATTTTTTTTTGATGATTTCTCGCGGGGGCCCTAAAAAACACCTTTTAAACACATTGGACGGTTCGGATCATCGAAATTCGATCGGGATCAATGAGGTCCGTAACTTAAGAAGTTAATGGAGTTTGGACCGGAAGTTTACTATATATATATATGGCAATCTTCTAGTCCAAACCCTCCTGAGAATAAGAAAAAATGATTTTTTTTGTTTTGCAAATTATTTTTGGAAAATCCGAACCGTCCAATGTATTTACAGTTTTTGCGAAAACTGCTTGGATCAAGCCCTTCCCAGTATTTTTTTTTTTGAAGATTTTCGGCGTGGAACCTTGAAAACACCTTCTGAACACATTGGACGGATCGGATCGTCAAAAAAAATGCTTGGATCACGGAGGTCCGGAAGTCCGGAGTAGAAGTGGAACCTCTCTCTCTCTATATATATATACATATAGGGAGTGGATCCGGGAACACAACTTTAGACACAAATGTAGACACTTCATCTCTGCCCTTAAAAGCAAGGGCTGGGATTAAAACTTAAAAGGACCTCTCCTTTCTCACTTGTGCCCTCTCTCTCCTCCAACGTATTCTCTCTCCCTCAATCACACCCAGTGTTTTTCCTCCCACTCCAGTGGTAGCCATGGTCGGCGGCTGCAAGCACCGCCCACATCGTTCTCTCTTCTCCTCCCTCTTCTCCCTCCTCTTTTCCCTTTACGCCTCTCTTTACCCTCTCGCGCACCGCTCGGGCTCAACTGGGTGCGCAAAGTTGTGAGATCTAAACTCAAGGCCTCAAAATGGAAATATTAGATTTGTGCACAATATGAGTCGAAAATAGTTCTCTCTTCCTCATTTGTTTGCAGTTTCAACTTTCACTTGATTTTTTTTCCCGGGAAAAATCCTTACCTGAATCGACAATAGAGATATAGCATGTTTCTTAGCATAAATTTTGTGAACCATGGAATTCGTTGATTGCAGTGCTTCAATGAAAGATAAAGGGTTGATTTGATGAAAAAGAAAAGCACAAGGTGCAATTTTATGGATTACACGAGCTATCATCTCTGGGTTTCTCCTTAGCATTTATTTTGCAATTTTATGGAGGAAGAACATGGCTGTTTTGTGAGAGTGTGAGGCGTGAGCACGTGAGAAAGGGTGGGGCTTTTTAAGTTTTAATCTCAGCCCTCGATTTTAAAGGCTGAGATGGAGTATCTAAATTTGTGTTTAAAGTTGTGTCTCCGGATCCGCTCCCATATATATATCAGATCTGGGACTCCCTCCCCCGTCCCAATTTCAGTCGACCAAACACTACCACCGCTGCCGACCCACCTCCTCCCTCTCCTCCTCCTCCTCCTTCTTCCTCCCTCTCCACCTCCGGCGGCTGCTGCCGCCGCCGCAGCAGAATTAAGAAATTTCCCAACTGATTTTGTCACCCCTCTGTACAACACCAACTTAAATGAAATTTCCCATTTTATCTTATTTTTTGTTCGAAAGTCTGGGAACACACCTTTACTCGTACTCGTACTCGGGCTTCTCAGAGTTGACCCAAACACAGGGAAGTAACATCCAACTCCCAAATACCCCTAGAACTGCAAGTATCAGTTATCTTTATAGTTAATCAGTGGGTTAAACAAAAAGTTTGCTAGAATTTGTTAGCCAGCCACTGGGCTCACAAATTTGCTTAATTGCTTCATCATTCTTTTGATCATCACAAAGTTCCTTGTACTACTGTTTGCAGCATTACACATTTGTTAGCTAGCCGTTGGCCATATCCTTATGCTTTTCCTCTGCTTTTCACAAATACTCTTTCGCCAATGTAATTACCTCATACCCAAAATTCAAATTCACGACCGTTACTTCACCCGCCCCTTTCTTACCCAACCCGTTAGGTTCCACTCGACCCAACATGTTTATGCTTGCAATGTCAGAATTGCTTCTTTGTCGCGTGCCGGCAAGGTTGAAGCCGCTCGCCAGGTGTTCGATAAAATGCCCGAACGAGATGTGGTCTCATGGAATGCCATGGTTACTGGGTACTGGCAAAATAAGGACCTCAAAGAGTCCAAGATGTTGTTCGATTTGATGCCCGAGAGGAACGTGGTTTCTTGGAATTCGATGATTGCCGGGTGTGTTGAGAATGAGACGGTAGATGAGGCTTTCGAGTACTTTCGTAGCATGCCTGGAAGAAATACTGCATCGTGGAATGCGATGATTTCTGGGTTTGTTAGGTATGGAAGGATGGAGGAAGCGGGTAGTCTCTTTGACAAAATGCCGAGGAAGAATGTGATTTCCTACTGTGCAATGATTGATGGGTATGCTCGAAATGGGGAGATTGAGAAGGCGAGGGCTTTGTTTGATTGCATGCCGAGTAGAAACGAGGTTTCTTGGACTGTGATGATTAGTGGGTACGTGGCGAATGGTAGGTTTGAAGAGGCTAGGGAGTTGTTTGACAGGATGCCTGATAAGGATGTAATTGCTACGACAGCTATGATCACAGGTTATTGTAAAGAGGGGAGAATGGAAAATGCGAGGATTTTGTTTGAAGACATTCAGCTCAAGGATTGTGTCTCTTTCAATGCAATGCTAACAGGTATTTCAAGTCACCTCTGGCAATTTTGAAATCTTAGTTGACTTAGGAATCACTTGCCAAGAGGCTAATTTTAATGTATTTTCAGTGGATTGCATCAGCGGCAAGCACTGACTTAGTGCCTGCTCTTTCGTCATATAATTACAATATTTTTAATTTAGGAGTTAAAACGGCTTCTTTGAGTGTGAGAAACTGTTTAGGTTGATTTCCATTATCAAAGACCCATACGTGCTGAACTATAATAGTAAAGGAAACATTACCCTTCACCGATACTTGGATGCGAAACAAAGGTGATTATTAGGGTCCGAGAAAAGTTATCAAGAAAACTAGGGAAGCACATTGAATGGTAATAGCCATAAGTCTGGGGCACTACCAACTTTATGCAGGAAAGCAATGCATCTGCTTAGAACCACTTAATAGCAAGTGCCAAATGTAGTGCAATATTCATCTGAAGTTAGGCTGACCAAAACCAAATCATGTTAGGTTTGTGGACTTTGTTTTGACTATTATCCCCTGAATGCTGAATTCGTGTGTTATCTTTGCCTCTCCCAAGATTACTTTTTGGTGTCGAGTATCCAATGTTCTTCTTGCCATAATGTCCTGTTTGAGTTGGCCCAAAGCCTAAGATTACTTATCCATGTTTCCCAGTATACAGTCATATAAGCTTGTTGCATTATTACTTAGGTTTCCAAACTATTTAGATGCACCTTTGCAGGTTTAAAACACTAAAAAATAATTGAAATTTTATGTCAAATGTCATTTATCCAGAATTGTCGTATTTTTATGCAAAAGTTATGGCACCATTTTCCAGCAACTGAGGGAATATGCATTTGATTTGTTTAGTTAATAACTTATGAGGCTAGGGAACCCCCTAGTTTGGTATATTCCAAGGGCCTTCTTCCCTAGCTTGAAAATTATATGCAAACTGCTAGGGGCTTGTCTTCTGACCTATAACGTGGATTGTTTCGGGATGAGAAACGGGAACAAGAACGTGGTACAACCAAAGTTGTAATACCGTAGTGGGGTAGGCTTATGTTTAATGAACCAAATCAAACAGAGGCCCATATATATAATATATTTTAAAAATATTTCTGTATATTAAATATAATTCTTTCGAAAGATAAACATCCAGTAAAACAACATATTATTTTTCAAATGATTCTTGTAAAACACGTTGTTGGCTATTTTGACCAACATTTTTGCATTTTTTCTCGTAAAGCTATACTCTAGATTTTTAATGCAATAAATGGGAAAAACATAGGAATCACTTTGGCTTTTTGTGTAACCAGCAATGAACCCGTGTTATGCACATGGTACAAATAATTGTGATATTTTAATCTCTTTAGGTACCCACTTGATCCAAAACACATTCAAATTTCAATACGTGAGCAAATGCTCATTTTCTGTCATTAACTGTTAAGGAAGCCCAGGATCCTCCTATTGTCCTACATATATAATTTAATTAACTTCTATTATCTACATACATCATAGAGCTGATCAATCTTCTTTCATCCTGTTTAACCTCAACACAATGTTTGTCTCAATAGCAGTTTAGCATTGTGGTGGTCTTGATATATTGAATCTTAAAAAGAATAAAGCATGGAGAATAAAAACATATGTCTTCTTGACCTACACATGCAATTGTTGATTTCTAAGCTTAGGGATTTGGTATGGTACTGGTCTTGGCTTGGAACTTAGGGATTTGCTTCCCCTTAAAATTTTAGGTTCAATTCTTCTTGCCAATAACTCTTGTGGTCATCTCACCCCCACGCATAAGCATGCGAAACGGCTGTGGAAGGAGTTGAGTGCTTAAGCTGACATGTGACACCCTATATTACAAAAAAGTACGTTGGCCTTTTCATTAAGAAAAATGCTAAAAGAGGCCTAGTGGGCTTATGCTAAGGTTTAAAAAGTGTGTCGAATGTGTGAAAATTGTATAAAAGTAGGTGTAAATGTATTAAAAAATGTAAAAGGTACATTGGAGTGCGTGTTTTTTTTTGTGTGTGTGCTTATTGATCATTGGCCACACATCCACCTCAACATTCTCATTTCAACTACACTTATCTTGTTCACCTGTTGTTTCTTAATAGGCCAGCATTCTGTCTAACGTTCAATTAGGAAGCTAAGAAATGAAATAGTCCGCGAGATGGTAAGTCATAGGTGTAGTACCTATAGAGGAGAAGTTGAGGGAAAATAGGCTAAGGTGGTTTGGGTATGTCTACCGTAGACTAACGGATGCAGTAGTTAAGAGAGCAGATATGATAGCTTTGGGTAGCAATGCTCCAGGGAGGGGAAGACCCAAATTGACATTAGATGTGGTAATGCGCAAAGATTTGAGTCTACTAGGTCTAAGTGAACAAGCAACACTTGACAGAAATCAATGGAAAAAAAGGATTCATGTAGCTGACCCCAATTGATTGGGATATAAGGCTCAGTTTGATTTGATTTGTGCTTATTGAACGTTGGCCTTTTCACTATATTTACACAAACCCAAAACATTAGTTCTTACGAAAAAGTTCTTATAAACCTCCTGTAGTAGCAAAACTCATTAATTGAATTCATAATGTATACATCCCAAAAGAAAACACAAGAATCGAAATTTATTAGAATACAGTAAGAAGGGAGGAAGTACCTTCGAAGGTGATAAAATGACCTTGGCCAATAGTTGGTCATTCTGTCTAAAAATGTTAACACCATAGTTTTTGATGTTTTCAAACATGAAACAGAGAATTAAAATCAATTACAAAAAAATAATCGATGAGCTAGTGCTGTTATCAATATAAAAAATTATTTGCTTACAACGGCCATAAAAGAAATCCAGACACCAAGAAGCTCATGAGCATTACCTCAAATATATAATTACGAGATCTCGTAAGGATGGATATAAAACTTCCAATGGGATACAGAACGTCTGTTGTGCTTACGATCAGTAGCTTTAGAGGATTGGCAACAAAATTGACATCAACTCAAGCTCACATCCTCCTTTCTATCCAAACCTCCCACTAGCGCAAAATATATATCAACCGTGAAAGGGGAAAAAAAAATCATTGTATCAAATATGGATATAAAAAATGGGAGGAAAATAGGAATGTGAGGCGAGAATGAGATTTATGATTGGACAATTTTGCTAATTGGATTATAATAGACAGATCGTTAGAATCAGAAAAAGTTCATACCAATGAGGGTAGCAAAATTAAGACGAATATGAGACATGACTAGCAAAGCAACAGATTTACAAGCTTTGAAATAAAATCTCAAATTATAATCTTAGAATATTCTTTTACCATGAGTATAATTACGTTTCCTTCCTTCCACAAATCATGCCACAATTAATATCGTCCTTTAAGTGTTTTCCATGTTTGAAATAGTTATCCCACAAATAATTTCAAACATGGAAAACACTTAAAAAGATGATATTAATTGTGGAAGGAAGAAAACGCAAATTATACTCATGATAAAAGAATATTCTAAGATTATAAATTGAGATTTATTTCTAAGCTTGTAAATCTGTTGCTTTGCTGGTCATGTTTCATATTCGTCTTAATTTTGCTACCCTCATTGGAATAATTTGACTAAACAAATTGTTGGCCCATCAATTGCAGCCACTTGTAGAGTTGAGGGCTCTCCTCACGAAAAGTCACTCTGCAATAATATATACGATTTATTTATTGTCTTGTATGATATTTGTAACTTGCATTTGTTAGAGTTTGTCCCGCATTGGTTAATTATAACCTCCAAAACTAGTAGATGAGCATGGGCGGCCTCTCCACTCATAGCCAATTGGTTTTGAGTCGGATGCTTTAACTTAAAATAGGTAAATTGGTACAATATAACTATTAGCATTTTCTGATAACTTAGGTTTCAATAAGACTGATTTTGTGTAACACCCCGAATTCTCAATATTACCTTACCGGTCTAACCCAACCAAATAACAAAATCGAATGATTTATGCATCCAACATAATCTAAACAAATAGAAAATTACTGGGGAAAAAAAAGAGCATTCCCACTTCCTTCCATACTTGCATAATTTTCCGAAAACATTTCTCATCTTTAATATGCATCCAATTTTTGCCTTCATCTTCTCCCCTTTTCCCTTTCCTCGTGTCACATTTTTTTTTAACGTTTTTCCAGTCCAGCTCCAAGCCTCCCCACCTTAACTGAGTTCCTTTTTTTTTTTTTTTTTCCCTTCAGATTTTTTCCTCCTCTTCCCTTCAATTAATTTCCCTCGAAAATGTTTTCCCCCAAAACTGTGAGTGAATTCCCCTTGTCCCCAAGCCTTTAGATGCATGAGTTTTGAATGTGTGTCTTATTCCTTTCCTCCCACGTGTATACTTTAATTCCTAGTCTATCTTGTTTCCTTTGACATTTTGTCTCATTAATTCCAGGACCTACCAACCCATTGCTCTCACATGTCCTTGCATGCATCTATCTCCATATAAACACACAACTCACAAAATCCAACACTTGTATCCCCTATGCAAGCATAGTTTTATTGCATAATTAATCTCATTCTTTTCTCGTCATTTTGTTTTGAATTGGTAAGTTTATTAGCCGACATAAACCAACCACCAACGAAAGATACATGAGTATCACAATATAAAATCTCATACTTCGCAATCCATTTTTATCCAAGGCGATGACGGATTTCAATGTCGTGGTATTACATTTTGCCACATTGTTTACTACCTTTCCAAGTTTTCAATTTATCCGAGGATGGATGCAGCTTTCCACTAGGTATAAAAGATGAAACATATTTACAGGTTATGCACAAAATGGCAATGGAGAGGAGGCACTGAAGCTACACGCACAAATGCTCAGGAGGGGTATGAAGCCGGATCACTCCACCCTTGTTTCAGTTCTCACTGCTTGTTCTACTCTACCATCACTAAAAGAAGGAAGACGGACACACGTAATCATTCTCAAAAGAGGGTTTGACTCGCATCTCTCAATATGCAATGCTTTAATCACCATGTACAGCAAATGTGGTGGCATCATTGACTCTGAGTCCGCTTTTTCACATCTCAACAATCCAGACCTCGTTTCATGGAACACCATCATTGCCGCTTTCGCACAGCACGGCCTCTATGAAAAAGCTGTTTCCTTCTTCAGTGAGATGAGAATGAGTGGATGTGAACCAGATGGTGTTACTTTCCTCAGTTTATTATCTGCATGTGGTCATTCTGGGATGGTGAAAGAGAGTTTGCACTGGTTTGATTCAATGGTAAAAAATTACAATTTAATTCCTCGGCTTGAGCACTATTCTTGTTTGGTTGATATACTGGGTCGTGCGGGTCAATTGGAGAAGGCTTATGACATGATCAAAGAAATGCCATTTGAACCAGACTCGGGTATTTGGGGTGCCCTTCTCTCCGGTTGTTGTGCTTATTCAAATGCAGAACTAGGGCAACTAGCAGCGGAAAAGTACTTTGAATTGGATCCTCAGAATTCTGGGGCTTACGTCGTGTTGTCCAATATATATGCTGCTGCTGGAATGTGGAAAGAAGTTAAAAGAGTGAGAGGGTTGATGAAAGAGCAAGGCGTTAAGAAGAAACCCGCGTATAGTTGGATGGAGATTGGTAATAAGGTGCATTTTTTCGCGGGAGGAGATGTGTCTCATCCAAATATTCAAGAAATTCATTCACAGCTGAAGAATATGGGTTTACTAATGAAGCGGATGGAGGGTGTTGATGAGATTTATATGGCTTAGAGCTGTTATGGTTGAAATGGATATGGAAGAGAATAGGCTCCGAGAAGGATACAGGGTTTAATTTTGATGGTTTTGGGGAGCAGGAGCAATTTTTGGTGCCGGGTGGGCACCACGTGTCCTTGCCCAAGCACCCATCTCGGCCGTCCTAAACACTTTTGGACAGTCTAGATTTAAAAGAGGGGAGAGAGAGAGAGAGAGAGAGAGAGAGAGTAAATCTCGGCCGTCAAAAAGTGTGTTGGACGGTCAGATTGGGTGCTCAGGCACAGACACAGGGTGCCGGGAGCAGAGTCTAAAAAAATTTCGGGAGCAGAGTCTGTTTTCTCCCGAGAGAGAGAGAGAGAGAGAGAGGAATATCTGCGGTGATTTTTGTTGTGAAGTAACAGTTAGACGGCATTCCTTACAATGTCCATGGAAAAGGAAGATGTTCGAATTGTCTTTTATGTCATGCATGCAGTGCTAAATTCAGATGAGAGGAAGCTTTCAAATAACCTGGCCAACTTATGCGCACCGTAATTAATCTCTGGGCGCAATATCATCATCCTCTCAGGAAGGCTTACTTAAAACCGGAGTAAAGAACCAACTGGAGGACTCGAATAAGATCTGAACTTAGATATGCACGAGTCTCCCAGTGTACAAATCCAGCTAATGGAATATCCAATACCAAAGGCAATTATACAGACAATAGCCAATTTCTTGGCTTACCAAATTTGGCCCATTTTCCCAATTTTACCCCTTCAATTGGTGGGTTGGCCTTTTGTAATTTGGTAATTATTGGATTTGGCCTTGGGTGTTCTGGTCATTTGATGTTTTTGGTGCAATGGCAAGAATGCCTCTCCAGACCGTACCAGAAATTCCGCCTGTGTCCTGAGTTTGCATTGTATTTTGGTTTTGTTTCTGAGGCTGGATGGGTATTTTCCTTGCCCTCCTCCCAGCCCTCCTCCGTCCTCGCGTACAGGGCTGAGATATTTTGCATCTCCCTCTTTCTTTTTCTTACGCTGTCTCTTTGTTTCTCTCTCTCCTAGCCGGCGAAGAAATCGAAGACAGTACAGGCCTGTGGGTGGGAGTGAGAGGCCTCCAACGCTTTCACTTCGTCTTGTTGATCTGTGGAGTCAGTGGGTTTGCTCAATTGTACAGGTTTGTTTCCTTTTCTGCTTGGGTTGTCGCGTGTCGATGGGTACTACTACAGAAATCTTCCTTCGTGTAACATAATTCTTCACCTACAAATTTCATCGTCGTCTTCTTCTATATATGCGTTTTTCTGGTGTCTGTTTCTCTTGCTCTTCCATCTTTTCTCTCTTCTTCTCCCATCTGGGTTTGCAGATTTTTTCAGGGTTTATGTCTGTGATTTCCCATCTCTGTGGATGAGAGAGAGTATTAGGCTTTTCTGATCTGGGTAAATAAAAGAGCACAGCAGTGGCTATGTGAAAGCTGAGTTGGAACAACCGATTGGTGTTGAAACTCAAGTACAACAGGGACGGCGATCTCCTCTTCTCCTGCGCTAAGGATCATAATCCCACCATACGGTTTGCTGACAACGTAGAGCGCCTGAGCACATAGCGTGGCCATAATGCGCCATCTGGTACGGAGATGTCTCAAGAAAGTCCCACCCTTTTCCCTCTTTATGTGTTTTCTTATCCATCTACGTATGCATATATTTGATTGTATGAGACCCATATTCGATGCGTTAGTGTATCCTGGAAGAATTGTGGGTTTTTCTTGTAGATATCATGTATGGGGAATGCTACCTGTAAATGTTTGGTGTTTGTCAAACACTTTGATTGGTAAAAGATGTGCATAATAAAACATCATCGAGATAATAGCTTCTAAGAATCAGCTGTTAATAAACTTTTTAAAGTTGTTTACATCCCCGACCATAGGCAGAGGATACACGGCCAGTGAAAACCTACCGAACTTGTTTTGTGTTATGCCTTTCCAGTTCTGAGATGGATTGTAAATTTTCTATTCGTTTTCCGGTTATTCTATGCTCAACAACTTGCATTCTACCGACCAGTTAAACAAATTAAAGTTCTGTATAGGCACTGGTTAATGGATGAGATAGCAACCTGGTGATGTGAAGGAGGGGGTCAGAAAGATGTTTACATTAATATGACAATAAAGTTTTCTTGGACCTTCTTTTTACAGGGCATTGGAAGGCTTTATGCTAAGAATTCATTTAGAGAAGAAAGTTATTACTACAAGTTCCACTAAAGGGAACATCTTAATCTAAACAAAACCAAGGCCAGCATTTGATTACTGGTAGTTTGTTTTTCTGGCTCATATCATGCATTATTCTGTAGCTCCATGTAGCAAATAAGTTGAGCTTGAGAGAGAAGTGATTTCCTGAAAGTCATTTGAGTGTTTGTGTTAGCACAGGGATACACATGCAACTTCTGTTTTGAAAAAGTTTTTGCATTAGCCACTAAGGATTGTTGTATTTTAACTGTCTCTCTGGTACTTTAGGTACAACTCTTACAGATTCATTCTGCTTCATCTTCTGTAATAGTCAATGGGTGGATTTTTCTCTTGGTCAATTCTTTTCAGCATTACCGACCTTCATTTTTTCAATTTTTATTCCTATTTTTGCAGATGGTACAATACTCTTCCTCTATGACCAAGGCTTATGGGAACCATATGTTTGCTCTTCACTGCCGCATGTTAGTTTGGAGGTAAATTTCCATCTCTGTGATTTCAGGCCTTCTTCCTCAAGTCAGCCGCACAGAACGAAGCCTCAGGAGACAAGCTTCTCCTCATGGCCCCAGATACCCCAAGTAAAAAAGCCAAGACCAGCAGCTACGAAGCTGCGAAATCATCCCGATTTGAAGTAGTGAACAACCCAGCAAACAAGAATGACATGGATGACGAAACTGAAGACCAAACCATGCACCACAACAAGAAGAATGACTAGATATGTTAGTCAGTTCAAGTTTCCAGGCGAATACATAAAATTCCACTGCGGACTCTTTTGTTGCACCAATTTCCTAGGCATCTCTAGATTGATGTCTAAATATTCTGCTCTAGGCACAAAGACCGTTTGCGTACATATGTCCTATGAAAACACCAGTTTCGTCACAACAGCGCATTGGATGCATGTCTTTAATTTTCACCAACGGGCAAACACTCCAACCGTTAATCTCGTGCGAACAACGTTGCATCATACCTAGTGGAAGAGAATAGGCTCTGGAGAAGGATGCAGGGTTTAATTTTGATGGTTTTGGGGAGCTGGGGGTCAGATAGGCACCACGTGTCCGTGCCCGAGCACCCATCTTGGTCGTCCAAAACATGTTTGGACGGTCTGAATATAAAAGAGAAAAAGAGGAGAGAGAGAGAGAGAGAGGGAATAAATATGGGCCATCGAAAAGTGTGTTGGACGGTAAGATTGGGTGCTTGGGCACGGGCACGTGGTGCCCGTCCGGCACCCAAATTTTTTTCGGCTAGCACAGTGTTCTCTCCCGAGAGAGAGAGAGAGGAATAAATCTGGGCATCGAAAAGTGTGTTGGACGGTCGGATTGGGTGCTTAGGCACGGACACACGGTCCCTTCCCGGCACCCAAAAAAATTTCGGGGAGCACAGTCTGTTCTCTCCTGAGAGAGAGAGAGAGAGAGAGAGAGAGAGAGAGAGAGAGAGAGATGTATGTCTGCAGTGATTTTTGTGGTGAAGAAACAGTAAGACGATATTCCTTGCGATGTCGATGGAAAAGGAAGATGTTCGAATTGTCTTTTATGTCATGCAAGTAGTGCTAAATTTAGATGGGAGGAAGCTTTCGAATAACCTGGTCAACTTATGCACACCTCGATTAATCTCTGGGTACAATTTCATCATCCTCTCAGGAGGGATTATTTAAAACCGGAGTAAGGAACCAGACGGAGGACTCGAATGAGATCTGAACTTAATTATGCATGATTTTCCCCGTGTATAAATCCAGCTAATGGATATATAGATAGAAAAATGGAAATTCGATTGATGTAATATAAGCGATTTCGGTGCTGTAAATCATAATTCCGCAACATTATTTTTCTTTCGGGTTTTAGTATGAGATTGACATTTTTTCCCTATCAATTTAGAAAATAACCGATTCGCATCGCTAATTTTAATTTCAGAATGACTTTTAGGCCTGGTGTGAGACATGGAATCTTTTTTTCTGGAGTAAATAAGAATCTCTTGACCATGAAAACAGCAATGTTTCTTTCTTCCCCCTTGTTCGTTTCTCCATGTCTTTCTCATTCTCTTTCAATCATATGTTTGTTTGTTTCAGGATTTTTATTTACTTGTGTAAGGTTCACGTTATTCTTAAACATCCAGTTTATATACACATTAAATGGTCACATATCCATTGATATAGATAACTTAGGTAACTGAGCCGGCTTACGCGAATCTCAACCAATTCTAAGAGGCCAATCCTATTTTAATAGCACCTGAGAAGTTTCGAACCTTAGAAGGTAACAAACTCCTAAATTTCATGTCTTGACTACTCGGCCAACTTGGGTAAAGAACAAGACACCTTGATGCATTTGTTCTTTTGATCAATTGATTTTTTTCATTACATTTTCTTTTCTCTTTCTTCCCAGTTGTACACTAAAATGAAGCTTAACATTTGTCTTTATAATTAAAAAAATTAAAGGGTTTGAATTGCCTTCGGTACTTATTTTGGATTTAATAATAATTTAGATGTGTATCTCAACAATCGACCGTAAAAATTTGTTGATAGTTTCTTATCGATGAGAAACAAGCAACAAATGCAAACGATCGATTGTTTAGATAGACGACCGAGATTTTAGACTATCCGGCTTCTTCGTAACTCAACACCGAAGAAGATCCAATTCCAATAGAATTAAAGAAGATATAAAACACCCACTTTTAGGGGAGTAGACCTCAAATTATTCTACTCCAGTATTTAGGAGAATCTCACCTCGTGTTCTTCAATACTAGAAGAGAATTCACAACATTTAAATATATATACACTTTCATTCATTCAATATTGTATTACATATCACAACTCATGTCTATAAAATAAGAAAGCACTGCCATCACTATCACTCTACTACTACAATTTTTAAAAAGTAAATAGTAATTAAACACAAAATACCTACATATTTTTCCACCATTTCTTCCTCCAATTCAATCGCAAGTCAAAACTTTGCGGTCATCCCAAAAAAGATATGATTTTTGTCTCTTATTTCGAGGAAATGCTTACGTTTTAGTGACGAAATAAAACTAGTCTATTTTTGTCAAAAGACAAAATTCAATACGATAACGGGCGTAAATGCCCAACTATTTTTTTCTAAAAAGACACAGTGAAACGGAAAGGAAAACAAATGCTTTTTTTAAGTGTAATAAATTGTACATACCACAAACAATGTCATATTTGAATTTGGGGGAGGGTGCTTTCCGTTCGGAGACAGCATGGGTGTTGGGTCGATCACGGTCGTTTGTGATCGGCCATGGATAACTCAGATCTGTTCGGCAGCGGATAGTTCGGATTTATTTAAACAAGATATGATTTGAGTCGTTCATAACGAATCACGAACGGCCGTGATCGGCTCAACACCCACCTCGAAAAAATTTCCCCAAACCCATATTTTAATCGGTCCAAGATCTAGAACGAACCGTTGACACAATTCATGAACGATTTCCAAGGTTTTTATTTTCTTTCTTTATATTGGTGCATTTTAAGCTTCATGTCTCCCTGCCCAAAGTCAAGTCAAACTCGGGGGTGGCACTTCCGTTAATAAATTTAATTTTGGACCCTGATTTGGTAAAATGGAAATATACGTCCAAAGTCATCCAACGGAACCACTTTCAAAAAATGGCAATACACGCAAGAGCAGAAGTGTCAAAGGAAAGAAAGAGAAATTGTAGAAAAAATATTTATTTTGTTTGACTAAATAAGTAAAAGATAGGAATGTGAAGGAAATATAAGTTTTAGAGAGAATAAAATTAATTTCTAAAGACTTAAGAGTTTACTTCCTTTTAAGATTTTAACGTTTAAAAACCTTTTACGTAGTCAATCCATACGAGATTTTGCTCCAATTAATACTTTTTTCGCTAATTGACAATGAAATTGATATTTTAACGTTTAAAAACCTTTTACGTAATCAATCCATACGAGATTTTGCTCCAATTAATATGTTTTTCGCTAATGGACAATGAAATTGATATTCTAGGAATATATTGAGATTTCTAGACAAATAAATATCCAAAAAAAATCAAGATTTACAGGGAAAAAAAAAGAGTAAGAAAATAATAGCTATTTCCTTCCAATTTTATTTCCTTTTCCTTTAATTTCCTTTTTTCGTTATTTTCCTCATTTGCCTACCCTACTTTTATCATTCTTTTCCTTATTTTATCCAAATATTTCTTCATACACGAAACAAAAATGCGTCCGCAATTATCTCATGCGGATTATCCCTACATGACGTTAGCGGATTTAATAGTAGAATTGATTCTTTTATCACATTAGACGATTTTTCATCATTAAATGGATCCATTTGAGAACGGTTGGATGATGACAAAATTATCAAAAGATTGGCAACCTTATTTCTATTCAACAATGTAGGACCTTGATTTTTTGTTAAAAGGGATTGTTGAATTTGAATTTTTGCCTCATAATAGAAAAAAGTGGAAGAAAATCAATATTTTGTAATTCCGTAGATAATGTGTCCGGATCTGCATCCATAACATTACTCATTTCTTTTTTACTGCAAGTGGAGTGATAGTCCAGATTAACCCAGTGGTTGGCTACTATATAGTGATTTCAGTGTCGGGACCGTCTGACCGAGAAGGATCAAACCATCTACTCTCATACATTTGACTATGGTTCAAATCTCACTAATTATTCAAATCTCACTAATCATAAGAGCAAAAACAGCAGCTAAGCCAAAAATTTGGCCACAATACCTGGTCTACAGTACATATAGCCACCCTGTCACCATCAACACTCCAACAACCTATCCATTTTACCTTACCTCTCATTAAAATAATATTTTTTCGTTTATATATATATACACACACACGCGTGCGCGACTGTATATATATATATACACGCGACTGTTCATCGTCGCCCTTTACCTTTTCGCCGTCGCCGTTGGTCGCCCTCGATGGTCGTCCCGTCGATCGCCGTTTCTGTGGATCGAAAGCTTCAATCACTGTGGATCGAAAGCTTCAATCGCTGGCGTCGGTCGCCCTCGATCTCCGTTGCTGTCGATCACCGTTGCCCGTCGTCCGCCGTTGCCGTCCTCCGCTGTCAATCAACGTCTTCATTGGAGCGGGAGAGAGAGAGAGAGAGAGAGAGAGAGAGAGAGAGAGAGAGAATAATAAATTCCGTTGCTGATGAACAGTGCTTGTCTAAAGATAGACAGGGAGAGAGAAAATAATAAAAAAATTCCGTTGCTGATGAACAGTGCTTATCTAAAGATAGACATGTACTGTAGCAAATGTAGAGAAAATGTAGAATAGCCATGATGATAGACATGCTGCTGCAGCACCATTTTGCCCACCCTCTTGTCTATTTTGCCCAGCTAGTGTATTTTACACTAGCTGATGTTCTTGCTCTAACTAACAATGCTGACTTTCACCCGAGAGAAAAGGAAGAAAAAAGAAAAGAAAAGAAAAGAAAAAGAATGCTTACTTCCACTGACGTCTCTCTCTCTCTCCCCTCCCACTTTTGCCGTTACGGAAGAGGCTGCCGTATAGTGCATGTTCGTTCCTAGTGGAAAACCCGCCAACTTCGGACTTGTTCTTACCCATCTCTCTCTCTCTCTCTCTCTCTCTCTCTCTCTCTCTCTCTCTCTCTGTTGTCTGAAACTTCACACACTGTTCTAATATTTCCCCATTGAATTCCTGATTTTCCAAATATAGGCACGAAATATCCATAGCCAGAGAGATTTTTCCAAAACTCATCAACCATGTTTCGCTCCAAATCAAGGTACCAAATTTCTCTCTCTATTTCTCAACCATTGACTCTCTGCTTCTCTCTAATCCACTGCTTTTTTTAGATTCACTATTTTTTTTAATCTGTATTTTTGTTTTTTTCTGTTTTTTTTTTTCTGGGTATCTAATTATAACCATCAATCAACTTTGTAATTGATTTTTATGTGATTTATGGTGTTTGTAGATCTGGGTCTTCGGATTTTGTAAAAAAGAATCGGTATTCGGTTATCTCTAGGACTTTCTCTGCTACGAAGTTATGCAGGGGTGACCCTCTGGTATCACAGATTGATGCAAAAGCTCTCAAACCAGTGGACAAGCCCTCCTCCAGGTTCTCTGATTTGTCTGCGGTACGTATACATATATATGTAAATCTATGTTTATACATGCATACATGTAAATAACCATTCAAGTTAGAATTTGTTTTCGTGATGTTTAAATTCTTGGGTTGAATTGAATTTATGAGTTAGGATTGTGTAATTTGATGCTGAAACTGTGAATAAATTTTTTTGTTTTCGGGGTCTGGGATTGACGATGCGTTTTGTGCCAAGGATGGAGCGAGGGGGGCTAGTAGGGGCCACCGTCCCTGCTACAATTTGAAAAAATCCTACTATTATATTGAAAATATATATATTTCATCAAATTATACAACCCCGCCCCTCCAATATAGCTCGTCCCCCTACGCAAAAAATCCTGGCTCCGTCCCTCTTGTGCAATTTGATGTTGAATTAGATTGTTTAATTCAATATTTGGGGTTGATGATTGGTTTTCTACAGTATGATGAAGAAACAATTTTTGAACTTCTGGGTTGGTTTTGATGATTGGATTTTGCAACATGATGTAGAAACAAAATTTTGAATTGACACAAAATTTTGATATTTTTTGCAAAATTGTGATATTTTGATATTTATATTTTTACATGGGTATAGCACAACACCCTTGACATTTTTATTTTGATATTTTTTTGGCAAAATGACACTATTTATTGCCCAGAAATGAGAATGGCAATGGCAAAACGGCGTTGACGGGTGTGGACGCTCTTACATGTTTGAATTGAGGATGGGTTTTCTGCAATATGGTATAGAGAAGTATATTTTAAATTATGGGTTGGTTAGAATCTTGATGATAGGGATATCACAATTTGACGTAGGAACAAAATTTTGAAACTTGGGGGTTCGAAATGATGATTGGTTTTGTGCAAATTTGATGTAGGAACAAATTTTTAACTTACTGGTCGAAAACGATGATTGGTTTTGCGCAAATTTGATGTAGGAACATGTTTTGAACTTATCAGTTGGAAATGATGATTTGTTTTGTGCAAATTTGATGTAGAAAATTGCTAGAAGTTCAACGACGATGAAGCGACAAACGGGTGGGCAGCTTGAGGAGGAGCTGAGGTTGACGAGGGATCAGTTGGGAGCGGTGGAGGAAGAAAGAGATCGAGCATTCGATGAGTTAAGAGATACGAAACTTTTGGCTCGCGAGGCTAATATGAAGCTAAGTGAGGAATTATCCAATTCAACAAAGGAATTGAAAATGAGGGATAGGAACATAGACTTGTTGAAAGTTGAACTTGAAAAGGCCAAAGAATTTGAGGCGAAATTGTTGGAGAGAGACGCGTCTTTGGGTAGGTTGAAAGAGGAATTGAGCAATGCGAAAGAATCTGAGGCCCGAACAATGGGATTGTTGTCCGATAGTAAGAAAAGAATAGAGGAACTCGAGGATGAGTTCGAGAGAGGGAAAGTATCGGAAACTAAAATGTACGCTAGACTGGTTTCACAAACGAAAAAGCTCGAGAAAACCAAGACTCAACTCGAGGAATCCCAGCTTGAAGTTGCTTCTCTTCGCGAGAAGGTGGAAGTTGGAGCTTGCAATCATGAAGACATAGATTCCTTGAAAGAATCGCTCGAAAGTCTAAAGTCCGAGCTTCAATTGGCAAAAGAAAATTTGGGACGAGCCCAGGTGGGTGAGAAAATTGCCTTGACAAAGGCTAAGAAATTGGTTGAAGACATGAACTTGCTTAGAAATGAAATGAAACTTGCATTGGCGGCGGAAGAGAAGAGCAAAAAGGCCATGGATGATCTAGCACTAGCCTTAAAGGAAGTTGCCACCGAAGCCAACCAGGCGAAGGAGAAACTTAACATAACCGAAATGGAGCTAGAGCACGTAAAACAGGAGGCAGAAGAATTGAAGGTAGTTGCGAGGGGGATTGAGGATAGGTATAAAAGTCTACTGGATGAACAGATTAACGAAAAAGAACGGGTCAAAAACACGGTTGAACGGCTCAGATTTGAAGCAGAGGAGTCACTTTTGGCGTGGAACGATAAGGAGATAGGGTTTGTGAATTGTATCAAAAGGGCTGAAGAAGAGAGGGATCTTGCCCAGAAAGAGAATGCTAGATTGCTTGAATCGTTGAAATCGACTGGAAACACGACTAGGGTTTCAAGGGAGGAAAATTTCAAGTTGAGGGATATTCTTAAGCAGGCCTTAAACGAAGCGACCGTTGCGAAAGCAGCTGCAAGTATTGCTAGGGAAGAGAATGCCAGACTCCAGGATTCCAATGCCGAAAAGGATGAGAATTTGGATCTTCTCACCCGGGAGAATGAACGACTTCGGATCAGTGAAGCTGCGGCCAACGAGAGCATCAAGGCGTTGAAGCGTTTGCTTTCTGTGTCATCGAAAAAGGAGTTTAAAACCGAGAAGGGGCGAAAGAACGAGGAGGGTGAAGATGGGAGGAAACGCGGCAGAGCCTTCAGTTTCGACCTAAGTGAGCTGAACCTCCCAAACGGGTCTAAAGACGTGAATGAGGAGGTTTTAGATGAGGATCCGGTGAAAGCCGAGACGCTTAAAGGATCCATATTTGATACGGCGGTGGATTCGCCAAAGTTAGAGCCTCTTCATAGCAGAGTGCCTTCTCCATTCACCGATGATTGGAAGTCGATAAATTCAGAAGATTCGGATTATCTAGAATGTTTCTCGTCCTGCGATGACGAGAGGAATTCGCAGAGGAAAAGTAGACAGTTGTTGCGAAGATTCAGCGATCTTGTGAAGAGGAAGAGTTCACTCAGAAAGGAACCATCCATTGAGTAATGAAACATTTTAGTCATTTTTGTTCTATTACTTGAAACTTCTTTGTTAATTTATTCATATAGTTTTGTGATTTATGGAACTAGGTGCATCTCAATGAAAGCACTTTTTACTTGGATCAATTTAGTAACATGTCATTTTTAGAGAGAGAGAATTTACTGAAAACACATTTTGCATATCTTGTTTCATAGTCTTCTTCTTCAGTTCTTTAAAATTGTTTTACTGCAGTTTTCCACTGGCTGCTTCCATGTTTTTGCAGCATCCTTCAAATGGGTAAATTGTGATCACGAAAAGCCAAAGTTGATATGGGATGGATACCCATTTTCCCAATGCTGAAAAATATGTTAGGATATAGTAGTAGTCTTTTTCTTTTGGGTGTGAATGTAATTAATTGACTAATTTTGGAGGCGTGTCTTTTGGGTGACACATGTTTGCTGCGAACGGATGTGTTTTTTATGAATAGAGGTGTCACTCCCCCCGATGACTATTTGCAGTCACTGGTTGGTGTATATTCGGATCCTTCATTTATCTCAAGATGGTTTTTTTTTTCAATACTTTTATTTGAGGCCAAGTCTTTTCATTTGAGAGAGTACAAATACAAGTTTGGTTTTCAATAGATCCATCAATTGTAGTTTAGTTCTTGTGGGGAGTTCGATCAAGTACTAGTGTGAGAGAAATGTCTCATGCAAACTGTAAACACCATAGCAGTGATGAATCTGTTTTGAGTACAGTGCAAAACCCGTTTTGATCACTATTTCGTTTTTGATGATTTTAGGTTTTTGAGTTAATACAACTACTAATCCATACAAAATCATTTACAGGTGGCAACCAAACTAACAAACGATCACCAGTCCATCATTTATCTGTACATAAGAAGCCAGTTTCCTCGTAAATATAAATTGAATTTTCATTTAAAAAAAAAAACCTAACGGAATACATAGTGGCAGAAAGATAGTTTTACAAAAATGATACGTTTACAACATTTGTTTCCAAACCAGCTCCAACAGCTAACGTGCCAGTGGGACCCACCCTGGGTCCCACTCATTTAACTCAGCAGAAAGAAAAAAAACATACTGAATTTTTTTGAAAAGCCAGATCGTTCCCTCCCCCGCCCCATTTCGTTTCAGTCGACTAAACCAGAGAGGGAGCAAGTGCGCCACCCACAAGCAGGGACGGATCCAGAAATTTAATTCAGTGGGGGCATCTTATTATTCAGTGGGGGCATCTTATTAATCATAATCGTGAAATTTTTTTCCTAGTCAACAATTTTTTTAGGGACAAGAAACCGTGTAAGATTGAATCTATACCTAATACCAGACAAGAAATTATTGACGGCTATAGGGATCATTGTGAAAGATCTCTAAAATTAAAAAATATCTAAGTTAAACAATTTTCTCATCATTTTGTAACATTTTCTTAAAAAGAAGGGACAAAATTAAAATTCAGAAAAAAAAAAATTAGGGGAAATAGAAAGTTGATGGAAAATGAGTCGCCACCCGGGATTTACTTAGAAAGCGATTTTGGTACCCGAGAAACCGTTTCGAAAAATAAATGATGAATCTTGTGCCGTTTTTGGAAAAGGATTTGATCTGCGAAAAGATTCTTGGATTCGGAAGCCAAGTTACGATCGGGGAAGGTTTTATTGAAAAGCACCCCACTCGCCTGAGAAATTCTCGGTCTCTATTAAATGTTTGTGGGATTTTGGAAAACATTTTATTGAAAACTTTGACGAATAAACAGATAAATAATAAGAAATAACAACAAATGAAACCATAACGGAAATAAAATTAAACAAACGGACTTGATAATAGTAATAAGGGAGTAGAAGGGTGAAAATGCAATAAACAAACTGCCAAAAAACCAGAAAACAGAGCATGAACAGAGGAAAACAGGGGAAATTTTTGTGCTGCAAAGGTTAGCCGTACGGCTAACCGATGTTGGCCGTACGGCTCACTTAGGTTAGCCGTACGGTTAACTTTTTGAAAGATTTTTCAAAAATTTGTTTTTCGAACAGAAACTTGTTTTTGCTTGAAAAACTTGATTTTTGTGAAAAATTCAACCATCCGAGCCTAGGGATGACTATTGGAGTCACCCATGACCCGGGGGGTCCCCTCAAAGAACCAAGGTTCGGACCCCGGTTTCACGAGATGTGATTGTACCTTTACTGGAAACTTTGAACAGCTTCGAGAACTTCAGATTTTGGACTTGAACTCTTTGGGAATGGGTTTGATGTATGCTGGGGGTTACTGAGAACTTTTGAATGAAGAAAACGGGGTAGATTTGGAGTTTTTATGGATGCTTGGGAGAGATTTTGAACGGGAAGGTGACCGGAGAATTTTTTCGCGCGTCGTCGGAATGGTGGTGTCACTGTGTGTTTTCATGGAGGGGGAATGAAGAGCTATTTATAGGCGTACAAAAGGAATAAAATCTTGCGAGATCTTTCCAGAATGATGAGATGCTTCTATTGTCAGATTTTCGAAGATTTTTTTTGACACATAGCCGTACGACTAGGATGGTTGGCCTATTATTTACCATTATAGGTTCAAAATATATAACAAAACTACTGGGTTGTTGTATAATGAATGTTGTTGGTCTAGTGGCAAGAGGGAAGGCAGTGGTTTTGGAACTAGAGGTCTAGGGTTCAAACCTCAACAATAACTCTTATTTGATAACCTTTCAAATTTTTATGGCTTAAAAAAGAAGTGCCAAGTCTCAAACACGCAACCTTCAACTTAGTCATCGTGTGCCTTACCACCAAAACCACATGGATTTTGTTGTAAGATTCCGACTCAAATAATATATATACAAAACTTATTTCCCAAAATTAATTTTTTTTTTTGCATTGACCCGTGGGGGTCAGCGGGGGCACGTGACCCCCCGTGCCCCTGTGTGCATCCGTCCCTGCCCACAAGCACCACCAGCGGCAACCCCACCGGCAATCCAGATCTCCGGCCTCTCTCTCTACCTCCGGCGACCGCCTCCCTCCCCCCCCCCCCCCCTGAAACAGACGACCGGTACCGGCTTCAAACGCTCAAAAAATCCCCACCACGCAGGTCGATCTCTCTCTCTCCCTCCCTCCCTCCCCCCCCCCTCTCTCTCTCTCTCACACACACACACACACACACACACACACACACACAGCTGGTTCGTTCATCTACATATCCCCTAATTGGAAACCCTAATTCTTGAAAAACTAGGGAGCAAGTGTGCCACCACCCACACGCACCACCACCGGCGACCCGGATCTCCGGCCTCCCTCTCCACCTCCGGCGATCGGAAGTCCTGCACCTAGCTACGCAAAACCCATTATCGGTGCACTGCTATTGCAGATTCACTAATTGAATTATTGGGTAAGTCAAATTCGTACCTCTCTATGTGTCTCTCTCTCTCTATATATGTGTGTGTGTGTGTGTCTACAATTGATTATGATCAGTATTAGTATGTCTGCACTTAGAATATACAAATCCCAATCGGTTGAGACAAAGCAGTAGATATAAACAAAAACAATAGACAAATCAGCTTACCTGGTGTCCATACTTAACAACGGAACTGTTCTGACTAATCCTTCATATGTTATAACAGATTCTTTAGACAAGATTGGGTAAATTTCAGAAACCTTACAGTCAACGCAATTTACCCATAAGATAATACTCAGTCAAAATCATGCACACACGTCTGGCATTATAGGTAATTTACTATTACTGTGCATATTTTTGAAGTGGGAAGAACGGTTCCAGTAAGCAGGAAAAAAATTAGAACGGTTTAAGTATTTTTTACGGGGTAATTAGATTTAATTCACTTAATTTTTTACCACATATGAACATGTATATACGACTTGTTTTCCATGTAATACCTGGTTTTAGTGGTATAACTAATTGTTTTGCTATTTGTTCTTGAACCAGTAGATGATGTCGCCAGAGTCTGTTCCGTCGGCAATGCCTCCTCATGTAGTAGAAGAAGAGGTATGCAATGGAGACAGTGAAGATGAAGTAGAGGGGAGTGGTCCTTCAAACGAAGAAGGTGTTGAGGTAGATGCTAATGAGAATGGGAAGGAGGCAAAATAAAATTGTGAAGATACAGTTGAGGAACCGAAGGTGGGAATGACATTTGACACCTCAGAGGAAGTTTATTTGTATTACTCAAGATATGCTAAACAAAAGGGGTTTGCTATAGTTAAAAGAACATCGAGAAAAGGAGCAGATGGAAAGTTAAAGGATGCGACTCTTTCATGTAGTCGTGCGGGAAAGGCAAAGGTGAGAACAAGCAACCAAGTCAGACCAAGGCCACAATCAAGAATTGGTTGTCCAGCTCACGTTACGGCTGTTATACTCTCGGATGAAAAGTGGGGGTTAAGCCGGGTTATTTTGCAGCACAATCACGAACAAAGCCCGGGGAAGGCGAGGTTTTTCAAGAGCAATAGAGTGCTTGATGAAAGGGTAAAAAAGAAGCTTGAAGTGAATGACTTAGCCGGGATCAAATTGCACCAGAGTTATGACTCACTTCGAATTGAGGCTGGGGGACCTAATAAGGTTGTGTATCTTCAGAGGGATTGCAGAAATTATTTGGACAAACTTCGGCGTTTACGACTTCAAGAGAGTGTTGCAAATGTAAACATAAGAATCTAATTTTTTTTCCATTCTAATTTCCTATTTCTTGCACAAGTTATTGATAATTCCCTTATTTTTATTGTTGGGCAGAGTTACCGGAGCTCTTACATGGGGCCACCAATGTGGCCAAACATGATGCCACATAATATGCGACCAAATATGATACAAGGCGGAAGCATTTTCACATATTCTCCAAGTTTAGGCCCAAATGCATCGGTGTTTAACCAATTGGTGAATTACTTTCCAAGTTCACAAGGCAACGTGCAAAGTTTATTGGATAGTCAAGTGTGGAGAGGGTAACCATCTTCTATGCCAAGTCATGTTTGGGGAGGGCAACCATCTTCTATGCCAAGTCAAGTTTGGGGAGGACAATCAAGTTCGTTGCAAGGAGTAGGGCAGGGTTGGCGAGGACAATCAAGTTTGCAAAGTCAAGGGCAGGGTTGGCAAGGACAATCAAGTTTTTTAGAATAGTTGCCAAGTCCAATGGATAATGATGAATTTGTATAGTTATTTTTGTTGCTTATGGCATTGATGAATCCGTAATGTTAGACTATTATTAATGTTTTTTGGTACTTCGGAAGATAGTAGTAGTAATGTTTGACTCTTTTGGAATCCTGAATTGGTTAATGGAAATGTTAATATGAATGTGGCAATTTAATACAATTTGGAACCTATCTTGTGTTCTTGTTACTCTATGTCGCGTAAATGAGTGTAAAGGTGCCATTTTTGTTATGGTATATGTCCATTCGTGTTCCGTATTTGTGTCCATTTTATTGGTGTATCTGGCTCCATTTTTTGTAGGGTATGTACATGTTTGATAGTACGTATATAACTAGTTGACATTTAGTCATATAGCTTGCATTTTTGGGTCATTAACATCGAGACAGTTAGTCATATAGCTTCCATTTTTCTGTTATGCAAGTTAAATAAATAGGCTGTTCTGAAAAAAAATTAGGCAGCATCTCTATCTTTGGAATCTGTATAAAAGTGGATGAAACAGGTTTTGGAGGGTTGAATTGTGTACAAGTGCTAATTCCGGGAAAAATTGGACAGCATTTCCCCTATTTTTTTCGGGCTATGGAGGGCTGAATTGTGTATAAGTGCTAATTCCGGAAAAAATTGGACGGCATTTCCCCTATTTTTTTCGCTAGCCCGACGTCTCAACGTCTCATCAACTAGTCAACAGTAGCAGCAAATACAATTCATATATTACATTCACGCCAAGTCATGCTCAATTGACAACAACAATCATGTTTAAAGTCCAAACTTCAAGATCACTGAACAAGTTATGGCATTCATTACTTGAACAATTCTCGTCGTCCTCATCCTCGTCTCATCATTCTCACCCCGGCTGCCATGAAAGAAACCGGACTTCTTTAGATGCCATGAAGACGACTGTTACAGTCCTTGAGCATCCAAGTCAAGCTTTGATCAAGACCCTGAAGTGGAAGGGCTGAGAGCGGAGGAAGGTACTGCTGTTGCTTTCTGTTTGCAAGGCCTCACTGTATGAACCTGGTCCTTGGTGCTCAATTCTCTTTGCAAGGAAACTACTTCTTCCTATTAAATATGGAAAGTAAAGCTTGTCAACACATGTAAGAAACTGCAGTAAATTTGAGACAAGAAATAAATGGAGAAAGTAAAAGGAAAAGAAGCAATGAGAAGTATTAAGAAGAAAGACGGTAACAAACAAGGGAAATTGTGTCAAATAAAAGCACTTTGTTTTTACGACTTACAATCAAGTCATGAGATTAGCGCTAGCAAGCTGGAGACAAAATACCTCTAGACGCATTAGACCAAGACCTCAGACATAGTGACCAAGCACCCGGAACCTATTAAAGAGTATCAATTTGATATTGAAATGATTTCGAAGAACAACATACCTCAATACTGATTGTTGTGAAGAATTATTTCCTAAAGGATTGGGTGTTTGAAGTTCCCAAACATGAAAACATGCAGACTTCACCGTTTAACAGGACAATGATAAAACATGTAAATAAGTTCCAGTCAATTGGGTAAATATGCACAACTAAGAAGGTTTTCTCAACTTAGCCATCCGCCATCACAAGAAGCCGCATAATGGAGTGGGCATCAAATGGGAGAGACCAAAAATAAAAAATAGTATGGTTTCACATAAGTAGCATGAGTCAATCATCACAACAAATAAAAGTAGGAAGAATACATGACAAACTTCAAATAAGTGTACTACAAAGGCAGGTTTGATTTTTTTAGACTAGTTTAAGTTTGCATCACAAGGGTTCATCAGGAATATGATCAAACTCTTCGCAGGTATCCATCTCTATTATTGTCTGATGCAGGAATACCAATCACTATATATGCATATCTAATTCTTACTTGAACTGAATTCCATCATAAAACGAAGAGAAATAGGGAAGGGTAACAATATTCAGAAGATAATATTGTACAAAAATAAACAAACTACCAGACAATCAAGTTTCTCAAATTAACATGTCAAATTAGAAAATATCAACAGTTCAATCACAATGAGCAATAATTATACAAAAGATCAAACACAATTGAGTATCAGGTGACTTCAACTAGTTGTAGAAAATATCAATTTTCAGTTACCAAGAAACTAAAAATTAGGTGGTTAGAAACATATTTGGATTCAGGTGGTTCGAATTAGGGTCAAACAAGGGGTTGTGGTTCGAATTAAGCGTTCCAAATAGGGTTTTCAAATTAGGGTTCTCAAATTGGAACCCTAGTTTTTCCAAAGATTAGGGTTTTCAATTGGGTTTATCTCTATGAACGGAAAATTTCAGAGAGAGAGAGAGAGAGATAGACCTTTGGGGTGGGTGTCTGGTTCGAAGCCTGAGCGTTCGAAGGGAGATCGGTCGAAGCTGGTGCCGGTCGTCAGTTTCCAAGGGTTCCTTGTGGCGATGGTGGTTGCTTGAGGTGGAGAGAGAGGCGGGAGGAGCTGGGTTGCCGCCGGTGGTGGTGGTGGTGCTCGCCATTCTTTTTCTGTAACTCTCGAACGAAATGGAGAAGAGAGATGCACGATCTGGTTTTTCAAAAAAATTCAGTTTTTTTTCTTTTTCTGCTGGGTTAAATGAGTGGGACCCAGGGTGGATCCCACTGCCACGTCAGCTGTTGGAGCTGGTTTGGAAACACATGTCGTAAACGTATCATTTTTTATAGTTTTATCTGTAAAACACCACCAACACAGAACACTGCCAATTGATCTCTTAATTCCTCAACACCTGTTCCAACAATCAAAAATCGCAATAATATGAATATGAAAATTAGAAGTAATACATGTCGAGAAAAAGTTTTTACAGGAGAGAAATACTCAAACGAACTAAGAGCAATGGAATCCTTTTATACACAGCTGCTCAAATAGTGCTCAAATCACATATTGACATTCTGCAGCCGTCACTAGAGTACCTACCATAGTAATTTCACGCCATTGCTTGTCGACAAAAACGAGGAAAAGAAGGTTTTCTAGTACCAGATCAGTACCATATCAACCACCGACGAAACTGACAGAAACATGTGAGGCTTCCGAGTATGCCCTAAGCTGGAGGCAAAACCTGAAATACTTAAAATCCCCCCAACAACTTTCAACACACTAAGCCAGGGCTTTTTTGTCAACAAAAGCGAAAAAGTGGCAAGCGAAACCTTCGCTCTTTTTAGTACAGTTTTAGATATACAAGAGTCTATATACTTTCAAAGTGCAAACATAGTTAAAAAACAAAACTTATCACTAACCTTAATCTTCCTGAGCAGTTCATATTCCTTTCATCCCAGGCATGATTATTGCCTAATTATTAAATTCACCTTCAAATCACCACAGCACAAAAATCCTCTTTCCAAAACCCCTAAATAATAAGAAAACAGGTTCAGTTCAATGAAAATACAACAAGAATGCTCAGGTTTGTTCCGTAGCAACAGAACAGTTTTAATCGTTATAATTGTTCCCCACCCTCTGCTTGTGCATGAAAGGTCAAGTAAGCTTGACCTGAGCTTATTAAATCAATTCATGGTTTCTTTTCAAATCCTCAGGCAAAACATGAAACGGTGGAAGAGAAAACCTTAACAAAAGCAAAGCAGTTCTTCATCTCTGGCACATCACCAAGATAATAAGAATAAGGACGCCGCCATCCACCACATGCAACTTGAACAACCTGTTCTAATTTTGAATTAGTCATGCAAACGTGTAAACTTGGAAGACACAGGTAGGGACAGAAAGAGAGAGTACCTCGGCCTCAGTACTCAAGCTCCATATCAGGAAGTTTTTTTTTTTTTGAACTGGAAGTCATTCATTTCATAAAGGCCCGAAAGCCAAGCCTTCCGACGCATACAAGATTTCAAAACAAACGCGGAAAGAACCGATACTACTTAGGCTCGGGCACGAGCACACCACAAAAGCCACGACGGGCATGGAGCTCTGAGACACATACTGTAAAACAGACGCAGATCCATAAGAGGATCGATGCATAGGGTCCTACCCAAACTTCCATAGTAACTACCTACGGCTCAATCCAAACATTGATAGCCCCAGCTGAAATCTGTAACTTCTCGAGAAAATAAACCAAGCACAAATAAACTAAGAACAACTACAGCAGATCTAAGAAAACAAGGGTCACCCGAGATACCCTTCTGAGTCGCACCGAGTTACCACAAGCCAGGACGAGTCGTTACCCGAGTTACCCATACTGAGTCACGCCGGGTTCCTCCAAGCCAAGACGAGTCGCTACCCGAGTTACCCATACTGAGCCGCACCGAGTTACACCAAGCCAAGACAAGCTGCTACTCCGGGAGAGAAACACAATATGGACACCAAAACCGCCACCTGCGGGATCTGGATTCTTATCCACCGGAGGGGCCCGAGCCACCCTAGTTCACCTCGGCGTCATCAAAGCCCAACCGGAGCAGTGAAATGGAAAGGGGCAGAAGAAGTTGTAGTATGGGAGAGGCGACTGGGCGGTGGTGGGCGAGGGTGGGTTTCAAATGACGGAGAGGTGAAAGAGAGTGGTGGGCGACGGGGATGAGGGGGAGGTAGGGCCGAGAGGCGGCAGCCCCACCTCCCCAGGGGTTCGATTTGTGGAGGGCGAGGTGAGGAAGGATGAGGGGAAGAGGAAGGAGTGAGGAAAGGGGATGGCTGTGGCAGAGGTAGATGGCGGCGGTGGAAAGAGATGGGGTAGGGAAAACCCTAAGAAAACTCTCCTTAGAGAGAGAAGGTCCCGAGGGTAGAAGGTTATTCCCTTCCATATCAGGAAGTTGGTTGGTGAAAAACTAATTGCATAGTTGCCACTTGCCACTTGCCACAGGGCGAATCATTGGAAGACGTGGAAACAGAGACACATCATACGAAACTCAATCCTTTCACTTGTTTCATCCCTAAAAATTCCAAATTTTGTTGATCTCCATCATACTCCAAATAGAAAATGAACCCATCTCCTCCAGTCTGAAGAAAAAGGAAAAAGTAACAGAACTTACACATGAAGTCCCACAACACCGCATGACACCATCTAATCTGTTAACTATCCTGTTTTCAAGAACTTCATCACTGGAAATGCCTTATTTGTTCATTTTGAAGAAGGCGGCAATGCGCAAAATTTTCAAGCATTTCATCACTGGATTAACAGAAAACTTGTGAACTCGAAACTTGCCAGTTTTTGGGGAAATTCCGCAGAGAATTTTCGGGCAAAAACTTCAACGGCCCTGAACTCACTCGTCTTCTCATATAGTGGCAAAAGTCAACTTTGACTTGCGAAAGTTGCGTCAGTTCAGTTCTTTTTCATCAACCTTCTTTCCGAGAAGATTATGAAAATGCATAAGCAGTGTAATTCACATCTTTGCTTTTTTCTAAGAACAGAAGTTTTTTCGCAATCTAAATAAAAGTGAAATGCAAGGCGTCCATAAAGTCTAAAATGAGTGGGGACAAATGCATGGCAAGATACAACCTCTAACCAAAAGGAGGTCATAGCCCAACCACTGGTGAGATTGTTGATTGCTTCACATCAACCCAATTTGGTTTTCCAAAAAGTGTAAATGGTTTCCCCCATTAGTCTTCCTACCAATGAGTTATTTCATGGACATCAGTTGACAACATCTTGGTGTCCAAGAACATTAAAAAAACCCTGCATACCTGCTCTTGAAATGAAATACGGATGAAGCTCTCCCAATGCCCCATGGAACAGCCTCCATCTGGATCTAAAAAAATATCATACTCAATGGGACATGTGAACCATCCAAAGACGAAAACAACGAGGTCCAAATTATGAGCAATCCTTGTCAAGCCATGATGGAATTCTGAGCAATCTTTGTCAAGCCATGATGGGCCCCTCTTCAACTGTATTGTATCATATGGCGCACTTTTGAGATCAACTCGGCCACAATGCACTGCATTTATTGTGAACAAGGGAATGTGAGGGCCCAGATAAAGGACAAAAGTGTGCAAACCAGAACCTGGACAAACCCAAACAACATTTCAGTCCTCCTTATATTTTAGCAAGACATGACAACACAAATCAACGGCGATGCAGCTGGACATGAAACAATGCAGTTATCTCTCTATCATTCTCTCTCGGTACAATTGCATGTTAATTTCTTTAAGGAACAGTTATCCAAGGATCAAAACTTCATAAGGTATGATTTTTCACTTAGCTAGGAAGCGGAAACTGTTTGGAAACAGTTTGAAAGCCTAAACAGAACATACTGGAAATGTCAAAAGAGCTCGAGAATGTACGAAGATGTTACTTTGCCACAATTCTAATAGGTGTAAAAAAAACTAAACATTTCCATGGGCTCGTTGACACATTTCAGTGTGTGCGTCGAATTTTGACATACTTCAGGGAGTCACGGTTTCTGTCGAGAAACATTAACACTTCCGGGATTCCTCTAGTGGTTGGTTTTGGTCTCCTAGGAAATAAAAAGGTGTCAGCTGCTTTGACATGCTTTAGTGAATCACAGTATCTGTCAGTAGAAACATTGAAATTTTTAGGATTCCTCCAGGGTTTGGTTTTCCTAGGAATATAAAGGAGTTGGCTGATCAACGTACACATAACCATTTAATCCTTCCAGTTAAACTTACCTAATCCTACATGTACTATTAGCATGTACGGGTATAATAATGAAGGAAAATAATAAATACAGACCACAACACCAATGCCAGCTGCCATACACAGCTATGCTTTAGGAAGGCACTTGACCGGGAATAAGAATTCATAATGGACAGGTTTATCAACTTTGCTCACCAAGACCAATAAAAGATGCAACGCGAAGAACCAACCCACCACAGTCCAAATTGCAAACAATGATTAAGCTCTTCAACATGCTGCAAAACAGGTCAAGAATAAATATTTTCTTTTAAATGTAGCAATAACAAAAGAACCTTAATAGGTGGAGGAAAAAAGGGAAAAGAGAAGGGAGGATTATGTATAGATCAATTGGAAAAATAAAATGGAACCTAGTTTTCTAAAAATTTAGGCAACATAGATCCAATAAATGAATTGAAAGGAACACCAAAGACAGTGGCTTACCAGCGCAAATGATGAGCTGGCAAACCAAAGAGCAGTATGTGAAACATATCGAGTTCCAAACGTGAATGCATCAGATAAAAAGGGAAAACAGTGGTCATCCGAAAGACCGAAACCCTTGAGAGAGAGAGAGCGAGAGAGAGAGAGAGAGAGAGAGAGAGAGAGAGAGAGAGAGAGAGAGAGAGAGATGTTTTTGAGTGAATGATAAAAGCAGTAATGGTACTCCATGAACACGAGCAAATAAGAGTTCAATGGGAGAGAGAGGCCAAGAGTTTGACACGAAACTAAATGCCTTGTGAGAAGGAAAGTAATAACTGATCTCAAGTCTAAAAAGGGCTATGAATAAACCCACTTCAATGTGACATTTTTATTTGGACTTTCTTGAGTATGCGGTCTTGAACTTGGAAGAGTTTGCTTGCTTTATTCACCACTTATATACTCTTTATGTTTTTTTTTTTTTCCTTTTACCCGAAACATCCTGGGATCATAACAACTTTGTTTAAGAAATGATCTTTAATTTCGGTTATAGGTGGTGTGTTCCGGTGCAGTGGTCCTTCATCCTTTCATTTTCAAGGGCAAAAAAATCGATGAGTCCTAGTTTGGTGCAGGGTTGTGGCATTTTTAGTTACAAGTGCTTGTTCTTTTTTTCTCATGTATTTGGTAATGATCCTTCTTTCACCTTTGATTGACGTATCAAATCTCAAGCATCAACCAGCTACCAATTGAAACACAATTTTAAAGTTCAGAAATCAAAATACTGAATAGAAATTTGAAGGGGGCAGAAAACCCTAGCCTTTAAAATGACATACAAATCAAACCTGTAAAATCCCTATTTGTGGTGCTGCTCCGCACCTGCATTTGAGACGAAATCAAAAGGGACAGTGAAGATTTGAAACTTACAGCCATAATCAATTTCAAGCAAAAATTCTTACATGATTTGGATTGTTCATGAGTGGAAATCTCCTTTGCAATGTGATAAGTTATGAATTGAAAAGGGAGGGGTCTCAAATTCTGAATATAGCCCACCACTCGTATATGGTCCTTACTACCTATTTTGCAGGTAAAAGCATTAGAGCTGCCTTTAAAAGAGGGGGACTGTATCATGCCTTCAACTCAGGCATCCTTGAGTGAAATCTACAATTGCCACTTCACGCCATGGCCACTGTTGCCATCACATCCGGCACCACCAATCGATGATGATTTAAAACACGGATGGTCCAAAAACCTTACTTTGACTCCCTCAAATACAAATCGGCCGTATATACAGGGCTTACAGACCTTCTCTCTCCTCCCTGCACATGAACTTACAAACCCACAATCAAACCCAAACCAAATGAAATCAGGAAAAAAAATCAAACTCTAGAGAGAGAACCAGGCAAAAAATTACTTCGCCGAACGATTTTGAAGAGGAAGAGACCAAAGACCAGACCCTCAAATCTACAGAAGGTACATATGCGTACGTTGTGTGCCTCAAATTAGGGGAGAGAAAAGTTTACTTTCGCACCGGGAAGAGTACTCTGTGTAGCCGCTGACACGGTGACTTGGTTGTTCATGCCAAAGACAATGAAGCTTCCAAGAACGCACCTTCAAGGATGACTACATCAGCAGCCGCTACAGCAGTGGTTTCTACTCTGTCACACCGCAAGAACAGTCTCCTGGCACTTCTGTAAACCTATTGAGATGAGCAAAACGGTGGAGCAAAAGTGGCAAGCGACTGGTTGCCCACCCTTCGCTCTTTCTATATGTATATAAAAGAATTAATAAACCAATTGAAAAGTGGCACAAACCCCCAGAAAGGACTAAAGAATGGAGACGGAGGGAGTAGTATGATAGGATGAAATTTCCTGTGGTTTCAAATTCAGCCTGTGCAAAGCTAGAACAATAATTCACCTGACTACCAATACAATATTGAATTTGGTCTAGTCATTCTCATTCAAAATGCACCAAAAAATTTCAATTAATTTTTATTTCGAATGGTAACATGTAACTGGTCGATATGTCTGGACATAATGCGCAAGCAATAGCTATGCTGCTTCAGTTTTGTTTGTACGCTGCTGATAGCAGAAGTGCATAGTGGCAAAAACAGCATATATATGAATGGGTTCATGCTTTCCAGGAAAGTTCTTAGCATGAGCTACTACTGGTCCATGGACTCAAGGTGTCCAAGCCATCTTCCGCGCCCTCAACTAATGTCTGGCACAGTGACACCCAATCCAACCGTCCACTAGCAAGGAGTCCAAATAAAGTCGGGGTAAAGCCCATATGGACTGGCCCGTAAGAGTTGATAGTTCGAACATGAGACTTTAGGAAGTGAGCAAACCCCCCCGCAAACAATTTGAAGAAATAACTATCATCAACAAAGCGCATAACACAAGTATCATAGAGAAATTTCATTCAAATGTATAGCTTGTGAAATAATGGTCAACGACCAGGCATTACATGAAAAAAATTACCACATTCGACACTGCCCAAAAGACCTTTTAGCCATTGTTTCCTCCAAATCAAAACCTCAATTAGTCACGAACAACAACTGACATCACCAACAATAACGCAAAAACCCAAGCTAATCTTCGCCTTCATTTCTTCTCCTCTTCTTCTTCTTTTTCAAACTACTCTGCCCCGCCGAATCCACAATCTCTTCACTCTTCCTCTTCTTTCTCTGACTAACTTCGTTCTCTTGCTCGTGCTTCACTGTTTCTTCACTGAAAGTGCTCTCTTGCTTGACTTTTCGATCGGGTTTCGAAGCCTTGAGCTCTTTGTGGAGCTGAACTAACTCGTCAAACGAGGCCGAAGCGCGCCTCAGGTATGAGGATACTGCTTGGGAAGCTCCGGTCTCCGCATTGATGAAGTTGGATAGGACTTTGGATGCTTTGGATAGAGAGATTGACTTTGTTGTCGTGATTTTGCCTGAAATAGATTTCATAGTATGGCGGCACTGAGCAGAGACCTAGAAAGCAACCGCTTCAGGCCCCTCACAAAAATGCAACAGCCAGATATACAGAGAGAGAGGAGGCGAACAGAAAGAGGAGAAAGAGAGTCTTGTTGTTGCCGGAGCCGCCGCCGACGGTTGCTGGAGCTGCAGGGGACTTACTGGATGTGCGAAAGAGTTTGGGGGTGGTTGAGAGATTCCGATCAATTAGAAATCTAGGGTTTTTGGCGGCTTGGCGCTTATTTATTGACAGTTAGAGTCACAATTTAACCCCTTAACTTTCGTCGATTATATATCTAACCCACCCAAAAACTTTGGGAATTTTTCTTTTTAAATCCAAAGCAGATTTTCATCCTCCTATTTTTGGATATCACGTATGTTTTCTTCCTCCTATTTTTACGTGATTATGTTTTCATCATCTTGTAATGTGATTTGTCGTAATTAACCTTTTGCAGGATGTGTTTTTGCACAGAGCACTGTGAGTGTGCCACGTGTCCCCTACTTCTACCCCTAATATGAAATGTTAATCTTTTCAAAAAATCATAGATATATAACACTAATATGAACTTGATATGGATAGAGTGATAGATATGCTCTTTCAAATGTTAACTTTGGCTATATAGTGTAGATTACGTAATGTTTATCCTCCATGAAGGCCCCACAATAAACTAACCAACATTCTGTTAGCCTTAACTTAAAACTTCCAGCCGAATATTAAGGAAAAAAATCTAATACCTATCATAATTTATTCCTGTCTCAAACCGAAATTCAAAATTCTTCAATTGTTATCCTGTTTTAAGAGAATAATGCTGCTAAACCCAAAATTCTTATCATAATTGTTGTTGGAATCACGTTTAACCATATTTTATGCGTTGTACTTGATTTTTACCATGATTACTGGCTCATTATCTCCATCGTTTTAATTTTTACCATGATTACTCAATTTTACCATATTTTATGTTTTGTATTTGATTTTTACCATGATTACTTGAATCATGTAAAGCATATCAACCACACAATCGACATTTCATGGTAAAAATAAAAAAAGGATAAAAAAATCATGGTAAAAATATCAAAATAGTCGTTGCGTGGGCCTGTATAGATAAGGAGAATGTACGCTCTCCTTGTACGGTAATAATTATTGAATTAACATCTTGAATCATGGTAAAAAAAATGTTAAAAACCATTGACATGATTGCTAGTTTGATTTTAACCATGATTGCTTCCCTTTATGAATTTGGCCCGTTCATGCGACACTCTTAAAATTTTAACCATGATTATTGGATCAAGGATTTTTGGATGAAAACACAAGAACAGCGGCAAAAATAATTTATGTTTTCATCCAAAAAATCTTTACCCTATAGGCAAAGAATTTTTGGATGGAAACATAAATAATTTTGGATGAAAACATAAAAAAAATTCTTTTGTGGCCTTTTTTTTTTTTTTTATGTTTTCATCCAAAAAATCTTTACCCTATAAGCAAAGAATTTTTGGATGGAAACATAATTAATTTTTGGATGAAAATATATATCTATATTTGTGGCAAAAGATTTTTTTTTATGTTTTCACCCAAAATTATTTATGTTTTCATCTAAAAAATCTTTGCCCTATAGGCAAAGAAGTTTTGGATGGAAATATAATTAATTTTGGATGAAAACATTCGTTTTAGTCCTTAATCTGCTAGTATATATATTTATCTATATAATCAAGGGCAAAAGTGGGTTTATTTGAATTTCGGGATGAAAACATAATTCCAAAAAGAGCGCAGGATGAAACTCTAATTTCGAGGTGGGTGGAGGATGATTATTTAAGTGGCCCTTTAATCATTTTGTTGTGAGTGAACCTTTTAAAGCTTTTTGTCATATTTTCTAAAGCTTTTTGGATTTCTATCGTTGAGACAAACAATAACCCCAAATACTGATGCAAATTTAAGAAAAGTTCATAAAAGATATAAACAAATTGAGAAAAACTGATTCGATAATAAAATTAGGTCAAATCCACCTTATTGACCGTAATGTACCAACTATGTACCTTCGTATACTTACACTAAGGGTGAACGAGATAAGTAATCAAATAAGGAAAATGCTAACGGGTACCATAGTGCGCCCGTTAAGAGTACAAAAAAGTACACTTTAAAAGAACATTTGGTTGTTTGAAATCAGCAGACGTAGTCATCAACCTAGTGGTTTTTTGAAATCATGCCCAAGCAATCGTGCATTTTTTTTTTTTGCTTCAATTAACCCATAGGAGAGGGCAGTAGAGAGTTCTAGAGAGAGTGGTGGAGACTCTCTCAGTCCCCCACCGTTGAAGTCTCTCTCTCTCATCTCAGCTGCTCCTCACTGCCTCTATGGTTGTGAGGTGGTTGAGACTTTCTTCTTAGGGAGAAAAGATCTCTCACTCCCCATCATTTTTGGACAATGGAAATCCAGATCAGGGTACTAACTCATTGCACGGAGACCTGGTTTTGGTGGTGGCTTGCTAAGCTCTCTAAGGACAACGATGAAGGCACATCTGAATGCAAATCCAGTGACAATGATTCGCACGGGAGTCCGAGCTCCGGTCTGGTGGTGATCGTCCATCCACCTAGCTCCATGAGTGGAGACTGGGTCCGACATTAGTGTTGATCGGCTTTTTTTTTTATTGTGTTCTTTTTTCTTTTTTTCTTTTTTTTTTTGTATTTCAAACCGGTAGTATCCTTTGTACTTGTATTTTTAACGAATCCATTATGTTTCTGATTCAAGAAAAAAAAACCCATAGATTGTGCATTTACTTCCTTATTTTGTACATAAGAGGGGCTAAACAAAATGAACAGACCCAACATCTTTAGTTTTCCAGAGAGGGAGAGAAGCAAGGTTTAGAAAGAGTGCAAGGTTTGTAAATTACATGGGTTCTTTTAAGGCAAGAACATAACACTTTGTGCAGAAACTCTACAAAAAACAAACTAGTTTTACTAGAACTTAGTGGGGTAAAGTGACCCCACTTGCCACCCTTCTTCCGCGGGTTGCAGGTGTGTTACCAGACTTTCTAGTTTCTAACACAAAAAAGAAGAAGTTATAATTAACACTAAATATTATTGTAATTAATTGAAATTATTCACAGTCTATTTAAATAAAGTACATAAACTAGTTTTACTTGGTGTATTTGGATTAATTGTAACAAACTGCTTTACTCTCCATTCTCTCATTTTGTCTAAGAATATTTGCACCAGATGTGACGAGGGAAGTAAAAGGACAACTGCGAGCTATATATTCAAAGAGTTCTTTAGAGGAAGAAAATAAAATGGTGCCCGCCCAACACCCAAAAATTGCTCTTGCTCCCCAAAACCATGAAAATTAAACCCTGCATCCTTTTCCAGAGCCTTTTCTCTTCCATATCCATTTCAACCATAAAAGCTCCAAGACATATAAATCTCATCAACACCCTCCATCCGCTTCACTTGTAAACCCATATTCTTCAGCTATGAATAAATTTCTTCAATATTTGGATGAGACACATCTCCTCCCACGAAAAAATGCACCTTCTTACCAATCTCCATCCAACTATACGCGGGTTTCTTTTTAACGCCTTGCTCTTTCATCAACCCTCTCACTCTTTTAACTTCTTTGCACATTCCAGCAACAGCATATATATTGGACAACACAACGTAAGCCCCAGAATTCTGAGGATCCAGTTCAAAGTACTTTTCCGCGGCTAGTTGCCCCAGTTCTGCATTTGAATAAGCGCAACAACCGGAAAGAAGGGCACCCCAAATACCCGAGTCTGGTTCAAATGGCATTTCTTTGATCATGTCATAAGCCTTCTCCAATTGACCCGCACGACCCAGTATATCAACCAAACAAGAATAGTGCTCAAGCCGAGGAATTAAATTGTAATTTTTTACCATTGAATCAAACTAGTGTAAACTTTCATTCACCATCCCAGAATGACCACATGCTGATAATAAACTGAGGAAAGTTACACCATCCAGTTCACATCCACTCATCCTCATCTCACTGAAGAAGGAAACAGTTTTTTCATAGAGGCCATGCTGTGCGAAAGCAGCGATGATGGTGTTCCATGAAACGAGGTCTGGATTGTTGAGATGTGAAAAGGCGGACTCTGAGTCAATGATGCAACCACATTTGCTGTACATGGTGATTAAAGCATTGCATATTGAGAGATGCGAGGCAAACCCTCTTTTGAGAATGATTACGTGTGTTCGTCTTCCTTCTTTTGGTGATGGTAGAGTAGAACAAGCAGTGAGAACTGAAACAAGGGTGGAGTGATCTGGCTTCATATCCCTCCTGAGCATTTGTGCGTGTAGCTTCAGTGCCGCCTCTCCATCGCCATGTGCATAACCTGTAAATATGGTTCATGTTTTATATCTATTACCTATTGGAAAGCTGCATCCATCGATCCTCGGATAAATTGAAAACTTGGAAAGGTTGTAAACAATGTGGCAAAATCAGTCTTATTGAAACCTAAGTTATCAGAAAATGCTAATAGTGATACCACACCAATTTACCTACTTGAATGCAAGTTACAAACATCATACAAGACAATCAATTACACAAAAGCTAAAGTGATTCCTATGTTTTTCCCATTTATTGCAGTAAAAATCTAGAGTGTAGCTTTACAAGAAAAGAGGCAAAAAAGTTGGTCAAAATACTCAACAAGGTGTTTTAAAGAATCATATGAAAAATAATACATCGTTTTACTGGATGTTATCTTTCGAAAGAAGTATATTTTAATATACAGAAATATTTTAACAATATATTATATATAAGCCTCTGTTTGGTTTGGTTCAATAAACGTAAGCCTACCCCTATTGTATCACGACTTTGGGTGCACCACGTTCTTGTTCCCATTTCTCATCCCAAAACAATCTACGTTCTAGGTCAGAAGACAAGCCCCTAGCAGTTGCATATAATTTTCAAGCTAGGCAAGAAGGCCCCTCATAAGTTATTAACTAAACAAATGAAATCCATTATTCCCTCGGTTGCTGGAAAATGTGGCATAACTTTTGCATACAAATACGACAATTCTGGATAAATGACATTTGACAAATAATTGAAATTATTTTTGAGTATTTTAATCCTGCAAAGGTGCATCTATTAAATAGTTTGCAAACCTAAGTAATAATGCAACAAGCTCATCTGACTGTATACTGGGAAAAACGGATAAGTAATCTTAGGCTTTGGGCCATCTCAAACAGGACATTAAAATGGCAAGAAGAACATTGGATATTCAATACCAAAAAGTAATGTTGGGAAAGACAATGATAACACATAGATTCGGGGGATAATAGTAAAAATGAAAATGTTAACGTGTGCCTAATAGGCACACGTTAAGGTTGGAAAAGTGTATTGAAATGTGTGAAAAGTGTATAGGGATATGTAAAAGTGTATTGAAAAGTGTAAAAAGTGTGTTGGGGTGTGTGTTGTTTTTGTTTGTTTGTGTGCTTATTGTGTGCCTATTGGGCACACGTTAGCAAGACCCTTAAGCGGTTTCCTGCGTAAACTTGGAAGTGTCCCAGACTTATGGCTATTACCGTTAAATGTGCTTCCCTAGTTTTCTTGATAACCTTTCTCGGACCCTACTAATCACCTTTGTTTCGCATCCAAGTATCAATGAAGGGTATTGTTTCCGTTACTATCATTTCCGCACGTATGTGTCTTTGATAATGGAAAACAACCTAAACAGTTTCTCACACTCAAAGATGCCGTTCTAACTTTTAAATTAAAAATGTTGACAATTGCCAGATCGGCATGATGTGAAAGACCTCTACGCTGAAGTTATGAAGATAGAAGGGTTCGATGAATTTACACTTGCCTAAGCATTTGACACTTGGTTGAAAATGAAAAGGTGGCGAAGGCGTTTATGGTCAAGAGTGCGAGGCTCCGAAGGGCATGGTTGGAGGGTTTCTTTAATGTGAATGCGTGAGTTTGAGTATTTTGGGTATTTTAGTATTGTAATTGAGGAGCTATGGAATGAACTTTGAGCTTTGAACTATGTTTGTTCCTTATGTTTCTGGTATTTTGGTAGTGTGTTCATGCTTTGGGTACTTTGAAGTTTGGTATTTTGGTATTGTGGATTACTGGGAATGCTACTGTGATTTGTCGAGAATGGATTTTGGTCATTTGATATTTTTCTTTGCATCTCATTTCTAAATCTTGCTGGATTTTGGTCATTTTATCATATTACTGATTTTCCGTGTCTACCAAACAAATGGAAAATGTTTTCTAGAAAATGTTTTCATATCACAACCAAACAACATTTTCTTTTCTAGAAAAAGTTTTCCATGGAAAAGGTTTTTTAGAGAACATTTTCCGCCCGAAACAAACGGAGCCTTATATCACGAAAGAACATGCACTAAGTCAGAGCTTGCGGCTGATGCAATCCACTGAAAACACATTAAAATTAGCCTATTGGCAAGGGATTTCTAAGGCTTGGTTTTCTATTTGCTAAAATGGAAATCTCATAAAATCAAGTGGTTGATTTTAGCAAATGAAGTGAGGAGGTGATTTTATCTCCAATGAATCTGGACATATATACCTCATTTTATCACCTCCACCTCATTTTATCTTTTGGCAAACTAAGCCTAAGTCAACTAAGATTTCAAAATTGCCAAAGGTGACTTGATATACCTGTTATCATTGCATTGAAAGAGACACTATCCTTGAGCAGAATGTCTTCAAACAAAATCCTCGCATTTTCCATTTTCCCCTCTTTACAGTAACCCGTGATCATAGCTGTCGTAGCAATTACATCCTTATCAGAGGCATCCTGTCAAACAACTCCCTAGCCTCTTCAGACCTACTGTTGTTACATTTGCATATTAAATGAAATATTTTAATAACGTAAATCATTGACATTAAGCATTTTGTTAAAGTTTCAGTAGAATGTCAGAGTTAATGGTTTAACTTAACTGATTAATTAATTAATTACGTTACCTCATTAATGAATTGGAATATGAAGCTTGGTGTTTCAGAACATTAAGTGTACAGAGGCTATATAAGCCTCTTTACGGCTTTGGGTAATATATCATCAAGTGAAGTAGTAAAAACATTTACTTCTTACACTACTTTCTATTGTTATTTTTTTTTTGAAAGGTGTTTATTTGGTGGAGTTTTGGGCTCGCACACTCATGCAGAGTGTGTAAGAGCCACACAACCTGAGTTGGCTCAGCCTCTTCTGGTGTTGTTACTACTTCACTTGATGATATTCTTCCTCGTTCATCTCCTCTGCAGAGATTTTGTTCGGATTTTTCTTTGTGAGAATGTAGGCCACCTTGAGAAGGCTTAGGTAAAAAAGGACTTTTCCTTTCCATCTCTTGAAATGAGCTCCCTTGAACCTGAAGGGCTTGTTGAGGTCGCCAGTGCCGTCATTGATCTTTTCTGGCGCTTGCTCCATGCTAATATCTCCTTAAAATTGTTGGTGTAATTACCGAGCGAGATATCCGCGCCTCAACCTCTTCTGGTGTTGTGCTTATTAACTTATTTTATTATCTGCGGTAATTACACCAACACCTACCATTCGCCACGTACCCACTAATCATCACAGTCCAAGAAACGTCATTTCTACTCGGCATGCAATCAAACAAAGCCCTCGCCTTTTCAATCTCCCCGTTTCGAGCATACCCATCAATCATTGTTCAGTAGGAAATCACTTTCCACCTCGGCATTTCTTCAAAGAGACTACCGGCTTCCTCCATCCTTCCGTACCTAACAAACCCAGAAATCACCACGATGCAGTATTTCTTCCGGGCATGCTACGAAAGTACTCGAAAGCCTCATCTACCGTCTCATTCTCAACACACCTGGCAATCATCGAATTCCAAGAAACCACGTTCCTCTCGGGCATCAAATTGAACAACATCTTGGATTCCTTGAGGTCCTTATTCTACCAATACCCGGTAACCATGGCATTCCATGAGACCACATCTCGTTCGGGCATAATATCGAACACCTGGCGAGCGGCTTCAACCTTGCCGGCACGTGACAAAGAAGCAATTCTGACATTGCAAGCATAAACATGTTGGGTCGAGTGGAACCTAACGGGTTGGGTAAGAAAAGGGCGGGTGGAGTAACGGTCGAGAATTTGAATTGCGGGTATGAGGGAATTACATTGGTGAAATAAAGAAGCAATTCTGACATTGCAAGCATAAACATGTTGGGTCGAGTGGAACCTAACGGGTTGGGTAAGAAAAGGGCGGGTGGAGTAACGGTCGAGAATTTGAATTGCGGGTATGAGGGAATTACATTGGTGAAATAAAGAAGCAATTCTGACATTGCAAGCATAAACATGTTGGGTCGAGTGGAACCTAACGGGTTGGGTAAGAAAAGGGCGGGTGGAGTAACGGTCGAGAAAGAAAAGGGCGGGTGGAGTAACGGTCGAGAATTTGAATTGTGGGTATGAGGGAATTACATTGGCGAAATAATATTTGTGGAAAGCAGACGAAAAGCATAAGGATATGGGTGACTAACAAATTCCAGCAAAACTAAATCAGTCTAATTTTATAGTGCAAAATCGAAATTGATTAATATATCAAATATACTCACTCTGTTCCAAAATAAGTGTCGTGCTCTTTCCCTGAACATTTTTCAAATAAAAAAATTTAGTAATTCTGTGTATTGTTTTTCGAAAAACGATATACAAAAGTCGGAAGTACTTAATTTTTTATTTAAAAAATGGAAGGACTTTTTGTAGTTGACTCATAAACTTAATTTGTTTTATTTAATAGTATGAAATTTGGTCAAAAACATACAAATAATATCGTAACTAACTTTGACTTTGAATACAAAATCCGATGACTGTTTTTTCGGCTTACAAGCTGTACAATTACATAAAAAGAAAATTAAAAACAGTCTCAGTCTATTTAGTTAGCAACTGATTTTGCCCCAAATTAAAATAGGTTTAGGGTTTTTGAATTTCAAACCGGAGTCCAAGGGTTTAGGCCCTGTTTGGAACTTGTAGAAAATGAGAAAAAAAGAAAAGAAAAGGAAACTAAAGAAGAAAAGTGAGAGGAAAATAAGGAGAAAATTTCACTATTCCTAACACTCTATTTACTCATTTTCTCTTCTTTTTCCTTTCAAACCAAATTACCAAACAATTTGGAGTTTTTTTTTTTAAACTTTCCCTTCTTTTCCTTTCTACAAACCAAACAAAGCCTTATTATCTTGCCTGACCTTTACCATTCAAATCCATGCTTTTATTAGGCTATATAACTACTTCATAAGCCAAGATTAGTAGAATTAAACTAATTCCCACAACCCTAATAATGTTAAAAGAGTTAGTACCATTTTCGCTATATCTTTGTTTGAAGTGGGCACAAGTGTAAGTTTTACATGTTAAGGGCCAACATTAGTGTTATGATTAAAGTCATAGCTTTTTTCTTTTCTTTTCTTTTTTGCCAAAAATGGAAGTAAAGTTATGTAACCCGTCGCCTCTGCATGGAGTATTGTTTATTCACACCACACTATTATATGTAGGGAGCTCCACTGTACACATATCGGGACCGAAGACAATGTCACAACACATTAAGTGATTACACCACATTATTATACGTGATAGGAGAATGCTTTATTTAGCCCTGATAAACAAATATAGGGCTTTGGACCTGGGAAACGTCTGACCAAGTCTAAATTCGTCCACTATTTTGTTCTTCGTTTTGAAGGAAGAGATCATTTGATACTTGAAATATGGAGTATGTGAAAATTATGAAGGATCTCCTTTAATCCACGGGTCACATTTGCCAAATTATATTTTATTCATCAAATGCTTATATGCATTTTTATATTTCATCAAATTGTTGTATTCAAAAGATATTCACTAATTTAACATATTTAGTAAAAACTTTGGATTTTTAATTAAGTTGAGTTTTAGAAGAAAGGCATTGAATGTTTGAGTTATAAGTGGACTAGAAAGCTTACGCGCATCTTGACTAATCACGGGGGATCAATCACACCGTCCACTTACTCTCACATGATTTATACGATGCCTCTTTTGTATAATTCTCATGATTGACGCCAACTATTCTTGAAAAGAAAATCTAGCTACTAATTCATCACTCATCACAAAGCTAAAATTCTGCTTGAGACTGAAATTGTACATATGAAAGTGTAAAATATTTGTCCTTGCTAAAAAAATTTATGTTTTGACTTGTTATTTTATGACGTGAAACAATAAATTTGTCCTTGCTAAAAAAAATCTACTATAATTCTCGTAAATTAATACAAATAATGAGAAAAATTCGTAAATGTTAATTAAAATGAAATTGTACATATATCACAAAGAAAGTGTACATTTTCATTATGAATTTGAGAGTGGAATATGAAAATTTTAAAGCCCCAAAACACTTTTCGTGAGTATGGGAAAAAAATTTGCAAAAAGGCAGGTGCGGCCGAGATTCGATCCCTAAATCTCCGGTCGAGTCTCACAAAATGTCACCTTACCCATTGTTCCACCGCCTCAATACGTTCGACTTGCTTCTTCATAAATACAATTATACCAAGCCATAAAAACCCTTGCTAGGGTTTACCGCGATTCACCGTTCAATCTCCGTCTATATCCTCCACCGTCTCTCTCTCTCTCTCTCCCGACTGAAGATGGCGAAAAAACCACAGGAAGCCATTCAGTTCACAAAACAGCCCTACATAGAGGACGTCGGGCCTCGTAAAATGTGAGCTTCATTCGCATCCTCTAAAGATTTTATTTTTAGTATCGTTATTTGTAGTTCAAGAAGAAGCAGTTTCGTGAATTCATTTTTTCTTTCTGGTTTATTGCAAATATGCAGAAAAAGCATTCAGTTCTCTATGTTTTCGGAATCCGATATATTCAAATGCGCTGAAGTTGAAGTGCATAAGGGCTTGTACTACAACTCTCAAAAAGTCCCAGTAGAACATGGCTTGCTGGACCCTCGCATGGTACTTACCTCTATATTTGTGTCCATTGTTGCTTTGAAGAATTGGGTCTATTGTATTAGGGTATGCAATAATGATTTAACCTATGTATCACGGACACTCATTGAAGATCACTTGCCAGTGGTGTAAGAAACTTACCGGACACTCCCCGGACATGTGTCCGACGATTAAATCCCAAGTGTCCTATTTTTGTTCTATGATTTTCGTTTGGACACTCCGGTGGCACTCGCAAAAACCAGCCGGTAACGATAAACGAAATCATGACTTTAATTAAAACTTAGTGAATTCTCATTTTCTATGTGACATATGATGTTTTATTAGTTACAAAGCCACATAAGTGGCGAAACACTATTTATTGAAATACTTTTGAGAATGATTTAATTATCAATATGGTTTAGAGGAGGAGGGTTGTGTGTTAGGTAGCTGACAACCGACACTTTAAAAACCCTGACAGATTTTTATGACATGAATCATAATATGATTACGAGAAATGCTAGGGTATTCCCTTTAAGCGACGCGTGGCGCCTGCCTTCGTGTGTTCGGAAAATGAGCAAGGGGCGCCACATCGGTTGCTAGGTGTGGTGATAGTGAGCAACGGTTCCCACGCGTATCTGGACGTGCACGGGTAAAGAATTTAGCCAGGACTGAAGGGTTCGGTTAGCAACTTGGAATATTGGGACATTATCGGGTAAGACTAGGGAGCTAGTTGATACTATGCTTAAGAGGAAGATTAGTATAGCTTGTCTTCAGGGGACTAAGTGGGTAGGGGACAAAGCTCAAGAGATGGAGGACACGAGGTTTAAGCTTTACTATAGTCTATATGGGTACGGATAGAAATAGAAATGGGGTAGGTATCGTAATAGATAAGCAATTGAAGGACTTGGTATTTGCAGTCACGAGGGAAGGAGATATGATTATTTTAGTTAGTGATTGGAGAGAGCAGAGTTAATATTATCAGTGCTTACGTGCCTCAAGTTGGGTTGGATGAAGTGGTTCAAGGGATACCTTTAGGGGAGAAGCTATTTATGGGAGACGATTTCAATGGCCGTGTGGGAGTTAATAAGAAAGGGTAGGGTTGCACAGTATTTGCACCAAGGTTTAGCCTTGAGTCCTTACCTCTTCGTCGTAGTTATGAATGAATTGACCAAACATATTTAGGAGGATATCCTATGGTGTATGTTGTTTACCGATGATATTGTCCTAGTAGATGAAACTGCTAGAGGAGTTAGTGCTAAATTAGAAATACATTGAGAAGCATTAGAGTCAAAAGGGTTTAGGATAATTGGAAGTAAAACTAAGTATTTAAAGTGTAAGTTTAGTGGTGACGGAAGTGCTCATGTAAAACGAGTAAAGATTCAAGATCAGGAGATACCACAAAGTGATCATTTTCAGTATTTAGGTTCTATTATTAGCATAGATGGTAAGATTGTAGATGATGTGACTCATAGGATCTAAGTGGGATGGCTCAAGTGGAGAATTAAAGCTACTGGCGTACTATGTGGCAAGAGGATAGCCCCAAACTGAAAGGGAAATTCTGTAGAAGTACCATAAGACCAATGATGCTTTACGAGACAAATGCTCGCCTATCAAGAAACTATTAAAGAATCCAACTCAAAACCAATTGGCAATGAGTGGAGAGGCCACCCAGGCTAATAGACTAGCTTTGGAGGTTATAATAAACCCATGTGGGACAAGCTTTAACACTCCCTTGCAAGTGCGACCCCTCACCCGCAGGTAGAGAGATAAATAGTGATTCAACACATACGACGACTATCAACCATCAACAACTTAGAGTCTTGTCCAAAAGCCTCTGAAAGCCTAGGTCTAATACTATGATAAATCATCCAACTCAAAACCCATTGGCAATGAGTGGAGAGGCCGCCTAGGCTCATGTACTAGTTTTGGAGGTTATAATTAGTCAATGTGGGACAAGCTCTATAGTGTCGGTGTCGTGTCATGTGTTCGTGGCGGTGCTACATAGGATTTGACTGATTTGGTAGTATTTGCTTGTGATTGCTGTTGATTTTTCATTAATTGCCATGAGATCATTACAAGGAAATGTTGAGTGAGGCAGTTAAGAGGATTCAAGATGCTTCATGGGAGTGATAGGTTGTTAAGCATTGACTATTAGTTTAGTCCTTTGGGCTTCGAGAATGTGGAATGTGCAAACAGCTGAGTTCATAGAAGTAAGGAATGTTTTCAATTTTATTCAGACCAGAGTTTTGAGAGAGTTCCTTTCATTCATTTCATGGGTCCTTCGTTTAGGAAATTTTTAGCCCTTGCATCCATTTTTTTTTTTTGTTGTTGTTGGGGAGGGAAGAAATGGATTTTGACCCTCTTATTCCTCATTTGGATATTTTAAGGGAACATATGGATATGAGGAACAATGTATGGAGTCTATGGACTAAAGAGCGATAATGTTCAGTTAGTGGGGGCATGGGGGTTGATCCAACTTAGAGTTAATTTCTTATTTCGTGGATAATTGAGATTTACAATGCTTATTTATTCATCTATTTTGAATCTTATGAGACTGTTGGTCTAGGTTTTTGTTGATGTACTTAGGCTGCATCACCTTGATGCTTTCCTACTACGATTTAGTTATTGAAAGGTTACCTGCCTTCTGCATTTCTCAGAACTTGATGTAAGTGGGAACCTTTTGCAATGGGCCTGATCTTTTTTTTTTTTTTACCACATACTCCTGGAAACCGGTCCCTAATACCGATTTGATTCAACAACCTTGTAGGTCATTTATGGCATAAGTATTTGTTTACTCCTACCCACTTTGTTCCTTGCTTGGTCAACCCTTTTATCATTGTTAGAGCTTGTCCCACATTGGTTAATTATAACCTCCAAAGCTAGTATATGAGCCTGGGCAGCCTCTCCACTCATAGCCAATTGGTTTTGAGTTGGATGCTTTAACATGGTATCAAAGCTAGACTTTCGGAGGATTTTGGACAAGACTTTGTTAATTGGTTGCCCCGTTGTTTGTGCCTTAAGTGCACCTTGTTTCGTTGTGATCCCAATGTTGTGGATCCATTGTTTAACTCTCCACGTGCGAGTCAGGGGTCGCACGTGCGGGGGAGTGTTAGAGCTTGTCCCACATTGGTTAATTATAACCTCCAAAGCTAGTATATGAGCCTGGGCAGCCTCTCCACTCATAGCCAATTGGTTTTGAGTTGGATGCTTTAACAATCATTATGCAGTTCCATTTTTGAACTAAATTCTTTAGCTTCCTTCTTGATGCTGAATTCTGAAGTGCCCATGACATCACACAGGAAGACCACAATACAGCTGTTAGACGACCTTAACTCTTTCCTAGATTTTTCTAGAAATGAACCCCTTTTTGTTTAGATTAATGGTTGGCAACTCATGCCACGATATGGTGGGGCACTAGAAAGGATAATAGGCTGAACGTAGTATATTGCATTCATGTACTCAGGTCTCAGGTATATTCACTTCTTTTGAGGAATTGAATTCAAAGCATTTGCTATCCGAATTCCATCTACCTGACGTGTTATGACTACCGATTTGCATTATTTTAGGAGGAAGATTTTGAAGGTGATTTTCTTTGTGGTTTCAGGGGCCACCAAACAAGAACAGTGTTTGTGCAACTTGCCATGGGAAATTTAAGGATTGTCCTGGGCACTATGGATACTTGGCTCTTGCCCTCCCTGTGTACAACGTCGGGTATCTTAATACTATTGTGGACATATTGAAGTGCATTTGCAAGGTAGTGTATTGTTGAAGTATAATTTGAATTGTGCTTCTACTTGTTTCCTACTGTCAAACTGTCAAACTATTGTCTAATGAATACCATTTCAAATTATTTCTATTGTGTTTTCTAGGCATATACCTCGTTGGCATACTTGTCTTTTTCATTCTAGATTGAAACATTTATACTCAATTGTGATGTTGTGGGTGTTGTTTGGGTACTCTTGCTGTAGGAGGCATTCAACTTGGGGTACTTTATTATGGAATGGGGAAGTTTGAGTGTGAAAAAACTGTACACAGCTGCTAAATAACACAGGTCACGCTCAATCACACACATGCACGAAGATGAATATGTATACATGTATTAGCCGATATAGATGTATTAGCAGATATATAAATTCAGAATATTCAGGTATGCGAGCAGATTAAAGTTTGGGTTGAGGAATTTTCGAACTGCTTTAAACTGCTCGACCCATGGCCTTCAATTTGTTCCAAGTCATGGAACAGATATTCTTTGTTAGTTTTCAAAGAGTAGTCATAGAATCAGTATCCCTACTTTAATGCCAAATCATAGATTCACTATGTGATTTACAGTTTATACCATACGATGAATTCGTAATTACCTTATTATGTTTTATAGCCGCTCTTGGATGGGTCTTGCTACACCTCATGGGTGTTGGACGTGTTGGTTAGGTTGCAGTAAAAGAGGCACTACATTCACAGAAGACCTGAAGTCAATTCTTCCTTTCGCTTGAACAATGAACTAAACAATATAACTGAGGATATTACCTTTCTTTTACTAATTAGATGCTTTTCCAACGATCCTTGCCTTGTAAGGTGTTTCAGTCTAAATGAACTGGTCATACGAGTTCTGAATCTTTCAGTTTTTCTTTCTTTTATTCTTGAACAGTCTTGTTCCCGTGTACTCTTGTCCGACAAAGAGCGTGTGGAGTTTTTGAAAAAGATTAGAAACCCCAAGTTGGAGCCCCTAAAGAAGACTGAGATTTTGAAAAGGATCGTGAAAAGGTGTAATAGCATGGCAAGCAGTAGGAAGGCAGTGAAGTGTTCAAGATGCGGATATATTAACGGTTTGCATTTCTATGGCTTTTTATGCTCCTATGTGTGTGGATAGAATGTTGGTCATCCTAATATTTCTAAACGTTGGTGAATCCAGTAGTATTATGTTCAGCATATCGTAAATTTACTTCTGTTGTTTTCCTGGGTATAATATTTTTTACATGATAAAATAAACATCTCCATGTATAATTTGCTATTTCTACGCATATTTATACAGAAATGCTGGTTGGTGGATGTCAAAACATTTATGGCTGAGTAAAAGGTGTCGAGTCTAACACAGTCCTGTGTTCATACAGAAGCGTCCATTCGACATAGTTGTGAAGTTGTTCTTAAGATATTGCTATAAGTGTATCTTGAGTGATTTATTTGTTTTACTATTCTTGTACTTCAATTAAAACAAAAAAGGAAGTTTATTTGATTTAGTCATGATGAGGTGCTGGTGCTGGTCTTGGTAATGTATTTTGGCGAGCTAAGATAATTTACTAGTTTACTCGAGTCTCCGACTTGAGTTCTGATGAGATAAAATTTGAGCTCTCTTTTTGACCATCACTTGTCAATCTGGTATTGGTTTTTCAAATGTTCGGACAGGAACTGCTTGTCTTTCTTTGGACTATTTCTTTAGTTCACCCTAACCAAGAAAAGCTATGTACTACTCTCAATTGCTAGAAATGTTAAAGTAGTCTTGTCAGATTGTCGTGGAGAGTATTTATTGAATGTTGTTGTTGTTGTTGTTGTGCATCGAAAGGTAAGTTGAAGGATCTTGCCCGTTGGAACATCTCTCTTTAACATTTTCACTGCGACTTAATTGGAATTTGAGTTGTTCTTTTCTGTTGGCATGCCTTTTCTTTTGGTCATATGCCAGGAATTTACAAACCATCAATCTGCTTTGGTCATATATAAGGGCTTGTTGTTTTAGTAAACTGAGACATTGAGAACTTATCTTTTCTTCGTATGTGTTCAGGGATGGTGAAAAAGTCTACAGGTAATAATATGTTAGGGGTCAACATTGATCGAGATGATAAAGTTTTAGAAGAATGCAGATCAGCTATTTCTCATACAAAAGAGTCCAGGGCATCCATTAGCATGGGTAACATGCTAAACCCTGATAGAGTCCTGTCACTTTTCAAGAAGATGCTGGATGAGGTAAAATTCGAGTCTATTGGTATATTGTAGTCCTCATAAATAATTAAATATTGACTTTATACCCTAGTGTGTTTCTGTGCTTTATGCACGTGTAATGAGAGAGGGGATTCTAACTGTCTGAGACAGTTGTTAGTCTTTGTATTTTATCTTGCATATTTTTTTGTTACGGCCTTTTCGTTTCTTTTTGTGATGCAGGATTGTGATTTGCTTTATTTGAGTGATAGGCCCGAGAACCTTCTTCTAAGGAATATCGCAGTGCCACCTCTAGCTCTTCGTCCTTCTGTCTTTGTTGACGGTGGAACACAGAGGTTGTCACACACTTCAGTTTGCTTATACCCTTAGCTTTTCTCATTGCTGTTGCTTTTTTTTTTGCTTGGCATCCCTTCCATTGTTTGTTTATTTTCTGCAATTTTTTTTTTTTTTGGGGGGGGGGGGTCACAGCAACGAAAGTGACATCACAGAGAGGTTAAAACGGATTATTCAAGCAAATGCTAGCCTACACCAGGAATTATCAGAAATTGCAACTTCGAGGAGTTTGGTATGCTTCGATTTTGAGCTGTTACTTTTCCCCCTATGGATTTTGTTCTTTCATTTTTATCTGCCCTTTGATATAGAATATTCCAACACTAGCGGTTATGTTGCAAATTGGGCCTATGTCAGTATTGTAATTATCTTGTACAACTTGCGCCTTTTAAAACACAGGTTCTATATGAATATTTCTTCGGAAGTTTTAGCACAGATGATAACCTGTTTGCTGATGTAAATTGTTTCCTTTGTTGAACATGAACTCTAGTTCACATATGTCATAGTCTCTATTGTTGTTCAAGATGTCATATTTTTCTGCTATCTTTTCATTTCTACTTTCGGGATTTGATTTTTTGCAACTTCAATGGAAACTCCTGCAAAGGCTGCAATGCATGATTTGTCTGATGATTTGGTGTAGTAATTCTCTAATTCATGGGGCGTGCTGTATCTATGTATGTTTTCTCTGCAAACATTTGATCTTAGTGAATATGATAATTGACCATATCTTGCCTCATGGTGCGGTTGCATTATTAAGTTTAGTCTGGCATATCAACTGCGACTGGAAGTGCACATGTTAGATCCGCTGGTTAGACCCTTGGCAAACTGACTCAAAAAAGAGTTTGGTTTTGTTAATTGTCTTTTGCATTCCTTTTCATTTTTGGAACACTGAAATTTGTTGTCTAGCATTTGAATGAGGTTTACGAGTGTCTTGAAATAATCGGGATACTGGTAAGCAGCGCAGACCTCATAATCATTTGATTAAAATTGCCACAGTGTACTGGTGTTTGCAAAAATCACAGCATAAAAGGAAACATAAAATCGACTGGGCTTGAACAGAGAAAAACGAATATTGAGATCCTCTCCACTTGCATGTTTAAGTGTTGTTATGATTCCCTGCAAATATTGGCAAGGAAAAAGTGGTCCCTATGTGCAAAAACAAATTGCAGGTAGCACTTTTTGGTGGATACATCCTTGTGTTTGATGTAATACATGTATAGTAATAGGTTTTTAATAATGCTATCAAATAACTCTTGAATCAGAAGACTATACTCTGTGAGGGCCTGTGGCCTTAAGTTGTATTAGTCTTTACCTTGAACCATGTTCTCAAGAATTTATGCATTCAGTAGGCATTATTTCTCTCTTGTTCCATTTTGTTGTATCTTTGAATCTTACAACACAAACTGTGTTCAGAATGGTTGGGCTGATCTGCAAATTGAGGTTGCACAATACATAAATAGTGATGTACGTGGTGTTGTCAATATGCAAACTACAAAGCCTTTGAGTGGTTTTGTTCAGCGTCTCAAAGGGAAACAGGGACGTTTCCGAGGGAACTTGTCTGGAAAGCGTGTTGAGTATACTGGAAGAACCGTGATATCCCCTGATCCTAATCTGAAGATTACTGAGGTTAGATGTTGCACTAAAGCAATGATTTTGGATAAGTAATGCTAGAGTAGTGATTTTCACGTTCCCCCCTTTCGTAAATGCTCTTTTTGTCATAGTATGGAAAATTACATCGAAGTCCTTTTTTTTTCCTTTTAAGTGGTGGACTTTCAAGTGACTTTTCCTTCTAAAAGACAAAAAAGAGAGTACAGGGATGACAATTAGAAAGTGAATCTACTCTGTATTGTTGCTGTCAGTTTTTGAGGTGCTTGTTCATGTTTCCTTAACAGACTTATTGGGTCTCCAGGTTGCAATTCCTCTGTTAATGGCTCGGATCCTAACTTATCCGGAGCGTGTTTCCCATCACAATATCGAGAAGTTGAGACAGTGCGTCCGAAATGGGCCTGATAAATATCCTGGTGCTAGGTTCCTCAGAACAGAGAGCGCCTTGTTGTAAGGATCAGTACCATTCAATACTTTGTCCTTGTTCTTTTGTACTTGAATTGAAACGAGGTCACCTACTTATATGGTGCAGGAGTTTGATGGTCCCTGCTAGAAAGCGCCTTGCTGAGGAATTGAAATTTGGTCAAATAGTTGACCGGCATTTGGAGGATGGGGACATCGTTCTTTTTAACAGACAACCAAGCTTGCATCGGATGTCAATCATGTGCCATAGGGTGACTGCAGTTACAACTTAAATATATAAAAGATGTCATCATCTTGTTTGGGTATTTATACGTTTCTTTCCATGTAGGCAAGGATAATGCCTTGGCGTACATTAAGATTCAATGAATCAGTTTGTAATCCATACAATGCTGATTTTGATGGCGATGAGATGAATTTGCATGTCCCACAAACAGAGGAGGCTCGCACGGAGGCTCTTATGCTGATGGGGGTAATTTCTTTGCTTTCACTGTTTTTGAGATCTGCATTGTTCCAAACTAATCATAGTTACGGATCCCATTTTTCTATTGGACTTTCTTTTTACCCATATTTTGAATGAAATATGCTAGATAATTTATTTTCTTGTGTATTAACTTATGGATGCTATGTTTATGGTCAAGTTTGACATTTTTCCTTTTTTTGTGGGTACCTAAATTATTATTGTCACACAACCAATCAAAGTCTCTGCCACTCTAAAATATGTTATAAACTGATACATAGATCCAAGTACCTAATCAATAACTTTAAGAGACTGAAATACCAACTATGAACACACACTCCTCAGATATCTCAAGATGTGTATGTTAACCTGAAATTAAAAAAGGAACAAAAGGATGAATCTAGTCTTCATTGACTTGATTCTTCTTCCATGAAGCGAATAAACTTGTTTGTAAACTGAAAGTTTGTTAAATTGTTGAAGATAATATATGAAATAGGAAAACTAGGAGATGAACAGAAGAATTTTCATTAGGATAAATAATTTGAGGAACTTTTTTTCTTTCTCGTGTGTCCTCTTGAGGACATAATTTGAGGAACTTAAAAATGGTGAGATCATGAATGGCAAAGTAACAAGGGGAAAAAAGAATGATGAACATGTAGGTAAGAGAAGTGGGTGCCTGGCAGGGTGAACTACAGATATGTGGGAGGCGAATAAACGGAAATTGGGATACTAATTTGAACTTGCTAGGGTTTACTAAGTGTCAATTGGTGGTTTCTGGTGGTATTACTCTAGCCTTTGGTTCACTATGTCTGAACTAGATGTTGTATTGCGGCATACTTTTGTGTAGGTCTGTTAGAAATTTCAATAAAGCAATCTTGTTAGATACATTTTCTTCTTTCTCCATTCTGCATACATTCTTCTTGAGGATTCAATTAAGTTTTCTTTTTGCTGAAAATAACTTGTTCTCCTTACCTAGGACTCCTGTCGTAATTATGAAGTATTTCAAAAGATAGTATAACTTTGGTGCTTAACTCTCAACCATAGTTATTAAGAAGAGGGTGGTTCTATGCTCCTATTGTCATTGCAGAGATCTGAGTTTTGTTCCTTTTCTCACTTCTCTGAGATGATTATGATTATCTCTCAGGTGCAAAACAACCTATGTACACCCAAAAATGGAGAGATTTTGGTTGCTTCCACGCAAGATTTTTTGACGTCTTCCTTCCTCATAACAAGGAAGGACACATTTTACGATCGTGCTGCATTTTCCCTCTTATGTTCTTATATGGGGGACGCCATGGATCTTGTTGATTTGCCTACACCAGCATTAGTTAAGGTAAGAAAGAGGTGTTGCTCAGAAAGCGTATTGCATGTTTTTAGATTTCAACTCGATTCTACTTTGTTTTCCCACTTCGGCTTTGCTTCATTGTATCGATTTCCACTTCTGTTAAAGCATCAGCTCAAAACCAATTGGCAATGACTGGTGCAGTTGCTCAAATTGGTTCAGGTGTCTAGTTGTCCTGATGGCTCATATACTAGTTTTGGGGGAGATTACCTGATGTGCGACAAGCTTGCTTGGCTATCTTTTTATGCATATTTTGTATCGGCTTCTTCTAATGTCAACGTATATTTTGTTTTGCAGCCGATAGAGCTTTGGACTGGGAAACAGTTATTGAGTGTTCTATTGCGCCCACATGCAAATATGAGAGTTTATCTCAATCTCTCCGTTAGAGAAAAGAATTATAGCAAGTCTGGAGAGACAATGTGTCCTAATGACGGGTTTGTTTATTTCCGTAATAGCGAGCTAATATGTGGGCAACTAGGAAAGGCTACTTTAGGTCAGCTTCCTTTATCCTTATTTATATGCATGGGTCATATATGACTGTTTTTGTTTCGACTGATTCCACAAGCATCATGTTATTTTTTAAGTGAAATGTCAGTTTAACTCTCGAGTACAGGATGACATGTAAATTTTGTCACTCAATGTGCCGAATTTTGTTTTGTCTTGTGTTGTGCGTATCAATTTGAAAAATTTCCTTCGATTATTAATCCAGTCTATATAACTAACGTGACTCGTCAAGGAAGTATTTCTGTAATGCTTTCGAAAAACTTGATTATAACGAATTAACAAAACGGTTCCTCACTTCTGTAACTGTTTCTATTTGCATCTCTATTGAAATGGAAATGATAACCAAGTTCTATGACTAGTACTAGAAGACTCATAGACTCGTCAAATCCCACACAACACGATCCCTGAAACCTGCACTAAAAACGACAATTTCATTTTTTAAAACATTAAGAAATACAAATTTGAGTAATTATCCTTCTGTTGTTTCATGGCTAGGACCGGTTTTCTCTGAATGTGTAGCTTTCTTTGGGATTCTTCTATTTTGAGGGGTTCCATCCTAGCTGGGAGCTAGGTTATGGTATGAATTGGAGTCAGGTTCTCTCAAGGTTCTTGCTTTGAAATTGAGACGATTTGTCACCCCAGGAGGAGGTTCCTGCCGTTACGCTTGAAATTATTTCGGCAACAGTTTAGCCGTAGAAGTCTTTCGCTGTCTAAAGGATGAAAATTTCTAAACCTTATATAAAAGTTATCTTCGGGGTTATATCTTTTATTGGCCTTGGTATTTTTAACTTCTTCTCTTTCCTGATTATCCATGTGAGCCTTTTGTCTTAGTTTGTACTTGGTATGCATAAGCACTGTGGAGAATAAGTTTGTTACATTGTTATCTTGATTCTTGTCAAGAAAAATCAAAGTAGTTCCTTTAAATGTCCAGGAAACGGCAACAAGGATGGTCTTTACTCTGTACTTCTTAGGGACTACAATGCATATGCTGCTGCTGCTTGCATGAATAGATTAGCAAAATTAAGGTACGTCCTGGAGCACACTTTCTTATTGGCGATCACCTCTTCTGTGACAAGTTATCAATGGGAATTTGGCTCTTTCTGCCATTTTACCTTATTTGCTTACTAAACTGATGGTGACTGATCTTTTACCTTATCATTGATTGATTGATTCCCTTTAATCAGCTTGTTGTGGGTAAATTTTTTTTTAGTAGTGGTCAAGCTCGTCTGAATTATAGATGTGCTCTTTAAATTTTAAATCTTCTTATTTGTCATGTAGATCTGTAATTGATGCTATTTAATACCTTCTATACTGTAATTGTTCTGTCAAAAATAAAATAAAAATACTGTAATTGTTGGGCACAATTGGGTGAGTTGCAGAACTTGTGATAGTAGTATACATGTGAGATTCAAGACAATTCACTATCTTCTTTTGAGTTTGCTTTGGGCAGGATGTGGAGTTTTTCCGCCAATTCCTTTTCATCTTGTACTTCCTTGTGTGTGTTTGTGTGCGCGTGCGTGCAATTCTTTCCCCCGCGCGCACGTGCAATTCTTTCCCTGTTGTCACTGAAATCGTGGCTTCAACAATCCTTGCTTGTTGTGGCATCTGTTTTGCAGGGGCTAGTATCATCACTACTTTCCCGTGTCAAGTTTGACGCATTTCTTGTCTGATTAGAACTTATGTTTCGTTTAACTGTGATTCATTTATTATGCTACAAGGTTGATAGTCTGTCTATGTTAAACCGATTCCAACAAATCGCATAACTAGTTGAGTTCTAATTTTGCATCTGTTATCATGGTTTTGGTTGTTCCAGTGCTCGGTGGATTGGGAACCACGGCTTCTCAATTGGAATTGATGACGTCCAACCTGGAGAACGGTTGAATGAAAACAAAAGGGCCAGAATTTTGGAAGGTTACCGGAAATGTGATGAGCTCATACAGTCCTATAACAAAGGAATGCTGAAACTTCAACCTGGTTGTGATGCTGCTCAAACACTAGAAGCTCAGATAAGCTCTTTTCTAAATAATATTCGAGAAACAACTGCGAAGGTAAGGATCTTTTTTGGTTTTGTATTTTTCTTTTATCTGAGTCTATGGTTATCTGTCTTTTAATTTTCTTTGGGTCCGTTTTTGGGAAGGACATAGTAAAGGGGTATTTACTTCAAGAAGGACATCAACTTTTTCTTTAATGCCAAAAGGACAAATCACCTACTCATTCCAAAAATGCTCTCACTAGCTAATGAAAGTGCCTAAACCCCCAAACCTAATGAAAATGTCTAAACCTAAACCCCGGGGTACCCTATAAAAGTGCCTAAAACCCTAGGGTACCTTATGAAAGTGCCTAAAACCCTAGGGTACCCTATGAAAGTACCTAAAACCTAGGGTACCCTATGAAAGTGCCTAAACTACTAAAACCCTATAATTGAAATGTGCCCCCTAAACCTAAACCCTAGGGTACCCTATGAAAGTGTCTAAAATACTAGGGTACCCTATGAAAGTGCCTAAAATACTAAAGTACCCTATAAAAGTGCCTAAACAGCTAAAATCCTATAATTGAAAAATGCACCCTAAGTGCCTAAACCCAAAATGCCTAAACCCAATTTACCTTACCCCAAAGAGCCTAAACTCCCTTAAATTGAACCCCAAAATTGAACCCAACTCCAAAATTAAAGAGAAAAAAAATTAATTTTGTCCCACCTAAGACCCACGCATGTGTGTGTGAGAGAGAGAGAGACGTATTCAAAAGTAACGTGAGTTGTCGCTTTCAATGGTAAGTGAGTTGTCGCTTTCAAAAGTGACGTGCTTGGCTAGTCTACGGGTTACATACAAAAGTGACGTAATCCTCCAAAAGTGAAGGGTTGCTTTTTTTTTTTTTTTTGATCAGCTGAAGGGTTGCTTGGCTACGCAACTTTACTGCTCCTGTTTCATTAAGGGTATTTTTGTCTTATATTGTCCTTGAGCCCTCAAAAATTTCTCATAAATGTATTGGAAGCATTAAAATAAGTTAAACTGGACTAAACACCATTTAAAGTCCCAAACTTGGCCTTTAGACCAATTTTCTGATTTTCTTTTTACTGCAGGTTTGTATGGAAGAACTACATTGGAGGAATAGCCCCTTGATTATGTCACAGTGTGGTTCCAAAGGCTCTCCTATCAATATAAGTCAGATGATTGCATGTGTTGGGCAGCAATCAGTTGGGGGTCGTCGCGCTCCTAATGGATTTATAGATAGAAGCCTTCCTCATTTCCCTAGAAAATCAAAGACTCCTGATGTATGTTCTGTGCTGCTTTCATTTTGCCTTTACTTAGATGTTGTACAAGTACTTCCTAAGGAAAATCCTAATTAGTATCTTTCTGGACATTAGCATTACAGTTTTTTTGCTTTGCTAAGCAAGAAATTTTTTGAGAGGCATGTTGCTAAGCTAAAACATTTTTTTGGTATGAATTTTTCTGTGCTAAAACACTAAGAATGATTGATACGAAAACAGGAATTGAAGGTGATGTTGTACATTGATAAAATAGACGATTCAATTCTAGAAAAAGAAAGATGAATACAGTGTAGAGGCGAAATATGTACTCTAGGTAGTTGATAAACCGTCATCTAATTATTTTGCCCCATGAACCATGACTTTTAACTGGAGAACCCCATCAAATGGCCACAAAAAGGTTTGGAAGGACCTCACTATGCAACCTTCTTGTGCATGCCTCTTATTCCCAGTTAATTTGGATTGATAACAGAACGCTTTTTGAGCTTCCAATCAGAATCTGGAGATACCAAATTGTCATTATTGGACTTTGCTTTTTTAACTTCTACTTGATGTTATCTGTGTTGTACTGGAATAGTTGGGAATTTCAAGCAATTTGAGGAGAGTCTGACAATACCTGAAGTGTTGTTTTTTTCTCTTTGGTAGGGTTTTCTTTGTTATTGTTAATGTTGTCGGTGTTGTGGGACAAATCCACTTTAATTAAACCCTGTTATTGATTATGATATTGGTTTTCGCTTGTACACAGGCATCCACCCAATCTTGTGTAGCCTGTGCTACTTGCAGATAAAAACCAAACTCCTAATTGTTCACAGTTGGAATTGCTGCAGTCAAGAAGAGATGAAGGAATTCAAATTTATAAGTTATTTAATTAATTAGAATTTGCAGTATGTGAGAGGTTGGGAAATCATTAAGTGAAGCAGTTTTTAGCAGCAAGTTCGGCATTGCAAACAGCATTGCATAGCTTCAAGAAAGAGCAACAAAATCTTGTACCCCTTTTGTATTGTTGTTGTTTAGAGGACAATAGTACCTAAAAATAAATTGCTAAAAATGAAAGCTACAAACAAATTAGCTTGCCAAAGTATCTCGTAAAATTTATTCTCTGGTATCTGGGTTCGTATTTGTTTCTCCTAGGAATCAACAGGAGAGAGAGTTCTCTATCTCTGTGGTGATCCTAGAGGATAAGAAATTCTCTCTATTTGCATTTTAGGGTCATTATACACTACTAGACCACCCCAGGATATATCTTGATATTGAATATACTAGGTCAATTGCAGGTTAAATGCAATTAGAAGTAAGGATTTCATATATTTTCAGTAGGTATAACTATTTATCCAGTTTCCAGACATCATAACTCATGTAACTAAGCATTATTTTTATTTTATGTAACTGTAAATGCAGGCTAAAGGATTTGTTGCTAACTCATTCTACAGTGGTTTAACGGCTACTGAATTTTTCTTCCATACGATGGGAGGGCGAGAAGGTCTTGTGGATACAGCGGTACGGTTGACTCTTTCACTTTAATTAGTTGGCTATTTGAATTGTAGGTTTTGTCGAGTTATCAGTTGTCACAAACGCTTAAGCTACAAGAAAATGTGCTCAACAATATATATCAAGCTTTCCAACATCCTCCCTCATATGCAATGAGAGACTATGTTAAGCAACCGTCCCAAAATTTCTAGTTGTTAGGGAGTAGGCCGAGCATACAAGTTCAGCTTGATTTTTCAACCTGTTTTGTCCTTGTAAGCTCATCAGCAAGTTGCTCAGTCGATAGTCTTCTTCAAAATGTCTATCACCACAACTGATTGTAGCTCTTGAATTGTGTCTTCCAACAGTATTTGCATCTCCATACTTGCTATTTACATTGCATGAGCCTTTCGAGAAGACAACTTAACATTAAATGTTATCGAAAATGCCCACTTGATTCACTGAAAGCTTATTAATTGTACAGATTGCATATTACTATCCTTCTTGTGTGGATAAAAGACTTAAACATGGCACTAACTGAACTTTTTCATTTCATCATGGAGAGCCGTCTAAGAACTCCGGGTTCTTCTAATTCTCGAGTCAATGCACTTGTTTGCAATGAGGGTTTTATTGCTGTCTTTGTTAATCAAGGTTCTTAATTGCTTTACGGAATTAATGCTTTGTTTTGAGATTGGTATTAATCGGGATTAAGTAGATCCAAGTATGTTTAATTCCACTGGCTGCATTTAGTAAAAACTAAATTAGCTAAATTAAACGTGATTTAATTGGTTAAATGATTGCATGTTTTGTAGTTTTTCGTATGAAACTTGCGATCATTTTAAACTCGTATTCGAAAAGAATTTGCTTTGAAATTTTATGCAATGTTCAATTCTTCCACCGTTTTATCTATCATTTAGGTAAATTTCTCAAGCAATATGGTTATTCTGTTCTTTAAATTATGGCAGGTTAAAACAGCTGATACAGGGTATATGTCTCGTAGACTGATTAAAGCTTTGGAGGACCTTTCCATCCAATATGATAACACAGTACGAAATGCTAGCAGATGTATAGTTCAGTTTATTTATGGGGATGATGGCATGGATCCATCACAAATGGAAGGGAAGGGTGGAATTCCCCTGAACTTTGAGAGATTACTTTTGAAAGTCAAGGTGTGTGCCTTTTTTCTTGCCTTTATGCTTACTTTTTCTTTGGAGATTAAGCGTGAAAATATATAATTTTTGTGTCATTTTCACAGGCTACATGTCCTGCTGGAGAACGAAAAAGCTTGTCTCCTTCAGAAATCATCGAAGAGAGTGATGAAAGGCTCTCAAAAGCTGACATGACTCTTGATAGGGGTTGTTCTAATGCGTTCAAGAAGTCGTTATCTGAGTTCATTCAGGAATGCAATACAAGATTGAAAAGCACGAGAAAAGCGCTGAAATTGGATGATGAGCAAGTTGAGGGAGAAAATCGCAATATCCTCGAAAATGTTGCTCAAAATATATCTGGTGTTACTTCCAAACAGCTACAGGTACTTCAGTGTTTTAAGCCAATTGATCTAGTGTCCTCTTCTTTCCAAATTTATGAGTTGTTGAATATGTGACACCGGACCCTTTCAAAGAATCCATGTTGGATTGGTGAAAATGATTCGGAGCGACTTTCTCCTTTGGCTTATTCTGGAGGAGCTAAAGTGCTGACCTGCAGTGGTGGAGCCAGGATTTGAAAATGGGAGTGGCAACGTTTGATGGGAATCTACTTATGTACTCTCTCCGTCCCCAAATTTTAGTCCATATTCCCTTTTTTGGATGTCCCATAATAGTTGTCCACTTTGACTAGTCAAGGAGAAAAAATTATGATTTCCTTTTTTTTCCCCTTTATCCTATATTCAATTTCAAACAAAAAAGTGGAGGCAAAAATGCATGAGAACACAAAAGGTAATCATTGCATTTCAAAAGAAGGGTAATTTTAGAAACTCAAATGTTTTTTAAAGGGTAATGATTATGTTCTCTTGTTCGATTTCCAAAAAGGGTCCAAAATTTTGGGACGGAGGGACTAGGAAAAATGTGAAGAAGAAAGTTAACTATAAATTGTAAAGTCATATAATTGGACTTCATCGTTGGCTTTATTTTTTGTGAAAGTAATAAAGACTTTGTCCAACCCTCTTGTGGTACTCAAATGAAAGCCATTAAGATATCTTTTTTTTTCTGATCTGAATGGATCATTTTCTAAGCTATAACTTTTACATAATGTGTACACAATATTTAGTTGTTCGCCTACCTGTAAAAACCTAATCATATCACGTTAGTGTATAAAAACAATTCTATTCGAAAGTTGGGGGTGGCACCTATCCCACACCCCTCTAAGTGGCTCCGCCACTCTTGACCTGGTTTGTCTTTTGTAATCCTGGAGCTCAGAGAGTCTTATACAAACTTAGGAAAGATAGTTTTTTTTTTTTTCTTCCTTGTATAATTAATCACTCAACCTGTACATATATTCAAGTTCTTGTGTTTCTTTACTTGTAGTCTATTATTGCAGGTTTTCTCAGATACTTGCATTTCTCGTTATCACTTAAAGAGAGTAGAATCTGGAACTGCAATTGGTGCCATTGGAGCTCAAAGTATCGGAGAGCCAGGGACACAGATGACTCTAAAAACTTTCCATTTTGCTGGAGTTGCAAGCATGAGTATCCTTTTTGTAGTTCATACTAACCTTCGGAGAAATTAACAGTACTCTATTTCTTGGTTTATTGCGATTTAATTGGTAGGTTCTCATTGTTTTCCTTTGACTCCGTGCTAGATGTCACACTTGGAGTTCCTCGTATAAAGGAAATTATTAATGCATCCAAAAAGATCAGTACACCAATCATTACTGCTCCACTTGATTGTAATGATAATTTGAAAACAGCAAGAATGGTCAAGGGTCGTGTGGAAAAAACGCTTCTAGGCCAGGTAATTGTACTTCTTAAGGAGTTCTATGTACCTGTTGACCATGGTTAGAGTAATGGACATTAAGTAAACCATTTTTAACTGGGATACTGTCAGCCATCTTTGTTGCGAAGTGTGTCAAACATTAGCAATGTTTGCCCTCTGAACAGTTGTAAAATTTATTAGAAATTGTCCTTGAAGAAGACACTTCTAAGATATGGACCAAAAAGTGACCTGGGAAGAGAAGTTTTTTCTTTTTTTTCCCCAGTAAGATAATAATATCATTAAAGGTGCAACCTTGTTCACATGGAGCATACAAGACATAAACCAAAGACATAAGTATCTACAATATAGAGTATACAGTGCTCCTAAATATCTACTGCAATATACAAATATCCCAACATTCTAAAGTGTATTTCAAAAAAAACTTGGTGCAGGACAAGAAAAGAGGGAGAAGGGGAAGAGGGGCATAGAAGGGTCGAAACCCTAATTCTCAAATAAATCTTATTCTCATTAATCAAAGTCTCCCGATTACATCGTTAAACCTCTAATTTATAGACTTGTAACCTTAATGGAAATAAAAGGAACCAATAAAACAACCTAATTGACTCATAACCCTATGGAAATAATAAATAATCTAATTAAATATTAAATACTAGTAATTAAAATAACAAAATACTTCTATAATGATAATACTTATCTAGATCCTACTAAATTGTTTAAACAGAAATGTATCTGGCAAATATATTTATGAGACCAAAAAGTCTTTATTTTCCACATCATTCTCCCCCATCGAGAAAAAGAACTTGACCTTGAGTTCACACAAAAGTCCAAATATTGCACTCTTTCATGCCAACGCATCTAGTACTTTGAATATAGCAGTGGCTTGATTTGTTTCAAGTCCCAAGCAATATTGGTATGTAGATCGCTGAAAACCCAAACAAAATCTTCAATGACAATAAAATCAATCCTTTCTGAGGAAAAGAAATAGGTTTGTGGCGAGTCAAAAGAATTTTATAGTTTCGGCACGCTTCCATCGTAGAGAAGTGCTTGTTCGGATAGAATTATGTCTTGTGTTGGATTTTCCTTCTCTTCGATTACTTCTTCTTGGCCATTGACATCTTCTAAATTTTCTATCAAACAACGCCTTCTTTGCGTTTTGAACCATCCTGATAAATAATTTCCACCCGATCTTCAGAAGAAATTTGTGGGACCTCTATTGTATCGCCTCTATTATAGGCTAACAACTTGTCTAGTGTGGTGTAATTGTGCAAATTGTTTGGTCGCTGATTTTCAGAACTCTGGGTGGTCTTGTAATTGTGCATTGGTGAGCATGGTTTGGAATGTAGGTAAAAAAAAAATTTTGTTTTTTTTTGGGTGCAGTAAATGAACAAAAAAACTGTCAGAACTATGGCAGCAGCAGTAGCATGCTGTTCACGTCAGTTTTCGTGGTACAAATGAGGGTTGAGAATGTGAGATTTTAAGGTTTATGTTATGGTTATGAAAGGTTAGGGTTTTAGGAAGGAAATCTTTGGATTCAGGGCTGTTTTGATGGCGGTTCCGACTTCTGAGCAGTGTGAATAGTACCCGAGAATAGTAGCTTGTACGCAAAGAAGAAGAAAGAGAAGGAGAAGAGGAAGAGGAAGAGAGAAGCATGGATCAGAGTTTTGGGCTCTGTTACCAATTGATACATGACAAGAAAGAGGGAGAAGGGGAAGAGAGGCACACAAGGGTCGAAACCCTAATTCTCGAAAAATCTTATTCTCATTAATCGAAGTCTCCCAATTACATCGTTAAACCATTTATTTATAGACTCGTAACCCAAATGAAAATAAAAGGAAACAATAAAACGACCTAAATGACTCGTAAGTTGTAACCCTAATGGAAATAATAAAATAACCTAATTAAATATTAAATACTAGTAATTAAAATAACAAAATACTTTTATAATGATAATACTTATCTAGATCCTACTAAATCCTATTTAAGCATAAATATATCTGGCAAATATGTTTATGAGACCAAAAAGCCTTTATTTTCTGCATCAAAACTTAACAAGTTCTTTTTAGCCAAAAGAAAAGGGAGGATAGAACCATTCATTTTCCGAAGGAGCTCTCAATCCTGTTAAAGGTCTAGAATCCCTCTGTCTCCAAATGGACAATGACACAAAGAGGCACCATATCCCACTTGCCTTCCCTTTGTTAACTTCTCAGTCATTGACAACAAGCTCTTCCTCCATCTTTGTCTCTCTATTTTCTGTTGTTTTCATCCTTTCTAACTGAAGGAAGTGATGTAATGAGTTCATAAATGGAATTCGATCTTGGCCATCCCTCTTTGATGCTTTTCGGCTTTGATTTGGGAGTATGGTTCTATGACATATGTCCTTTGAGTTCCTTGAATATCGGAGGTATAGTGGTAAATTTTTCTGAGAGCAACCACTTTTTGCATATATTGCTAGAGGTTAGGTCTTCTACAATCCTCCCCACCCATACCGCCATCGATTGGGATTACATGGGTGCTGTTATTGTAGTTATTCTTACTGTTATGTGTTACCCCCAAAAGGTGCAGAGCATTTAGAAAATGTCTAGAATAGTCTAAGATGGGTATAAATCCTGAACTGTGCTACATTAATAGAATACTAAAGGACTCTTGTCCGATCTGTTCACAATAAAACCAGTAATCAACTAGCACAATAAAACATCCACAGGATGGCACACCACAACAATGAAACTTATTATAAGCCTATTTCTAGATGACCACCCACTAATTCTGTCAACCGAGTAGACACTATTATGGAAAAATTGACCAACTGATACTGAGCCTAGCAGTCCGTGAACGCAGGGTTACAACCAATCAACCTTGCTCATTCAATTGAAACTTAGTCTCATGGGGCACGTGGCAATAGAGATGAATTAAGTTGCATACGTATGCATGCTATCAATCTCCTATCAATCATAATTCCTTTCGTTAATCTATCAATACTTGGAACAATCACCTTGAAATTAACTGTGAAATTCATACCACTTCTAACCTTGTATGGTAGATCCTTTGGCAAAGAAAATTAATCAGATAAAGTTGAATCATTGATGAGTTTCCCAATCTTGATAATGCGCCCGAGTTGTGTTTTCGGAATGGGAAGTTGCCTCAAAAACCAAGCCAACTTTAATGCGAACTCTAGCTTCAGTGTCCGTGTTTCTCATTAAAAGGAGGACCTATTATAGGAGGTAGATCTCGTTTCTCAAGGTGGCTCCACAGCTATATGGATGGTAGTAGAAAATGTCCGTATAAGAGGTTCTGACTACTCAGCTCCTCCATCTACTGTTAGAGTCAATGTTCTAAAAACTGGCCCGGCCCGGCTGGTTAAACTGGTTGGCCCGTCAACTGGCCTTAGTCCGGTCTGAATTCACCCCAACACCCCTTTCTCATCAGAACTGGCCTATAACGTCAAATCCATTCAGAATTGACGGTTGAACCATCAAACCATAAGAACCGGCCCTAGGTTTATCAACCCGGAACGAAAAGCCTATAACGTAAAAAAACTGTTTGGAATTGACGGTTGAACCATCAACCCACAAGAACCGGCCTTGGGTTGATCAACCCGGAACAAAAAATTTGAACTGAATATGACATGGATGAGTATTGATGATAGGCCATTTAAAAGCCAAGCAAATCTCTAACTGCCTACTCAGTGCTCTGAGCCTTCTCAACCTTTTATAGAGTAGAAGGTAGCACGGTTTGAAATCCCACCAATGTGGGATTGGAAAAAATAAGACTAAAGTGCATCTCTAGCCTAACACCTCACTTTTTTACTCCAAATAGTAGTAAAAGTTACTTATATTTTTTCAAGCTTTCTATGAAATTTATACTCATATTTTTTATATACTTGTTTTAGTTATTTATGTATTTTGTAATATATTTTTAACATAATTATGACATCACGGTTTGATTCCGGTTCAATCGCAGTTGAGCCGATGACCCATCCACCCGGTCCCTTTTCCGGTTCACTCTCCGGTTCAGTTTTCAAAACATTGGTTAGAATAAAGTTGTACCTCTAGTGGCCTGAATAGCTTTCAAGTTCATAGTTTCAACTTCGACCATCTTCTTGCTAACAGGTGGCAAAAAGTATAAGGATGGTAATGACATCGAGGTCATCATCCATTGTCATCACCCTGAACATGGAAAGTATTCAAGCTTCACAACTTAGCATAAACGCTCAGAATGTGAAGGAATCTATTTTGAGAACACCAAAGATCAAATTAAAGGAAGAGGTGAGGTACTTAGCACGAGTTTTAAAAGTTCTATTGTATTTCTGTTTTCATGACAACTCAAACAAATCCTTTGTGCAGCATATTAAGGTCTTGGATGCTAGGAAACTGGAAGTTATTCCTCCAGCTGATAAAAGTGAACTTCATTTTAAACTTCACTCACTTAAAAATAAGCTCCCAGCAGTTGTTGTGAAGGTGAGACAAACTTCCCGAATTTCGATTTCAGTACTTTGGAAATGTTTATCTAATTAATGACAAATGAAAAAATATTTTTTCAATCGTTGGCTAGAACTAAGTTTCACTTGGTTGTCTTGGATGACAGGGCATAAATAGTGTAGAACGCGCAGTGATCAATAGAACTAAAGTGGACAACAAGGAACAGTACAACTTACTTGTGGAAGGGTTAGTTTTCTGTAGAACTTGATTAAGTTCTATTTTCTTTGCTCTATTTTTAATCCTTGCAATCCTTGGAATTTCATTTTTCTGAATTAATTTAATTTCAGCTCACCTGTTTACCTCACTGCCAACTGTTAATGATTACGAATGTGCATTTCATTTTTTCCGAAAAAGGTTTAGGACTATGCAGGAAATAATGATAACATTTATTACTAGTAATCTAATGTCATCAGGGTTCCCTTGAGTCCTTGACCATCCCAAATTGGGATAAACCATTCATGTGACTGACCCCTATTGATGTGGGGGTAATATTTTTTGTGTTTGCTTGGTGGTATATGTCAATATGGTTCCAAGGTGGAGGTCTATTTTTTTTGGCTTGATCAATAATAATCAACACCCAGTTGGTCCCATTAATGGGTGTCTAGGAAGGGGATTGTTGAGGACAAGCCTAACCTTTGGTAATAATACACATAGTGGTTGTGCTCATACTCGAACCCAAGACCTTAAGGTTATTGGGCTGAGTCTTAACCCAAGACCTTAAGGTTTTGGCTTGATCAATATGATCTTTTCACAGGGTTGAGAATAATGTCAAAAAAATGCCAAGGAATAGAGATAAGACATTGGTTTGAAAGGTTAAGTTGATGAGTGGAGTTTTCCGGGTAATCTGTCATAGTTCGAAAGAAACCAAACTTTCAGAGGTTACGGGAATTAATGAATGATGTAGACTATTGTCATGGAAGATATAGGCACTGAAAGGTTCCAAAGCCATACTTTGATGAAGAAGTTCAGGAAATGTGCCTTCCTGCTTTGATATGGGGGCATAGTTCCATGGCATAACGTGCCTTGAGTTCTTAAATTTTGGAGGTGTAAGAAGGCCGTTATTTCAGTGGTAAATCTTTTTATAGCAGCCACTTTGTGCGTATATTGCCAAAGGTTAAGCTCCTTCTTTACTCCTCCCCAGACCCCTGCCCATACCCCCATCGGTTGGGGATTACATGGGTACTGTTATTTTTGTTGTAAAATAACTCCTCGAAAAGTTAGAATATGCTGGACATGTAAAATGGAAAATTTTAAAGGCCCCACAGGCTAGGCCTGAGCCCAAGGCCATAACCCGAATAAGCACAGGGCCTGTGTTGGGCCTGGGCTTGAGTTCTTCAAAGGTGGACAATTTTGTACCCCCTAGTTCCATGACCTTAGTATATATGTCATGTTTCTTTCAGCACGGGACTTCAAGATGTCATGGGCACCGAAGGAATTAATGGACGTAAAACGACCAGTAATCATATTATGGAAGTGGAGAAAGTCATCGGAATTGAAGCTGCAAGAAGGTGTATAATAGAAGAGATACAATACACCATGGCAAGTCATGGAATGACCATAGATCTACGACATATGATGCTTTTGGCAGATCTAATGACATTTAAGGTGATTAGATTTTCCTTGAAATTATATTTTCTTACTTTTTGGAACTAATTTCCTGACATTAAATTATGGTCTGTTGTCTAGACGTGTACTTTGAGGATTTAAATGTTCAATCGTTTGTTGATGGTTATTGTATCAGGGTGAAGTTCTCGGAATCACTAGATATGGTATTCAGAAAATGAAAGACAGTGTACTGATGTTAGCTTCATTTGAGAAGACAGCTGATCACCTTTTCAATGCATCTGTGAATGGGAGGGATGACAAGATTGAAGGAGTTAGTGAATGCATCATTATGGGCATACCAATGCAGATAGGCACTGGAATACTTAAAGTAATGCAAAGGTATGTAAATCAGTTGGGAGGGAAGGATTGTAAAAGATATGCATAAAAGTAGTTGTATGCAAATTTTTCCATGGTTCTCCATCAGTTGCATGAGTTATCTTGTGCGAAATGCATGTCCTTACCCATCACTAGTCCATGGATATTTCCCCCAAAGTACAACCAGCGCAGCTTTAATGCAGATCGTGACCCTGAAGTTTAGGGGGTAAATGAGAAATATGCTCAAAGATTCTCAAGAGCAGCATTAATGCCCTCCCACCTAGCAAGAAGTTGAAAATAGGATGATATGAAATTAGCAAATAGAACAGAAATGAAGCATCTGGATGGAAGTTTTGTTTCATGACTTCCAAAACAGTAGAATTATGGAGCACCTGGGCCTGACATTCTTCTCCATTTGTGCTGCTAAAAGGGTCGCTGATATGCCCATAACCATAAGGAAGCAGTTTATGCTGTCTCCGATTTTTGAGTTCACTCTGGGCCCACTTCTATGGGCCAAACTGCTCATCTTGCCGAGCTATTGAGCAGATCTTCCACATGAGAAATCCAATTGATTGAACATTGGTAGTCGCATAGTTCACGTTTTGTCTTAAGAAAAAGGGACGGTTTATTCTTTCCTTGTCACCTATTTTTTGAAGACGTGATCTCATCATGTGGCTACAAATAGCCGATCAATTGGATAATTGGACTTGATTATCTGCTCGGCAGGTTAGTTAAAGAGCAACTTTGATCAACAAGCCCGACAACAGACAATGTTTGCATTGTCCCTCTTTTTCCTTGCTTTAGGCTGCATATTTCTGGTCTGCTTGCCGACTTAGACTTGCACCTAATTATATTTTCTTTTGGCAGAGTTGATGACCAGCAGCCGATTAAAGGACTCGATCCAATAATTACAAGTTCGGCATGACAAGATTGCAAAATGTAAAGCTTTGCTTTTCTTAACTTCAGGTTCTCTGTGACATGGCCATGCTTCCTTACAGTTTTGACATGATCAGAGTCAAGAGATATGCTTAGAAAGGTCAAATTGGATGCATTACTTGTTCTCCCCGCAATTTTGGTCACTCTTGTGGGTGAGAGTCTTTTTCGAGATTGCTCCTTTGGCCTAAGTTTTGGGTAATTGTGCATATGGCCGAAGTGCATGAACAACTATCGGATTGACCTTTATAAAAGTAGTATTATATTATGCAGATGAAGTAATTTTATTAGTGGTAAATGACACATGCATCTGTTTGTTGTAGTTATTTCCTTTAAAATCTGGGGATCCTGTAGTGCGGCGTTGATCTCGACCTTGAACCGTTTGGATTTCATCTCGGCAATGAACAGCTCGGATCATGCAAGTACCAAGATGAAATCCAAGCTGTTGATTGTGCGATCGACTCGGATGTCGGACTACAACCCTTGCGACACCGCACTACAGGATGCCTTGCTCCTTTTTTTTTTTGTCAATCTCATTCTTGGATTGGATGTGCGCACATCGGACTAATCCCTACAGCTCATCCCACAACCATTTCACAAGCCTACATGTGGGGTGAGGTGGCTCCAAGAGTTGCTGGTAGGAGGAATCGAACCTGAGACTTTAGGTGGAAGCAAACCTCTAAATCTCAAGCCAAAATCACTTGGCCAACCCCCCTTTTTTTATTTTCAATTTACTTCTACTTTCTAACAGTTCATGAAAATTGGAGGTCGTCTTTGTGGTTTGACCTTATTGGTTACATGACACCAATTTTCAAATTACATATATATACTGAAATAGATTGGACAATAATCCCTCGTCCCATATTGCTGGGCCCTTTTGGGAATATGAGCAAAATGCACGTAAAATATTATGTGTTTATGAGAAATATTTTTTTAAATATGCACACCAATTTTTTCTATTCAATGAGATCTTTAAATTGGTGTAAAAATTTTAGCAAAAAATGAATACAAATACATTAGATTTTGCATGCAAAATGCACAGAAACCCAAAAAGAACAAGCAATTTGGGACAGAGAGTAATTTTTTAAGTTTTTTGGATTCCTCTCGGTGAATAACCAATAATCCAAGAAAAATTTATGTAAAAACGAACAATGTGAAAAGGATTTCAATAAACCTTGTAGAAATATTTAGGGTTTTTACTGTTATACAAATATAAACCTTAAAGGTGATATTTGTAATTTATCCAAATTAATTTAATGGAGAGAAGCAACGGAGTTAGCAACAGGACCTTTTAAATGCAAAATTGAAACGTTGGGGATGAAATTTTTACGATTGGTATGTTGGGGATCAAAACGGCACGTGAGTCATATTTTGGAGAGCATAAATATTAATAAGCCGTTTAAAAATCTGCAATTCAAAATTGAAATGCAAAATGCAATGCGTAGGCTCCCAAAAAGAAATACTCCAAAAGTAGAGTTCCCATGCGCACGCCAGTGACAGTGACAGTGAGGCTCCACATCAGTCGCAACTTGTTGGCTGATTAACCGATTTAGGTTTTAAAAAAAAAAAATTAAAATACCACTTTTCAATTTTATTCCCGAAATACGTGAAAACTTGATTAGCAATCACACTTTTTGGAAATTGTGTTTGACAGACATGCTTTTGACCTTACTTAAGACTGATTAACCAAAATCATTAAGTCAATCATAATCCGCCTAAAAAGCATGTTTTCCAAACACGTTTCAAACTTGATTTGTAATCACGCTTCTAAGTGAATCCAGGCGTGCCTCAAAAGTGTGTTTGTAACCACGCTTTTCATCCTGTAAAAAAAAAAAAATTGCTTGAAAAAACACATTTTCCCTTGTTCCTTTTGGCTTTTTTTTAAAAAAAAAAAATCTTTTCAAAAATAAAAGAAATGTTAAAATGTTTAAATAAGAAACTAGAAACGAGACCAAAAAAGAACTAAAAAAACTCATTATTTTTTCCCCCTCGAAGTCAAAATAAACAAATAAGTGTGGATTACATATTTGATTGGCATTTTAAAATGTTGTTAAGTGATTAGTAATATATTTCATTGTTTTTGGTTACCAAAAAGTTGTAATTGAGATTAACAACAGTACTTCATTAATAATCAAACAACAACACTTCATTAAAAACTTCAACCTACAAGAAATCAACAGAATACAAACCAAATAACAATAGTTCATGGGTTAACAGGTCTTTCAGCATACAAATTGAATTTAAACTTCTAATATTTCACTGAAATCAAACATCTAATACAAAATAAGCAACAAAATAGAAATCACAAATCCATTTATTCGTCATCGGAATAATCAGAATCGGTTGCATATTGCTCATCATTCCAAATATCTCTAATCAACTCCTTCCGATTACAACCATCTCTTTCAATCTCCTTGACAACATCGATAAATTTCTCCCAATGTGTAACCCGCTTCGTCATTGTCTTAATCTCCACTCGGAGCCTTTCGCAAATGTTGTTATGGAGACATAGCAACCTTCTACTGGACATCATGTGCACCGAGAGCGTTTTAGGCACCTTCTGCATGTAATGCCGACACTTGGCTTCCAACTTGTTGTGCTCGATGAACAAGTTTTTTTTTTTGGGTAAATTCGATGAACAAGTTTGGCCACTCCAGTAAATCTGCCGCATCCCTCAAGTAAGGTGTTTGGTTTTGCATCGTACTGCTCTTTCAGAGTGATGAAATGCCGTCTATGACTTTTTCAATTGGTTCAATATAGCATTGAACCCATGCATGCAACACACTGGATTATTTTTCCATTAACTCTTTTAAAGAACCCTCCACTCCAGTACCAGCAGCAGTATCTTTTTTTCTTTTTCTTTTTTAACCAAGAAACATAAGATAGCAGGAGTAGTACCTTTGTTTTGTTTGTATTCACTCTCATTTTTTCAATAAACAAAAGTGAATAGAAAAGGTTTGGGGATCCTGCAGCGCACCATATGCGTTGCACCGTGCAATGCACTGATTTCAACTGTTCAAAAGTTGTTTCAATAGTCCGGATTCACAGACGTTTTCTTACCGATTAAAATTAATTTTAACCGGTAAGAAAGCATCTGCAAATCCGGACCATTGATTCTCAAGGACGGTTGTGATGTATGGTGCATGTTAGTGCGCGGGAGGGTCCCTGTAACACACAAATTCGAGTCCTGCAATAAAGACACGAAAAAGATGCACAAAATATATTTTATTGATTTGATTTGAATTGAATGCGGGTACAATCTCTATTAAATTCTTTACAATAAAGAATAATTCCTCTGATTCGATCTCCGAAGTTGATGGTGCAACCTAATGGCTATAGAAGCTTGTTGTAGAATTGAATCGGTTTGTAGTTCTTTCAGATCTTCGAGTTGAGAAGCTTGAAGAACGAAGCTTGATCGAGGGCTTGAACAACTTTATCTCGAACAAACGGTGAAGTTGAGGATGATCTTCGCTAGCTGACGCGTAGACCGTTGTTGTTATGGATAAATCGACACGTAGCTTTGGTGCTTGTTGATCCTCCACACGAACTTGAGGGATTTGAGAAGAACTTGCAGAGAAGCCTGGAGAACTGCTTGAGAGTGCTCTGGAATTTCCCTGGCTGCAGATGTCTTTTTCTTCTTAATGAGAGCCTCTATTTATAGGCTTAAAGAGAGGGTCCTCTAATTTGGAAAGTTTCTTTTGATTGATTGTCTTTCCAAAGAAGAGTAAATCAGCCTCCCATTTAAGAAATAAATCAGGTCAAATATATATATGTAAGTATATATTGTCCTTGATTGGTTTTCTTTCCATAAGAGTAAATTGACCTCTTATTATGGAAGTAAATCAAGTCAAATGATTGATCTTCTTTCCATAAGAGTGGATTGAACTCTCATTATGGAAATAAGTCAGGTCAAATTATATACATGTGTATATATTAATTGTCCTTGATTAATTTTCTTTTCATAAGAGTAAATTGACATTTGACCTAATTTGGTTGGGCATGCGTTCATGGATTGACCCAATTTCATGGCCCGTTTGGCCAATTGAATAGGCCCATCTTCTTTTGGTCTAACCCACATCTTTTGAACCCGCACTTTGCCGAGCCCAATAATTATTTGCAGGGTTTTGAGCAATTTTGACTTTGATTAATTAAGATTATTTATTTCATCTCAATTAATCGGACGGTGCTTAATCCATGATGAATTTTTAGTGTCTACAAATTGCCCCCACTTCGAGGCTCAGGCGAATGCTTGTTTGCGAGCGTTGAGCGCGAGGCTTGAAGTAACATTTTTCTTGGTACTTGGCTCTGGCACTGTACTTTTGGAAAAGATTGTGTAACTTAATTAAGCCCAATATTTGGATGCTTAAAATGTCACCGGTGAAATTAACACATGCCATTGTTAAAATAAGGAATTTGTTAAAATAAGGAAATACCAAAGCAATCAACTGGCAAGTTGATTTCTTTTAGAATCCTCCAAGCTTTCTAAGGAGGAATTAGGTTCCCATATTCCAGCACGTGGAATCCAAACATTGCCAAGTCCAAGCTTCTCTTTTAAGCTTGGTTGATTGCAAATTTGGAGCCAATCAATTTTTTTTTTTGTTTTGGAAAGTTCAATCATAGCCTGAAGACACTTTTCTTTTTTTCCTAGTTTGGGATGATATCCACCGATTAGTAACAGCGAGACTTCTCTTTTTCTTTCTTATTTTCCTTTCTTGGTTGCGAATGTATGCTTGACCATCTTGGGATTGTAGAATCTGACGACTTCATTGTTGTGGAAGTCTCGTATGTTTCCTTATATTTTTTTCCTTAATTTGCTAGCAACTAATTGCTGACGATTCTTTCATGGTAAGCAACGGGGCTCTTTCCTATTAAATGACGTGTGTACTCCAATCATTCCCAATAGAGAGATGCTTGAACAGACTACATATTCATAAAAGGTAGGAGTTGGATTTATTTTCCTGGAAAAAGGAAATCAAATATCGACCTTCTCTGGCAATTGTTCCACTAATTGGTGATTTCGAACAATTTCCTTAGCAATTTGAGCTCTCATCTGCTATATATTTCCACCATACGGCATCTAAGGCTCCACAGTTCCAATTGTTGACGCTGCTGCATTTTAAATCTTCTGCCGCCGTTACCGTCTTGAAGTCTTTGGTAAAAGTTGGTCATGAAAATTACCGACCGCTACAAGTCTGAAAAGTCATGCCGTTGCAGCGTTACTTGCCTTGCTCCCTCCGTTTGTGACAAAATAATTAGGTTGGCTCTCCATCATATTATTTCTTTCCTTTGCGCCCGTAGTTCGTTCTTTCTTTATTGTTTCCTTGCTTGTTTTTATGTTGCCACTTGCCACTCCTCTTTCTCTTGAAGAAATTTTGAAGACGACGAAAGAGCATCTGTGATTTTGTGCACGCCATTGCCCCCCGCAGCTTGAAGAGATTAGAAGGCGATGAAAGAGCTTTTGAAGACTTGTCGAATCTTGAAATGTTTCCTGAAGACCAAATGGAATGGTTTCCTATGTAGGTAAAAGTGGTAAGTATTGTTTATTTATTTATTATTATTTTATTTTATATTTTGTTTTGGCCATTGTATCAGGAAACAACAAGATTAGTGTCAAACAATATGATGGTAGCGAAAAGAGGGTCTCGGCACATCATCCCTTTATTGCCTCGATGCTGTTTCGCCATTGTTGAAAATTTCACGATGGTGGGAGGACCTCTGCGCTTTTGTGTATGTCGTCCCTATGTTGCCTCGACGCCGCTCGCCTTTGGGAGAGTCTTCAAACGGTGGAAAGGCCACTGCCTTTTGTGCATGCCGTCCCTATGTTGCCTCGACGTCGCTCGCCTTTGGGAGAGACTTCAATCGGTGGGAAGGCCGGTGGGAATGCCGCTGCCTTTTGTGCATGTCGTCCCTATGTTGCCTCGACGCCACTTGCTCATGGTAAGAACTTCAAACGGTGGGAGGGCAGCTTTGCTTGCACATGTCGTCCCTACGTTGTTCAACGCCACTCGCTTACGGGAAGAACTTCAAACGGTGGGAGGGCCGCTGTGCTTTGTGCATGTCGTCCCTACGTAGCCTTGACGCCACTCAACTTTGGGGGAGTCTTCAAACAGTGGGAGGGCCGCTGTGGTTGCACATGCCGTCCTTACGTTGGTTCGCTCCGCTTCTCGCTGTTGGTGAAGACGTCACAACGGTTGGAGGGCCTCTGGACTTTGTGCTCGTCGCCCCTATGTTGCTGTCGACGCCGCTCTTTTGGGAGTGACTTCGAACGATGGGAGGACCTCTGCGCTTTTGTGCATGCCATCCATATGTCGCCATCGACGCCGCTCTTTTGGGAGAGACTTCGAACGGTTGGAAGACCTCCGCACGTCATCCTTATGTTGCTGTCCACGCCGCTTTAGAGGCTTCGAACGGTTGAAAGACCTCCGCACGTCATCCCTATGTTGCTGTCAACGCCGCTCTCTTGGGTGAGACTTTGAACGGTTGGAAGACCTCAACGCTACGTCGTCCATATGTTGCAGTCAACGCTACTCTTTTGAGAGAGGCTTCGAACGATGGGAGGACCTCTGCGCTTTTGTGCACGCCATCCATATGTTGCCGTCGACCGCTCTTTTGGGAGAGACTTCGAACGATGGGAAGACCTCTACACGTCCGCTCTAGAGGCTTCGAATTGTTGGAAGACCTCCGCTCGTCATCCCTATGTTGCCATCGACGCCGCTCTTTTAGGAGAGACTTTGAACGGTTGGAAGATCTCAATGCTTTTGTGCACGTCGTCCATATGTTGCTGTCGACGCCGTTCTATTGGGAAAGACTTCGAACGATGGGAGGACCTTTGCGCTTTTGTGCACGCCATCCATATGTTGCCGTCGACGCCGCTTTTTTGGGAGAGACTTCGAACAGTTGGAAGATTTCAACGCTTTTATGCACGTCATCCATATGTTGCCGTCGACGCCGCTCTTTTGGGAGAGGCTTCGAACAGTTGGAGGACCTCTGTGCTTTTGTTCATGCCTTCCCTACGCTGCCTTAACGACGCTCCCCATCACTTGAGGGGATTGGACACTATAGAAGAGATTCTACGATTCTGCGCATGCAGCTACTCCTCATCACTTGAAGGGATCCGCTAACGTGGAAGAGCTTTCGTGCTTGTCGCCACTCATCCTCACTTGATGAGATTTGATGTCACAAAAGAGCCTCTGTAATTTGTTGCACACCCCCACTCCGTATTTGAAGATTTGATGACGGCCTCCTTGACTTGTGCATGCCCCCAAGAGGAACTCTTCAACGACGAAGTTCAAAGAACTTTTTTTTTTCTTGAGTTGATTGACTGAGCTTGCGATGATTCCCAAGCTGCCTACGTACCCTTTGAAGGGATCAAGTCAAAACGTAGTTCAAAAGTGATTTTTTTTTGGTTTCTTTTGAGCCGTACACAGTTTTATCTCATGTGGGCCAGGAGCATCATACAATTTCAACTCGTGTGATGAGGAGTTTTTTTTTTTTGAGACAGTTTAGGCTCATGTCAAGGAGTGTGTTTCTTTTGACTGTCTTCAAGGAATGATAGAGGGAACTTGCTCCTTCTTCACACCTTCCACTTGAGATTCATTTGATTTAGTTAAGACAATGGTACGCCTTTTGACTTTGAGTGGACCATCGTGACAAACTTCCACTGATGTTATGCGCTTCATGCGAGACGGGATCAAGCTTCGAGTCTCTTCATCTTCTTTTGTTGAGTCAACCATGGTTTCTTCCACCTTTCGTTTCTTGTGTTCTGTTTTGGATTTTGCTCGTGTATCTTTAAGACGAGAGAAGGCAGACCTTCGTGGCTTGGAGATTATTTCCTTGTTTTCTAGGTTAGCCTTGCCTAATCTCTCAAAAACTGAAGTGCGAGCAGTAGGAGCTTCAATCGATCAAAGGCTGAAACTCGAGGTGTGGAACTTTGACTTGTGTCATCCTCTTCATTGGCGGAAATCATGAAAACTGTTTGAATACAGTCGTTGTTCAAGTGCCCTTCGAGAATGAAGTCATATAGGGTGATTGGTGTGGGAAAACTCTTCTCAATCAGTTTCTCCTTCTTATCATTGACTTTGTCACTTGCAGTGAATTGAGGAGAGTTCTTCTTCACTTGCCATTTCTCGACTTGATGAGGATGATTCTTGTGCTTGTTTCCTATCGACTTCTTTGGGGGGATTGGGATCCACTCCTTGTCATTCTTTGCACCTGGCGCTCCTTTGAGGTGAGGATGAGTAGGTACACCTTTACTTGAGCTTTGGATTGCTATCAGGTTGAATAAACCAAATCGTATGGTTTTAAAAATTGCCCCCAACGCTGGAGTCGTTGCAGATTCAGCAGTCTTTATTTTAGAGCTTGAAGTTGGGCCTTCGACTGTAATGACTGTGTGGTTGGACTCTGCAACTTCATCAACGTCTAGTACGATCTTTTTCTTCCTTGCTAGGTCTGCAATTAGCTCTTTCAACACGAAACACTTCTCAGTGGAATGACTGACAATCCGATGGTAATGGCAATACCTTGGATCATGAACCTTCCCCATTTCTTCGGGACGTTTGCATTCTGGTAGTTGAATGACATTCTTTTTTAGCAGATTTTCCAACATACTCAGCACGTCAGAATCAGGAAAAGGATACCTCTTTTCTTGTAGCTCCTTCAAAGTTAGGCGTTTATCCCTAGGGTGTTCTTCCTTCTTTTTGTCTCTTCTCGGTACCTTGAGCGGGACCATACTAACTGCCATTGACTCTTCTGTAGAGGCACCGGATAACTTATTGCTTTGTGTCCCATTCCTATATTTATTGTGCTCGACTGTGGGATGATTCCCGCCACCGTGATTTGCTATGTTGATCTCCATGTCGTGTGCACGGGTAGCCTGTTCTTCAAACGTTCGTGGCTTTATCCCTTGAAGAATGTAAAGAAGACCCCAATGCATGCCATTCATGCACATCTCGACGACAGAGAGTTCGGAGAGTCGGTCTTTGCAGTCTAAGTTTAGAGCACGCCAACGATTGATGTAGTCAACTACAGGCTCATCTTTCCATTGCTTAGTGTTTGTTAGCTCCATCATGCTTACGGTGCGGTGGGTGCTATAGAAGCGGTTAAGGAACTCGCGCTCCATCTGCTCCCAACTGTTGATCGACTCTAGCTCTAAGTCCGTGTACCATTCGAAAGCATTCCCTTTAAGTGAACGAACGAACTGTTTGACAAGTAGGTCCCCTTCAGTCCCAGCATTGTTACAAGTTTCGATAAAGTGGGCAATGTGTTGCTTTGGGTTTCCCTTCCCATCAAACTGTTGAAATTTCGGGGGCTGGTAACCAACAGGCATCCTAAAGTAGTCGATGCGCTTTGTGTAGGGCTTCGAATACATATAGCTACTTTGCAATGGCCCACCATATTGTGCTCTAATCGTAGCTGCTATCATGTCTTGGAGTTGTTGGACAGACAGCGAAACAATAGAAGTTGGTAGAGCATTTTCGACAATCTTTGGGCCTGTAGAAAACGCATGATTGATCTTACTACCACCTGGCTGATTTGATGAAAAGACATGGTTTGCATCCTCTCTTTGCTTGAGTTTTTGATCCCCCATCATGAGCTTTCCGCTTTCATCGCCATATATGACTCCTTGTGGTATGAAACCTGGTGGATTTGAATTGTCTTGGCTAGTTTCCCCCACTTTCTGAGTCTCTAACTTGTTCATGAGCGATGCAATTTGGAGGTCTTTGTCTTCCACGGTCTTGGTGAGCTTTTCAATAGTGCGCACCATTGTAGCCAGTTGCTCCTCTACCGTCACAGCGCCAGTTGTCATTACTTGCATACCCACGGAGTAAGACGAGTCTGAACGACTTGGCGAGGATCCAGAGTGCGAACTTGTGCTAGAATTTGCATTGGAAATTGAGCGAGATGGGCGAGGTGACAGACTTCCTGAGACAGAATTTTCAGAGTTGGGTGGAATCTTTTTGGAGCCCTCCTCATCTTTTTTCTTCATTGGAAGTGTGGCGACGGGTTGGTACTTGCCTTGAAGCACTGTTGGCGCAACTCCTTTACTTGTTGGAATGGCTGTTGCCTTGCCTTGCTGTGTGTCATCGGGCCAGTGGAGGTACTGCTGCTGTTTGTGGCCACAGTGACGTTCTTGTTAACCTTCTTGCTGATCGAAGCGGTCTGAATCTTCTTTGGCGCCATTTGTGTAAAACTTGAGTTTGGAAGAAAGAGATGAGAGGTAGAGAGGTCCCACCGGGCGTGCCAAATTTGTAACACACAAATTCGAGTCCAACAATAAAGACACGAAAAAGATGCACAAAATATATTTTATTGATTTGATTTGAATTGAATGCGGGTACAATATCTATTAAATTCTTTACAATAAAGAATAATTCCTCTGATTCGATCTCCGAAGTTGATGGTGCAACCTAACGGCTATGGAAGCTTGTTGTAGGATTGAACCGGTTTGTAGTTCTTTCAGATCTTAGAGTTGAGAAGCTTGAAGAACGAAGCTTGATCGAGGGCTTGAACAGCTTTATCTCGAACAAACGATGAACTTGAGGATGATCTTCGCTAGCTGACGCTTAGACCGTTGTTGTTATGGATGAATCGACACGTAGCTTTGGTGCTTGTTGATCCTCCACACGAACTTGAGGGATTTGAGAAGAACTTGTAGAGAAGCCTTGAGAACTGCTTGAGAGTGCTCTGGAATTTCCCTGGCTGCAGATGTCTTTTTCTTCTTAATGAGAGCCTCTATTTATAGGCTTAAAGAGAGAGTCCTCTAATTTGGAAAGTTTCTTTTGATTGATTGTCTTTCCAAAGAAGAGTAAATCAGCCTCCCATTTAAGAAATAAATCAGGTCAAATATATATAGTAAGTATATATTGTCCTTGATTGGTTTTCTTTCCATAAGAGTAAATTGACCTCTTATTATGGAAGTAAATCAAGTCAAATGATTGATCTTCTTTCCATAAGAGTGGATTGAACTCTCATTATGGAAATAAGTCAAGTCAAATTATATACATGTGTATATATTAATTAACCTTGATTAATTTTCTTTCCATAAGAGTAAATTGACATTTGACCTAATTTGGTTGGGCCTGAGTTCATGGATTGACCCAATTTCATGGCCCGTTTGGCCAATTGAATAGGTCCATCTTGTTTTGGTCTAGCCCACATCTTTTGAGCCTGCACTTTGCCGAGCCCAATAATTATTTGCAGGGTTTTGACCAATTTTGACTTTGATTAATTAAGATTATTTATTTCATCTCAATTAATCGGATGGTGCTTAAGCCATGATGAATTTTTAGTGTCTACAGTCCCCGGATCCAATAGAAAATGGGTACAGGTCAGGAATTTCAAATTGTGAACAATTTTGTTTGGAGAGGCTACGTGAAATCCACTACATATGGGGCCTTAAAGAATTCCTACATTGTAGTTCACTATGCTCACAAATCGATACAAATATACCACAAAAAAACTTTCGACTTCGTTCATATATGTAATAAACACGCCATAGCAGTGTGTGTGTGTGTGTGTGTGTGTGTGTGAGAGAGAGAGAGAGAGAGAGAGAGAGAGACCTGTAGATCTCAAGAGAGAGAGCGACGAAGGTGAGAGAACAATGGGAAAACGAAGAGATGGCCGCCGTTGGCGGGCGATGCGGTCGGAGCGCCAGAGTGATTGAGCCGACCGGTGACGATGGAGTCACAGAGAGGGAGGGAGAAAAGGTGTGACACTGGAAAATAACGCTAAGTCTAAAAAAATTCCAACTTTTTTTACTTTAAAAGGGAAAAATACGTCTTCAAAACACGTCTTTTAGAAGCGTGATGGGAAAACACACTTTTAAAAAGTGTGCTTACAAAACACACTTTTGAGGCAGGCTTCGATTCACTTAGAAGCGTGTTTAGGAATCACTCTTTTTTAGGCGGATTACGATTAACTTAATTTTTCGGTAATCAACCTTAAACCAATTGCAAAACAAAAGCTTGTTTGTTTCATAAACACGCTTTTTTTATAAAAAAAAACGTGATTCGTAATCACGATTTCACGTAGTCTGAGAATAAAGTTTAAAAAATTACATTTTAATTAATAAAGTTGAAAAAAAAACCTCAAATACGAAAAAAATTTGAGTGCCGAGTGGGTATTACCACTTGGTACCCAAGCATGATCCGAGCCGTCCAAATGTGTTTTGAACGGTCCGAATTGATACCCTCTCTCTCCTCTCACCCAAACACTCTCTCTCTCTCTCTCTCTTCCTTTTCTCTCTCTAAAATCTGGACCGTTGGATCATGTTATGGACGGCTGAGATTGCCGAGCGGGTATAACGTGGGCAATACCCACTCCGCACTGAAAATTTTCCCCTCAAATACCCAACTTGCCCAGTAATGCTAGATATCCTAGCCTCTAGATTAACGCCACGTGTCCACTTCTCTCTGTCTTCCCCATCTCTATCAATTCCGAATATTAGCAATGTTTTTTGAGCTTCCAAGGGAGAGGATTGGATAGTTCAGTGGCCTAAAATAATTAACCAAAATGATGTGGACACAAAATTCCCATGGGTTGGGACTGTTATGTGGAGCCGATGAGTTTCACCCTAATGTGAGTGTTATGTTCGTATATTATGTTTAGAAGTGTGTCCCACCTTAATGTGAGTGTTTATGTTCGTATATTATGTTTAGATGTTGTGTTCTAGCATTGTTTGGAAAAAAGCAATCAGGAGCACCTACTGGGTTACAGCTATTTATTTGAAAGCAACAGAACTCAAACTTAGAGAGAGAGGGGGAGAGAATTTTGCCTATAAATCTTGGGTTTTTGATTGATTGCTTTGAGAATTGAAGGTGTTGCAAAAAAATGGAAAGGTACGAGATTGTAAGAGACATAGGGTCTGGGAATTTTGGAGTGGCCAAGCTTGTTAGAGACAAGTGGACTGCTGAGCTTTACGCTGTCAAATTCATTGAGAGAGGCAACAAGGTCTGCTTCTACTCTCTCTCTCTCTCTCTCATAAATACATATATACATACCTATATATATATATATACGTATATCTCTCTCTCTCTGAGCTTCAAAATCACAAATGCATGGCCTCCTATGGATTTGAATGTTTGTTTCTTGGAGTGGTCATCTGGGTTTGTTGATTTCAATCTGGGTTTTATTCAGGGAATTGATCCTTTTCAATTCATGTTTTGGATAAGAGAGACGGTCATAATTTAGACCATTCATTTGCTGCAATTAATAGTTTAGATTTGCTTGTCAACTCTTACTACTCAAAGTTAATGA